>CM023491.1:14452164-15040232 GCA_013339685.2 Hyalomma asiaticum | reverse complement strand
CGCGACGCATACGTAGTCACGAGTTCTTGGTATATTGACGGGCTCTTCCAAATAACCAATACATACAATGGACCCAGGACGGCGATCCAGGAACACAGGCGTGAGCACCCTTTGGTCCGAGGAGCTGTCACGCCTGTCCCTCGATGGACTCGGCGCAAGTTCCACAGCTTACCGGAACTCTGAGCTGCCTGACGAAGTTGGTTGCGTCGTCAGGGGCTCCTGGTGTGGCTGCTTGGTTGTCTCGTACGGAGGCTTGCTGCTGTCCGCGTATGACCAGAGCTTTCCCAGGCATGCCCCTCTGCGTAGTCTCTGGTAGCGGCGGATTCTCAGCTCGCATTCAAGCACAGATGTCGCGCGTCCTGTAACGTTGACCGTCCGAGGATCGTCTTCGTCGGGTTTATGTTGCATCTCGAGACGGGCGAAGAAGAGTTCTGGAAGGTTTGCTCGCATGTTGGAAGACAAGCTGCTGGAATACATGCCTGCCGTAGCGAACGACAGCGTCGACTTGATCTTCCAACTAGGCCTGTTGCGGTTCGGAGCAGCGACGTGTGTCGACGTATATCGAAGTTCCGAGGCCATATGCCTCTAGATGGAATGGTCGAAACTCCGGCCGCGCACGTTCTCACAGTCGGGGTCGGACCGGCAGACGTGGAACGACTGGACAGGGCGAGCGGAACGTGCAGCTCGCGCTTACATCAAGCAGCTGAAGATGACAACGAAGTTTACCAAAATGACGATGATAGTGATGATAACGGCCTTAAAAAAAGGAACGCCTATATAAGCATGCATTCAGGGCAATCGGGCGAATATGGTTGAGTGTTTTGGAAATTCGAACTCGTTCAGCTCTCGTTACTCAATAGTTGGACGCTACACTAGTATATTGTAGCACTTAACCTGCCCTGGTAATGATGATGAGACGGCGCGTAATGGTGAGGAGACTCGCCTATTCCCCAAGAAAAACTCTGCTCTTGCTTCTTCCAGAGTCACCGCATCGTTATTCGTTTCTTTGAAGGAGGATTATAGTTTGACATTGCTGACGACTGTACATATAGTCATTCTTAGCCGGACACGGAACTCCTTGGAGAACTCTCGTATACGTGGTGTCGCTATAGATTTCCTTGTAGATAGTAGTGTGAAAAACTGCATGGTGTGCATGCAGTCGCCACAGATGTGCGTCATTGTCATCATCGTTGTCACAATTACGAATCTATGTGTAATGCCCGCTGCCGTGGTCCATGCAGTTAGAGTAGCCTAGAAATACCGCTCTGTGTCAGCATAGTGCGAGGATTATGGGACTCAGCTGCTGGCCCGACGGGCCTGGCTTCGATCCCGGCCGCGGTAGTCAGACTTTCGATGGGGTGTGAAATTCATTGAGGCCCTTGTAAGGTGCATCTCTAGCGTACGTTAAGAGAACTCCGGATAGTCAACATTACCGGAGCACTCCTGAATAACGTCTTTTTCTTGCACATATATATCGTGGTTCCGGACTGATTTTTGGAAGTCGGATGTACCTCATGACCACTATTTCTTAACCATTACATATTTTTGGATAACTCCGTAAGTAGATATAGGTGCCTGAGCGTTATCATCACCATCTTCAAGTGCATGCACCAGGCGCGAGCTGCGTGTTCTGCTCGCGCTGTAGAATCCTTCCACGTTAGCTCTGGCTGCCAAAACCAAGGATCGCAGATTGTCAGACATTATATGGGAGCCGACGGCCTTGCACCTTCCAAGGACGTCATCAAACATCCCGCTCCGAACCGCATCACGACCGGGAAGTTCAGGGGTACGCTTTCGTTCGATTCGACACGCACCGGTCGCAGCGGCTTGCCGTCAGACTTGCGACCGAACCTTCCAGAACTGTCCGCCCTGCACGCGATGGAGAAGACAGGCGACGATGACCAGCGCCGGATGCGTGACATTGTCGGCAACTCGGCGTCCGTTGTCGACCTCTGCATACCAGGTCAGATTGCGACTCGACCTATACCGCGCGGTACCGTCGCTGGAAGCAAGCTCGCGTCGTCATCGGTCAACAACGAGGCTTTGTACGGGGACTCCGAAGCAACCACGACGAATGCCGCCGACGACACAGTCATCCTATATATTAGGCCTGACTCGATTGTGAAGCTTGCCCGAAGGCCCCCCGTCTTGTGGAAAGTTCATGGTCTATCGGCTGAAGGGATGGGCCTGGTGAGGCGGGAGGCTCTAGGCTCTTACTGCCTTCCAAGACCGACATGCGGCAGGCTCTTCGTCGTTAAATGAGACGATGCTACGCCTCCGGAGTTGCCTTGAATGTCCTGCGTGCTTCGACAGCGTGCTCTCAAACGGGCACGTGAACGCGGGGCGAATCCCGGCGCACAGGTGCCGTCACGTCGGCCAGCGGTACTCACGAGTGCGCTGTCAGTGACGTAACGTTGCTGCACCGGATTTTGGAGTAAATAAACCTAGATAACGAAATCTGCCTCTCTTCTCATCTGGCGTAGAGTTCACTACCTTGTGGCTAGCTAAGGCCAAGGATTTGGATATAATGGATGGAAGGAAACGTGAGTCCGCTCCCTGCTCTCCCCCTCTCCTTGTTCCATCGTCTCTCTCCCTCGCTCTGTTTTCTTCTTTCTGTCGTCCGTAGCAAGTTGTGTTTCGATCGTCGGTAGAACGCAGTCGTATATGGTTCCCATAAATGCGTGTTCTGCAAGCTTAATTTTTGCTCAGTAACCACTTCGTTTGATTTGTTTCCAAAATTTCAGGCCAACTTTTCCCGTCTTAGAGCAAAACGGCAAGTTGGGCTATAGCTAGTTTATATTCATCGTGCTTGGTGCACAGCGCAACAATCGCAAGGACACAAGAAAGAATAAGACAATACCCTTTTCATCCTTTTTCTTCACCTCTTTTTCATTTCTGTTCCTTCGTTCTTTTCCTCCTGTCCTTCTCCTGCCGCACGATTCATGGTTGATGCCCAGTTGTGGGTTGCGCCAGACTCGCATGTGAAAACAACACATATTGGACAATGATAACCCCTAAACACTGTTAAAAAGGTCGACACTCTTTTCCCTAAGGGTAGAGAGAGACTGCTACTGTGCGATGGGTTTTTGAGAGTCTTCATATCTTTGCTCCTCTTTCATTCTGCGGTGAACCCCTTTTCCATTCCTAGCTGGAGTAACTGGATATTGCCTTTCGTTGATTGTTGCTTTCTCGTTCTCTCTCTCTTACATGTCAAGCAAAAGAAAAGAAAAAGAAGAAACAGGAAGGTTTTCGTTATCTACGTTTATTCGCGGGAAGTGTTGCAGCTGAATTGTTCCGCTAACATTAACGGCCGACTTCCAAGCACGCGTGATGGGCACTAAGGCACGGACGCGCTCTAGTCCACTGTGATCAGCATCCAGTTGTTAAGGCGCGTCGTGTCCAACTTCCCGTGGCAAACTCAACAAAACGCGGCGCAGTCGGAAACGAGCCGCGACGAATGCGTAGCGACGAGTTCCTGGTACATTGACGCGCTACTGCAAGTCACCAAGCCGTACAATGGATCCCGGACGGCGATCCAGGAAGGCAGGCATGTGCACCCTGTCGTTAGAGAACATTTCACGCCTGTCCCTCGATGGACTCGGCGCAAGTTCCACAGCTTACAGGAACTCTGAGCTGCCTGACGAAGTTGGTTGCGTCCCAAACGGCTCCTGATGTGGCTGCTTGGCTGTCTCGTCCGCAGGCTTGCTGCTGTCCGCGTATGACCAGAGCTTTCCCAGGCACGCCCCTCTGCTTAGTCCCTGGTGTCGACGGACTCTCACCTCGCATTCAAGGACAGCTGTCGCGCATCCTGTAACGTCGACCGTCCGAGGATCGTCTTCGTCGGGTTTATGTTGCATCTCGAGACGGGCGAAGAAGAGTTCTGGAAGGTTTGCTCGCATATTGGAAGAGAAGCTGCTGGCATACGTGCCTGCCGTAGCGAACGACAGCGTCGACTTGTTCTTCCAGCTGGGCCTGTTGCGGTTCGGAGCAGCGACGTGCGTCGACATGTATCGAAGTTGTGAGGCCATATGCCTCTAGATGGAACGGTCGAAATTCCAGCAGCGCACGTTTTCCCAGTCAGGTTCGGTCGGTAGACGTGGAGCGACTGGACAGGGCGAGCGGAACGTGCTGCTCGCGCTTGCACCAGGCAGCCAAAGATGACGACGACGATTACAGTAGTGATGACGATGATAGTGATGATAACGACCTTAACAGAAATGACACCTGTATAAACATGCATTTGGGGCAATTGGGCAAATATGGTTGGGTAGTTTGGAAATTCGAACGCGTTCAGCTCTCGTTACTCAATAGTCGATGCTAGTATGTCGTAGCACCTGACCTGCGAAAATAATAATAATGATGATAGGGCTTATAATGGTGAGGAGACTCACCTATTCTTCTGCAACGACGGTGCTCTTTCTTCTTCAAAAGACGCTGGCCGTACGGGATGATGCCATGACAACCATTGATTGAAAGCGTGCTCCTGGCATGTATGCGTTTCGCCTCGACACTTCCTCGCACATACCGACCTATGTCCATGTTTTATACGCGCGCTATATACTGTTCCGGCGCTGTCATCAGCCCTTTCCGTTGCTTGCTGCCCATCTCCCCTCTGTCTTTCTTTCTCTATACACTACCGAGTCACGAATGTATCTACCGACACTAACAGTGTATAGATTTTTCCATGTCCCTCCGATAGAGGACGTTTCACTGTGTTGACAGGGCTGTTAACGTAGACAAGATGCCAGTCTCTGCAACCTCGTAAGGAGCACTGTGCGGCACCGTGGGGAAAAGAGAGAGAGAGAGAGAGAGAGAGAGAGAGAGAGAGAGAGAGAGAGAGAGAGAGAGAGAGAGTTGTTGGATGGAAGGGCAGGGCAGTCAAGGATAGCAGATAGTGAAAAAGACAACATCCTCGTTCCACACCCCCACCTCTTCTCAGTATATTGAAATTTACACCACCTTGCGCAAGGTCGAAGTGTTTCTCTAGGCAGCACATGGAATTGAACCCAGCACATCCCGAATCCGTGGTGCACACTCTGCAATTCACCATATAAGGATCGACGGGGAGCACTTTCTTTGGCAACCTTCTCCTTCGTCAAACTTGAGAAGGAGATAAAGAAAGAAAGAAAGAAAGAAAGAAGGAAAGAAAGAAAGAAAGAAATAGCGCAGTTCTGTAGGACTATTACGTGAGGTTCGCTTTTAGTTGCTACGGCCGCGCGCTTGAATTAAATAAGGTGCGAAGAGAGAATGAATGAGCTAAGTAGGAATGAATAAAGAAAAGCCTCAGGGCACTACACCGACACCAGAACGGTGTAGTGGTGAAGTGAGAGCCAGCTGAGCAAGAAAAGAAAATTGGGGGGGGGGGGGGGGGGTCGCCAGACGCTCGCAGAAATGCCAGAGGGGAAAAACGAAAGCGCCAATAAGGGCATTTCTGCTATTTCATTCTGCTTCGTTGGCTTCCTCGAAGCCCGGAGCCAAAGGAAGCCACAGCGAGGCGCGAGAGAAGCCAACCGTTGTAGTCGTCGACTTCGACAAAACGGGCTGGCGCAAGAAACGTTAGGCGCAACACCGCTGCAACAATGGCTCTTCTGTAAGGAAGCCGGGAGTCAGGAACGAGAGTTCCGGGAAAAGGTGGAAATAAAAGCAGGAAAGCGGGCACCATATCCTCCTCTACGCCTGCGTCTTCAGCGACGGGCTGAGTGCTGCCGCCTTCAATTCTTTTTTTTTTTACTTGTTATATGTCGTATTAGAAAGTGAAGTGACGGCGAAGTCAGAGTACGTCAGTAGCACAGAATACCAAAATCGAATTTTTTTTTTTGCTTGACTGCCTGCTTTACCCGAGACGGGTAACAACATTGCGACCAGCCGAATCACGGAAGCACCTGGCCTGTATTGACCTCTTATATTTAAGAAAAGTTGCTATATTGCACCGTAATCTGTTCTATTCTATTAGGCGCCTCTAGTTGAGATACCGCCATTACCGAAGAAGCCCTACGTTCCTCGTACAACGCTTTTACGGCTTTGCGGCACGGAGGAACACACGCATTTCGACGCAGAGAGCGAACGAGGATAAGGGACTGTGTTGCCTCCCTCCTAAGCGGAGCGAACGACGCAGAAAGAGATAGAGCGAAGTGCTCCGTACGTTTTCCCCCCCCGTCTGTCTAAAAATAGGGATTCCCCTTTCCCTTACCGTACTTTCCCATCCCGCCAGTTAACAAAAGAAGCGTGGCTTCCGAGACGACCGACTCGGCGCCGGGCTCAGAGGCCACGCACCTCGTTTCCGACTCCCTCCGCGCCGCGACGCCGCGGTCGGCTTTCGTAGTGACGTCGATGGTGCACGCGCCGCGAATGACGTCGCCGATGACGTCACTCCGTTTTCCGTCCCGTCGCCGTGGCAACGGGACCCTGGTCTCCAGGGGAGGGGGGGCAGCAGCAGGCTAGCGAGCCGCACAGCCCGCGGTTGGGTCGGGGCCTGCCCGCCGGTCTGCTGTGCCTCTGGGTTCTCTGCGCGGTTGTGTATCTTCGGCGGCCGCCCGCCCCGACCGACGCGCGAGCTTGTTGTTCCATCGTTCGGTGAACGCCTCTGCTCCACCACGCTCTGCCCATGCAGGTGAGATCTTCCTCTCAAGCACGGCCCGTACCCTCCCGAAAAAAAAATATATATAACTGGATTCCCTTAAAGGGGACCGTATCTTTGGCCTCCCCAAAGTTATCTTTTCTTTCCCGGCCTGAATGAACCCTCACCACCTTCCCGATGATCGCGGTTCGCTCGGACGTCCGGCATGCTTTTCTGCTTGATAGTCGGCACTTGGGCCCCGCATGGTCTGTCTGCTTGCTTGTGTGGCCGCCGCCGTTCTGTCCTGGAAACCACTGCGAACTCCCTCATTTTTTTTTACCCCCGCCTCGCTTTGCTTTCCCCTCCCGCCGCTTTCTTGCCCGTTGCGCTGGCTGCGACACTACGCGAACACGCCCCGATAGAATACGACGTCAAACCTAAACTCGGCGTTGTTTTCTTTAACTGTCTGTACGGCAGATAACCTTCATCCTATGGCCTGCAAAAGAACCGCGAGCTCCGGAAATTACCTCTATATCGGTTTACCTATACGAAATGCCCCCGCTTGTCCAGTGAAGGAAAGAAAAGAATAACAAACGCACGGGAAGTTTTGTTCATACGTATCCAGCGGAACAAGGACTTTTACTGTGCTGTTTATTTTTTATTCTCCTGTTGGGGGTCGTTCCGTTGTACCCTCGAATCCGTCTCACAAGCGCGTATAAGTTTATTCCTTTTAAGCTGGCATCTTCCGAGCGGTTACACTCCTCCCGACGTAACCCGTATATGGGTTACATCGGGAGGAGTGTTTCGTATCGACAAACGTCTCTGCTGGCTTTTAGTCGCCGCGGGAAGCTTTAAGAAATAACTAAAGATGGGAAGAAAGGTTTACGTTCTGTTCGCTCCCGAAAGCTTCTAGGTCGGCTATTTACGATCCCTGTTTAACTATACCGGTATGTCAGAGTTGGCAGCGTCTTGCCTAGTGATCCTCGATCGCCTTAGAAGATAAGGAAGTCGTCTCTTTGTTTTATTTCGAGAAGCCGCTCGCGTTACTTCCAGACTCCTTACGTGCTGCTTGTACAGTCGTTATAACATGGCGGGAGCCCGTCTTTCGCTTTGTTCGGGAAAAAAAGCAGGAAGTTGTTGGGATGGCGCGGCGATGACATTCGATACGGCTGACGGTATCTCTGTCGCTGAGCATCTGTCGCCGTACTTGTCTTGTCTCGTAGTCTCTTCCATATACTCCGTGTCTCTTTTTTTTCCTGCTTTATGGTTACTGCGCTTTCGCGTTGGAATCGCTGGAGAACTCGTAATCGCGTCACACGCTGTCGTGTCGGATCGGGCTGCCGCTAGGCTAGGATGGGACGATGGGTCGCGCTCTTCGTAGTGTTGGTAACTGTCACTGACGAAGTTGCCAAGCTGCTGACAAACAAACCCCCGGTTATTAAAACCAGAACTCGCTGGACGATGCCGATGGTTTGCTCGGAATTTGTCTAGCGATTCGCATATTCCTACATATCTTACTTATTATTATCTGCAACTTAATGAGCAAACAGACAATGAAGCCTAGGAAAACATAGGGGAAGTTAATTGTGGTATTGTAATTGTGGAGAAAGTAGAAAGGAATTAAAGTGGACGAAAAGACAAACCTACCCTCGGTGGGACCCGAACCCACGACCTTCGGACTTCCTAGGCTTCATTGTCTGTTTGCTCATTAAGTTGTTTCTAACAAATAAAGAACGAGCCCTTGACCCCTTCCCTTTTATTATTATCTGAACATTTAATGAGTTATCTCGTCGGTGCATGGACAACGGTCTGGCCTGGAACATGCTTAACGCTATAAGAGAGCTAAAAGTTCGGATCCCACCGCTGCCACCAAATGCTACGGAATGAACTCAACGCACCTGATCGATCCATTGTCTTTCACTTATCTGGCTAAGCTCCAAGCATAGTTACGTGCGTTCGTTACACTTCGTAACAGTCGCTATACCGAAGCGGTATCGGGTCACAAGCTTGTGCCTTGATTATAAAACAAGCTTTTATGCCCACAGAGGTGTTTTTCAATAAGCTCACCCGAAAAGCATCATGTATGAAATTCAGTTTTGCTTCGCGATGAAGTCAAGCTGAATAAACAGAAAGTCAACAAAAACGCAACAGAAAGTGCATAACACTTCTTCAGTACGTCTTTATTGGCAGCGACGAATAATGGTGTGTATAATAGATAGTGAGGTTAATAGCTAAGCATTGAAATTGTGAGTGGTCCTTGAGGAATTTGACCAGGGTGACTTACTGGCTCTTCACACCACGAAAACAAATTGCCGAGGCTCGGATAGGCGAGGCTGTTGTGAAGGCGACCAAGAAGACGGTAAATTTTGAAAACTGTTTATCGATATTTCGCTTTTCCTTTTATTTTGTTGAAGAGTCCCTTAGAGGGCATTACGCCTCGTGTTTACGGTGGTTTTCTAGTGCAAACCATATTTATTGTCTCCAAAAATTCTTAATTTCCACCCGCCCTCTTCCATTGAGGAATGATTTTTCAAAAATGTGCACATGTTCGTGTGAACTCTTTAGATATTCGCAGTATTCATGTACCGGAAACCTACACATGCAGTACAACGATACAGTTGCTTTCGGTAATCTTGTCTTGATAGGTTATCATGTCCTTGCAGTGTTTTATTCCTTAAGAGAATTCACATTAAGATTATTAACATTATGTCTTTAACTAGCATTCCTTAGCGCTGGTTAAGGAATGAATAAAAAGGAAATAACGAAAGCAACGGAAACACCACTCATGATGTTGTGCCGTCTTGCGCTCTCGACGAAGTATTATGAAGGATACCGCCTACTTGGCCTCACACTTTTATACACATGCGTTTGCCCAACTGATATATTCAAGGACATGTACAGTCGAATCCAAATTTCGAGGACCATTGTATAAGGGCACTATGTATCGGTGTTGACAGCAAACTGAGACGCATGGGACTGTACAGCGCTGGTCGACCGTCCGCTTACGCAACTCCCGTTTTTTCATTAAATCGTCTCGGTTACGACGGTGCGTCATCACAGTGTCGCAAGGGATTGCGAAACCGTACTCTGGCTTACGGCAAAGTTGTCGGGGGATCGTTGGTGTGTCGTTCACAATGAAACTGGAAGCGAGCGAGAGGGAGAGAGTTAGAGCTATTAGGAAAAACGGGTCATTAAATTTTAATTCTGCAGTAGGAAGGTCGGTTGCGGTTGTGTGACCCGTCGTTTTATGTTTTGTTATACGCTCACTTTAGCCGGACGTCTGTTGCTTTTGTTATCGCCGGCGGTCTGGCGCGTTTTCACGTTCACGCCGCGTGAATTATGGCCCTCTGCGCCAGGCTGATGGGAAGTTTTGAAGTGCGCAGGCTTTCTAACTTATGCTAATGTATGTAGTGGTGGTCAATCGTCCGTCCGGCGATATGTTGTTGTGTTGTTTCTTAGAGGCGCACAGACCTTGCTGAGATATTTGTAATGCATTATTTGCCCCATAGGGGGTTGCAGTGTTCTTCTAAAATAAAGCGAGTGAATAAAATAATCGATAATTAAATTCATTAATTAGTAATCGTACCAACGCATATTTATTGTAGTGCCCAGGGATAGATAAGAAAGTTTAGTACTGGAGTGCAGGGATAGATAAGAAAGTTTAGTACTGGAGTGACAGGGAACAGCTGAAATAAACTTAGCGAAATTGGCCTGATTGGATTGATTGATTGATTGATTCAGTCATTCTAAATCAATCAATCAATCAGTCGCTTTTTTAATGTGCCCAGAAACAACACTATGGTGTGTGTGCTGGCGCACGCAGTGATAAAAATGTTAAAATAATACAGACGATTCACAGGACAATGTAATTGCAAAGCGGATTGAAATTAACACAGAACTTAAGTCAGATGGACGGGGGACACTATCGTAATAACTGCCGTAATTCATGGCACGAATACAGAGGAAGCACGACGGATACTGGAAACGCGGGTGATAATAATAATAATAATAATAATAATAATAATAATAATAATAATAATAATAATAATAATAATAATAATGAGTTTATCATAGGTGTGGCATGCGGAGTTGTGGGGCCGCACAGTTTCCTGTGGAACTCACAAGAGAAGGCGAATTCGATCGCTAAGGCTGATAAAAAAATATTTACGAAAGAATTTCTTTCACGTTAAACGATGATTTACAGGTTGTACATTAGCACGCAAACAGTAATTACTATAATGCACGTAAACGTTCTTCAAGCGAGGTTTCGTCGTGAATACCGGTTCTTTTTTGTTTACTTAGTTTTACCACTTGATTACGTAAGTAAAAATGTGAAACGACAATAAAAGAAAATTAAGGGTGTGTGGGAGGAAACGAAACCAAGGTAGTTATAGCGAGGGTCATATAATGACAGTAAGGTAATCGCTAATTGCTCTTGCTGTAATATTTAACAGCACTAGGTGCGACTGCTTGCACCAAAATTTTCTCTTTTTTCCCCCCTCGTTTGTTGTCGCGACAGGCTGCTCGTACCGTAATATGAATAGCCGTAGGCATGAATTTTTTCGTGTGTCCTTGGCCGTGAGAACCCAAGTGCGTCGTTTATCGTTAGTCACAGAAATGACACAGCGAAAGCGCAGTTTTACTTGGAAGTAGTCCTCCATGGCATAGATGTACTAAATGTGAAAGAACCGTCCTTGGTTCGGTTGGATGGACCGACTTTCAGGTGTGCTGCACTAAATATTAAGTGAGAAATTTTTAGCGACACGAGTACGGAGTAACACTTTTGCTTTTTCATTTGGGGGGAGGGGGGGGGAGGGTGACGGAGACAAGAACCCCGACTCCCCTTAAGCACCCCGACTCCCCTTTCATTTTAAAAAGTTCTTTACGAAACCTGCTGCGAAATTAAAACTTACAGATAAAACCATAAACTATACGAAAATGGACTTGTTAGGAGCTGTATATGATAGATATGATCTAAAAGCATACGGATGGGATCGATACAACTTCGATAAACACCCGGCAACAGCCAAGTATTTTAAGAAAAATGAAAATGCATTAAAAAAAATATGAAACTTACGATGTAGGACACTCTACGACGTATGTATTATACGTGTGATATCAGAACATAGGTCTTTTATTCTAATAAGAGGCACATAACCATCGAGATAAATAATTAAAACTAATCGATAAATAATTGAAATATTGCGTGCGGCTCGTACGCGCATTGGATGCGCGAGCATGAGTCACGCACAAGAAAGAAAGAGCAATCATGTGCAGCTGATACGTTGGATGTGTGTGTAGTGTATATAAAATGACAAAGTTCACAATACCACTCATTTGCGAGTGTCGGTAACAGACACCTAATCCAAGGATTAGAGTTTCCTACAAGATTTCTTTTTCCCTACACGTTATTATGTTATGTCGTTATACGAACGCTACGACGATAAATGTATGCGCTTGAATTTACGAAGAAGAAGAAAAAAAAGCACGTGGTAATTCGCGAGTTGTTTTTAGCAACATGATCTCCTCCATGAAGTATAGAACGCGTTTTACATAGTCACAGCCATCAAGCTGTTAAATATAGCCAGTAGCGAAGCCGGTAGATTGGAGAGAAATCGCTACGGAATGGTTGTCGTCGTCAACGTTAATTATACCTATTATATCTCTGTTCATGTATTTTTCAATTATCTCCATGTTCTACGGTCTTTGACACACCTGGAGCTATCGTATGTAAACGCCAAAGCATCTACTAATCACATTACTTGAAATAACCTTTTGTTTTCAATAACGCTTCTGTCCTTCCTTGCCTCTTAATGCCCCGCTCTGACTGGCTACTGTGTAACCACTGTCCACATAATGCGACTTAACTCGGCGGCGCACTCACCCCTTTATGTCACATCTGGAACACAACCAGTCCATGGCCCCGAACCTACCCTATCCTTGATTGTTCATATTAACCCGCTTAACAAACAGAAATGTGAAAATAGTAGTCGGTGCCGCACTTGGCCACCAACCTCTCCTTCAATTACATTTATAAAGAAATGTGAAAATAAACGCAACAAATGGTGACTGAACTGAAGGTGGTAAGGGTCACGGGAGACGGAACACAGCTTTTCCTCTGGTGTGCTTGACCAATACCGGGCTTGAGGGAGACGCTAGGAGTCACGAAGGAGACGCTACGAGCGTAGGGTCTCCATCGAGACCGGCCGTGGCTTGACAAAACCATTGTAATGGGGAACAAACGTGTATTGACAATGAGTCAACCAAACTTTGTTTTCCGATATCCAACCCAGAACATCTATACCTATTGCATTTGTATCTCTCGGCGGTTCAAAGGCACTGTATGTAATGTAGGCAGTAACATAGCTTGTGCACACCGCCAGGTCGCAACTAATCCCAATTTGCGCTAATGGAAACGTACGATAAATAAAGGCCTGCCCACTCTTTCGGCAGGAGAAAATAGAAGCGGAGCTAATGAAGAGAGAAGGAAAGAAAGAAAGGGTAATCGACTATATACAAATGACGGGAACTCAGAAAAAAAATGAAATAAAAACTCAGAAAAATGTCCCTAAACGGGAGGCCAAATCGGTATTGTTCTTGAAGGTGAGACGGGTTTGATAGGTCCGGTTATGTCGAGCAGTACACCCTCCTTGGAAAACAAGCAGTCGTCGATAATCGCGAGGCATCCGTATACCACATAACAAATCAAGAAGTCGGCGCGAGCGAAAGTTAGCGACCGACCCGACAACAGCCGCATAGGGGAGACGTCATCGCCGACGGCGACAACACAGTCAACAAGGTCTTCTCTCCGGCATGCAACAAGGCCGCTGCCTGCCGGCACGCGGATCGAAAGGAACAATCCGGCGTGACGTCAGCCGACGAGAGCGCGCGTTCTCCCCATTCCCCATCCGAGGGGGATTGGCACGCCTCTCCCGCTTATAAGCGGCCGCTGGTGGTTTCTCCCCCTCACCCTATCCGTCGCTGATTCGGGACCTCGCTTCGAGTGGTACCGTCTTTAAAGGTCACGGGTAAAAAAAAGGAGGAGGAATCGGTCCTCCCTGTACGAAGACGTTCCCTATTTCCCGTCGTCTTTCCCATTTCTCATCTTTATTTTCCCGTCGATGCCAACCTTCTTGAGAAAGGGTGACGTTGCACAGTACGGATGCTTTCCGACTTCCGGGAACTACGTCATAGTCTTGTTATTGCCTTCCCGCGTTCCCTAACTTCCCTGTTCGTTGAGGTACCCTTGAAATGTATTAATGGGAAGCCGTCCACTGGGGGAAGAAACTGCGGTTTTCCATCTTGTACCGATGGTCGTTATAACGTTAAGTGTTTCATTGTACCTCTTTTATTTTGTCTCTCTGTGAGTTTACGAGTACAACGCCACCTAAGCTGGTAGCACTCGTGGACTTTATTTTAGACAATTGGGATCAACTGAACTAAATTAAAAAAAAATTTTTCCGTGCTAGAACTTGGAACAGTGCATGTAGTTACCGAAGGGAGAACATGTAGACCATTGTGCACACGAAAGAGCAATCATGGCGCCATATTCAATAAACCTTAAATTAACACTGGACGATTAATTTACAGTTTGTGTTCAGCATACTTTATTAACTCGCGTAATACCGGCAATGGCTTGTATTGGTTCTAGTTGTGTGTTCACATTCATGAGAATGTTGTAAAATAATGAACATTGAATTATTACGGAGCCCGCAAGTGTATCTTAGTGTAAAGATATAAGGAAACCCATACAAGGTCTTTGTGTATTTTCATGCTTTTAGGGTTTTACTGTTTATTCGCTGTCTTTTCACCAAATGCTTTTTTAAAATTATTTTGCTCTATTGTCCCATCGTCATCGCGATTGGAATAGTCAACACTACCAAGCTCTTTTGCCATTGTCCTTTGATACCTTCACATTTTGTACTTTGTCGAAATGCCTGTTTCCTGCACCGTTTTACTGTTCGGCATCGAGTTTCCACTAAGTTATCATGGAGTACAAGCTCGCTAACGTACTCCAACCTTCCTCTGTGTAGTATTTCACAATACGGCAGTTCCAATCCCTCGTGTCTGGCTTCACCCCGGTCTGCTTTTGTGTGTTTCTGTTTCGGCAGAACGCAGGCAGACAGATCATTGCGCCGTGTGTGCGCCCGACCAAGACAACGACTGCGACTGTGAAAATGAAAGGCTGCAATTTCCAAACTTTAGGTCTAATATAGCTTAAAAGTCCACCGTTGCTATTCGACTTTGAAATCGGTTTGCTAATGCAGCAGTCTTTGATGAAGGATTCCGTGTAAGTTCTTGTGTGTGCTTGTTGTTGGTAAAGGACCGACAGGGGGATATTTTCGATAGATGTGAGGCTCAGCGCCCCCTGTGTCATAAAAGCATATTGCATTTGACAATATATACCTCTATGTATATATACCACTTGAGATAATATTAAGACAGCATCACATGAGCATCATCAGTCTGCCTTATTTCTTGTTCACCGCAGTGAGACCTGGAAGGAACCAGCAGAGCACTACCCCCTCCCCCCTCTCTCTTTCTCTCTCTTTGCGCGATATATCCCCATCCAAACATTGAAAGATATTGTAGATGATTATATCATTGTGCATAGCAAGGAGACTGCGGAGCGTCTTGCCAGATCGTGTGACGGGATCAGTAAGCGTCCGGCTAGAGTTTCAGTTGTAAGGAACTAAAGCGACTGTTACAGCTCACTATAACGTTTCACGACACTTATCGCGCAGTAACTGGTGTTCTTCCTGTCTTTGTTTTCACGCGAATCGTTTGCTTTGGAGTTGTGGCTATGCAGGAACTTAAACTACGAGGTTATTGTTATAGACCGCAAAATGATTCCTTCAAACGGAGGCCTCTTTGCCTCATCGCAACAGTTCTTTGATGTCTTGTTTTTTTGTTCCTTTTTAAGTACGTTTGCTCTTTGATCAAAACGTCTGTAGTGCATGAAGCTGCTAACAATGTATATCTTATTGAAGGAACGGGGCAAGGAACTTTGACTACTTTAGAGTAATCTCGAATGCTAAACTCAGAAAAAGAGAGAGAGAATTGAAAGTAACTTATAACGAAGGAAGTGAAATGGACATTGCGCACGGTGTAGTCCCACAAACATGCAAGTTGACAGCAGCACCGATAGCACGTACCATGTGTTTTATGCAGTCGCCGCATCACGCTGGGACAAATCCTGCAGCAAAACTTCCACATTATGCATCGCACATTAACTTTGTGTACATGGGTATCCCAACCTTTAACGATCCTCGTTCAGGGTGACTGTTTTTTTCCTCGCAACTGCAAGAACGATATCATCAGCTATCGTTTTTTCTTAACAGCGTAGCTGTTTAAGCTTGGCATAACTCCGTTTGGCGTGCGCTAAAATTTGACCTAGCTCTCCAACTGCGCAGCATTTGCGCACACGCTTTCTTCTCTTGCACTCATGCCCTCAGATTATAACTACATAAAAGTGGGTAGGCGTCACAGAAAGCTTGTATGTGCCAGCAGCTCCTAACATACTATAGCCTGCTTAATATAGCATAGGAAGAGAGTGCGAAAGAGAAGTGGAGTGATATACGGGCGAGGAGGAAGGAAACTCCGCGGCAGTGGTCAGCTAGTCATACGGGTCCCTATAGGTCATATATTCACTCCTGTGGGTCCTGTATACCAGTCCCACAGGTCCTACACTCGGCCTCACGAGTTCGTATGGATATTATTTCGTGCTTATAGGTCCTATATACCTGTATTACATGAACTTATGTAGGTCCTATATTTGATCACGTTGGTCCTGTATTACCACGTATAGGTCCTGCATGATCATACATGGAACCCATATGAAACATATAGGTCCTGTATGAAATAGTATAGGTTTTTTTCAGTAGTGGTGGCTTTGGTGCTCTACTGCGGAGCCAAACAACGCAGGTTCCATCTCGGCCGCGGCGGTCACATTTTCGATGGAGGCGATAAAGCTGGATGCAGGTGTATTATGCGATGTCAATGCACATTAAAGAACCGCAGGATGGTCAAAATTTACGCAGCTCTCCACCAGGCGTTCCTCTTCTTTGTGCTCTTTCATTCTCTTTCCCACACTTCACAGACGCTGGACCTAAAGTCCCTAGATATTTTTTCCGTAAAATCTAGGGACTTACTGAGTCATGCTCCCTCAAGGGTTGCTGAAAATAGCGTCCTCTCCTTAACGGAACAGCTATTAGGGAGCAAAGGAGAATGGGAGAAAGTAAAGCATTACATATAGCCGTGTGTAGTAGAGTTCGTGTTCCTCTGAAGGTGGATATGTTCCAAGCATCTATTAGCATAGTAGAGCCATGCAACATGGCGGCAAAAAGAAGTGAGGTTGAGGCAAGGAATGACAAGGGGAGAGGGTAAAACAGAGCATGAGGTCAGATGCACGGAAAAAGAGGAGAAAGAGCAATGTACAAAATGATAAAGAAAAGGAAAGAAAGGTGGCAGTGAGAAGAAAGAAGCAGAAGAAGGTGTAGGAAGAGATAAATAAAGGTGGAAGAGCCGAATCTGCGATAGTATCGTGGTGGCGCTTGCTTGCCTACTACGCTATTTACTCTGATTTCACAAGCGTCTGACTGGCTTAAATGGTTTTGCTTATTATTATGCTGCGCTGATTTAGAAGATGAAAGAGGGAGACAGACAGACAGAGAGAGAGAGAGAGAGAGAGAGAGAGAGAGAGAGAGAGAGAGAGAGAGAGACCTGCGCTGTTTATTGTACACTAAGCATGCCTAGGCGCGCTAGGTCTTGTATAAATAATGTTTCTGAAGCAACATCAAGAAGAACAACAGCAGAAACAACAAACATCGCTTGCTCTGTGCGGGCATAAATGCGTGAGGGAAACCGCATACCCAGAATAGAAACACACTCCTACATGCATTGTGCGTCTATTATGAATATCCGGTATATGTTTACGACTCAGGGGGCGCCTTTTGCGCATGCGCGTCGTGGAGCCTTTGCAGGCTGAGTTGTTTTGAACTCGTGTATGAGTTACCCGAGTACCTAATAACGGCACTTGTCTTGTAAAGTAGCCTCGGCGAAAGCTGCTTATGTGCTTCTGCTAAAAATTGTCTCAAGTTACCTTGAATATGTAGTCAGGCTCGTTTATTCCCGACCCTTTCTTATGGGGCCTGACATGCCTAATATGTCCTGGATACCCAGAGGTCGCTCTCTCATTATACGTTGTTTTCAAAACACGCTGAAAGCTTAGGGAAATGCTTTGATTAATAAAGAAAAAGGAAAGGAAGGAAGATACCTCCTTAACGGGACAAGTCGGCGTCCTTCTTCGTGTGGATAACAAGGACATATAAGGCGGCCACGACGGTGAAACGGGAGGAGAAGCAGGCGACAGGAAGTTGGTCGGCTATAACGCATAAAGTTAGCAGACGACGGCGCAGAAGACGACACCCTCGAAGAAGACGCTACGCGGGCAAAAAAGGAACGGGAGCAGAACAAAGCGGCTTAAACTTAAGGTCACGCTGGATATGGGCTAATAGAACGCCTTATTTGGCGAGCGCGACGGCTCCTTTATTGCACTAGCTGCTTTTATTATTTTTCTTTCTTCACTGTTCGTTCTTGCAATGCTTGGAAGAAGGGAGAAGGACGAGAACGGACGACATGGGGTACCGGACCCTCGAATGTCATGCCGGGCCCATAATCTAGGGTGTAAAGGTCAGCTTCTTTAAATTGCCGCTTTGTGTGCAGTTCTGTGAGAAGGCCACACACACACACACACACACACACACACACACACACACACACACAACACACACACACACACACACATATATATATATATATATATATATATATATATATATATATATATATATATATATATATATATACACACGATCTCGCTGCTTCTTCTTTCAGCGATTCGCGTAACTCTATGCGGCTCGAATTTCCCGGTCAAGGCCGTTGAAGTTCTTGTACGCCTTCGTTTTCTTTCTTCAGGCTATAGTGGCGTTCTTTTGCACGTCGTCGTCTGCAAGAACAACGTAATGTCGTCTGCTCCGCCTGCTATAGAACGCTCGAAAGTCGCTGGACCTCTGGTGTTCCCACGCCGCCCCGACCGTGCGCGTGTACTTTTAAAACCCCGTTCGCGCGTTGCGTCTCGCTTTTAGTTTGTCCACTATTCGACAACCGTTTGTTGGTGTTTTACGCAGCGGTTTACTCCTTCAACCTTCCACACCCTCCGCCCGCATCCCCGGACCCTGGGACGGCGACTAAAAATAACGTGAAACGGAATTAACCGGTGACGTCTGTTCGAGCGAGACGGCTTTGCAAGCGCGCCACAGGGCAGCCGTGCCCCGTGTATACCTGGGACTCCGGCGGTATCGATATTTACTCAACTCGATGTATACGTTATGTGCGAAAAGGAAAAGCAAATGTAAAAAAGAAAAGACAGGATAGCGAAAGGCATGTTCATTGGTCCAACAGAAATGGTGCTAATCAGGTTAAATAATGCTAGACACCTACACTCCACTCTGACGTCTCCCTAGAAGACATCGCACCAGAGTGACTTCGGCCTCTTATGCGGCAAATGGATGGGTTGGGGGGCTGTGTTTATTGGTTTGCGGTGTTCCGGTCTTACAGGACAGAGACGCCAAACTTCATTAATGTCACACAATATTCCACTCGACACGTTAAACTCTACGCGAGAACCTTGTCAGAATCTCCTAATCGTTTCTGTCTATATACATGATTAATTCTCCTCTCCGGCTTACGTTTTAATTGAGAGCGTGTACTTTCGCAAATAGAAAGCTTCAGCATACAGATCTCCGTATTGCGCCTTGCGGAACGGCTGAAGTATATGACGTCATGCACCGCAGAAACAGCGACAATCGCGGTATCACTGCAACCACAAAGTACCTGCAACTACAGACAGCCGTAATTGTCTCTCTCTCTCTTTTTTGTTGCAAGCCCTTCGCGCCACTGGGGTGATTTTTCTTAGGTTGTTATGTGAATAGCAGTTCTAAGTCGACAGATGTCGGCACCATAGTCCTGCCAACGGTGTCACTGTCTTCAGACATTCTATTTAGATATATCGCGAGTTGTGATATGTCATGGGCGGGGGGGGGGGGGGCACACAGGATCGCGCCCTAAAATCATATTGTTGCGGTCAGTTGAACTTGTGGCATGCATTCTTTCGCGGTTAGCGTCAAACTACATGGACGCGTCAGCACGCGTCGACACACGCCTAGGCTACGAAATCTTCTGCGAGACGAGGAGACTTGGCCGGACAGCCGCTGTTCCACACCTCCTTGTTCAGTGGTTTGTTAACTTTTCACTGCTAGCTCTTGCGCGCGTCGGTGCAAATGCAAAACGACTGCGTGCCAAAAGATTCACCATACCCCCCTCAGCGCGTTCCTGAGGTTCACAGACGCGTCGCGTCAAGGAGCGCCCACGACGTCGACGTCGATGATGAACGCCGCGGTGAGGTCGCCGTGCCAAGTGGCCAAGTGCAACACTCATCGCCCTGCTCTAGTATGCAACTCTCGAGATGTGTGAGTGACGGAGATGCAGTGGCTGAATGTAAACTGTAAGAAAGAAAAAAGGAAAGAAAGAAAGAAAGAAAGAAAGAAAGAAAGAAAGAAAGAAAGAAAGAAAGAAAGAAAGAAAGGTGCTGAACGAGATGCCACAGGCGGCTGATTTTACGTGCTCATCGCTTACGGGGTCAAACGTTAAGAGTTTGTTTGCTTTGAGCATTGGTTCTGGCGTTGCTGCCCCGCGTGTTAGAAAGGCACGAAAAACTCACAAAATAAACGAAGGCAAACAATAACCGGCAGTCGCTTGTCATCTTCTCTCTCTTTCTGTCTCTCTCGTCTTTCCAATAGCTGTCGGTTGCTGTTGCATACGTGCCTGTATGCCTGTCTGCGGGCGTCCCGTGTTGGTCTTGCTCCAGGCCTTCGCCTATGAACATTTCGGTTACGACCGAAGCCGTATGTTTAACAGTCCTATGACGACAGACCGCCCCGAGCCTCCGACGAGTACTCGGGATGGAAAACCTGCGGACGCCCTGCCCCTAAAGTTATTGTTGCATTTTTTTTCGTTTTCTCCTAAAACTCGCGCAATGCCATTTTTTTTTTTCTACGCACGTTCTGTTTGTATTTTGCGTTGCTTATTTTCTTATTGGAACGCTCGCCTCAAACGTTTCGGACCACCACCGCCCGCGCCGTTTTCCAGCTTAGGCACACACGTGTTTATTCATAACTGGCGGTTTAGCCTGTTCCCAGTGGTTGGAGTAATAGTAGTAAATCACCTTTGAAAGAAATATTTGAAGCGCCTTCTCGAGAGATGACGATCTCTAATGATACGAGCGAACCGAAGTAACGACGGCAAAGAAAACAAACAAGAAGAGAATTCTAGTCTGGGTGTGTTGGACGCGAGGCCGTGCTTGGTAATCCTGATGTACGCAAAATGCTGTACGTTGCTTCAGTTCAGACTGTCTAGCACCGTATCTGTATCAAATGGATGGCATCGCTTTCGACACGTGCACTTCGTGTATATTGCACAGTTTAGCGAGCGCCAGGCTGCGTTGCGTTGTGCAAGTTCACTGCACCCTTTCGTTCGGATAGCGGTATATAGTAACTACGTTTCTGTGCTTCTCAGAAAAAACGAACTATGGCGAAAAGCCTAGACGGGCTAAACAAATTATTGTACGTGTTTTACGTGCCACGACCACGATATGATTCTGAAGCAAGCCTCGTAGTGGTGGGATCCGGAGCAGTTGTGACAACCCGGTGACCTTAGGCGTGCGTTTGAATATAAGTGCGGGGTACAGGCGCTTTCTTTTCTCTTTTTTGAAATGGGACCAGTGTGGTCGGGATTCGATCCCGGGTCCTCAAGCTTTGCCAGCCAACACGTCTTATTTGAACAGGAGCATCGAGTATATGCGTTCACAGCTCCTTTTTTCTTTAAGTAGTGTTTTTTTCTTCAAGAACATCACAGAGAGAGAGGGAGAACTGTTGAAACTAAGCTACCACCGTAGGTCAAGAGGGACTTCATAGAGAATTGCACGAAACATTTGATGTATCGCGTGACGCATCGCGTGACGGTCAACCGCTGATGTTCGCCGAATTACCTTCAATAGCGTACTTGGAGACGTTCGCACGACGCTACGCGTATTTAAACGACTCGAAGTGACGCACTGGACGACAACAACGCACGGATGTCAAACGCCACTCTATGATTAAGGATGCATGCATTTCAAAACGATAGTACGTGGCTGCCTGACTCTCCGCCAGGGTGGTCTTGTGATTCGCTCGGCTGCTTGTCCAAAGGTCGCGGGTTTGAATCTCGGCCGCGGCGTCTGCATTTCGATGGAATCGAAATGATCCCTAGGTGGTAGAAATTCCCGGAGCCCCCGCTACGGCGTCTGGAACACGACGACGACGAATAAGACGAACATATAAGAAATCATATTGCATCTTTAATTCGCACCACTGGAATTGGAAATGAAGCAACTCCTGTAACGCGAACTATGCTGTTCAACGGGAGTATAAGGTAACGTTAAATGAGCGGTTCTGGTGGGACAACTCAAACTATAGTTTTCTTCCCGAAGAATAATGCAGGAAGGCCTCTGGTGACAAGCACGTGAATGCCAAGTAGCGCTCCGTGTTCCAGGAATTTCGAATGCACACGCATTTGTGAACTTGGATGTAGTATATATACACGTAGCATCCACCGCGCTACAAAATTCATCACAACCGCCGCAGTGCCCTTTCGAACTATGCGTGCGCGAACTTTAGTCCGTGACCTTCTGTTCCTTGCGGCGGGAAGAAGCATTTTCGTTGCGTGCTCAGGAAAACCGCGTGGGATGCTGTCGTTTAGAGCCATAGGAGCATGAAAGTTCAAAGCGTAGAGCCTCCTTTAATATTATTATTTCTTTTTTCGGTCGCAGTGTCAGTATATGCGGACAGTTGAGACACGTGTTATTTGAACTGGAGCGTGGGGTACATGCGGTTCACAGCTTTTTAAATTTTTTTAAGGTACAGTGTTATTTTCTTAATCACAAAGAGAAAAGAAGCGTTGAAACAGAAAGATGAGAGGAAAAGTTAGGGTATCTTGGACTTGGATACATTGTGTTCCGAGGAAGCAAGGGTCTTAACATGGAACATTTTAGACATGTTTACTGATCCAATGTGGCGATGAAACGCTGAAAGGGAATGGGGTTTGTGACGTCATCTCCTCAAAGTTTTGGCCTGAGGTTCACAGGTGAAACTAAGGTGAACCTTTGATCCTGATGTTCTCTTCTAATAGTGAGCATAAAAACAGGCGAAATTAACGACACTGGAAGTTCCCCAATAATGGTCCATTAGTCTAAACCATTTCGGTGCTTCGTTTTAGTGCCCCTTTTACTTAATGTAACCTTTCTCACTGTCATCAACACCGTAATTGTAATGATTTCGTTATACCAACGAACGGTATCTCTAATTAGTACTGCAACTATGGTTGACTCATCATAACGATTCATGGGTGTCGTCACCATAACTACACCATCGTGATAATTATCTCCTTTGCCAACGTTCTAGGTGGCGCTATAAGAACCATTATCCTGGTTTTTCTCGTCAAACTATCACATCGTGGCTGCCATAAACGGCATCGCGCCATCGTCGATCGCGGTCGTTTTCGTCGAGCGAATAATCTCTGCTTCGAGTTGCCTCATAAGCATTTTCTCTGAACCTTCTCCCTTAAATATTTCATCCTCCATATGCCCAAGTTCACGCCTATGCATGTCCAGTGTAAGGACAGACGTGGTTAATCCTGGAGGTATGAAGGAGCAACCGGCATTGTGTGCTATTGTCACGTGGTTGCGGCGACGGCGTCGTCACAATCACGTGACGCTTAAGTTTGTTCAGAGCTGATTTACACAGACTCCCGGACTGCCATTCTATGTCAGGCACTGATGTGGCGTACAGGATGCATGAGATAGCGCTTCCTTTAATTCAGCAGGCAGGCCACATTCCAGTGGCAACTTTGCGATGTGTGTTCTTGTGGCCGATGGCATTGAGTCGTGATAAGAGGTTGCCGTAGGTCGAGGGGGGGGGGGGGGGGGCTATGCGAGGCTGATCTTTTAGCTACGACATTTAGATCTAGCGAAATGGAATAGTCACGTAGTGACATGAATGAAGACAAAGAGATCGTCATTCTGAGATGCAGACACAACGAAGTACAGAGTAGCAAAAAAGCTAAACCGAAACGGTGTTACAGGCCTTAACGTAAGTGGGGGCTGCTGGAGGAACACGAAACAGCCCTTGGTGTGCCGACTGCTGGACGTTGTGTTCTGTGTATGGGTCGTAAAAGATCGCCGATGGCCGACGTTGCCCGATCGTTATACGGCCGTCAGTGTGCGTGGGCTTACGTGCGTACATGCTCGCGTGTAGTATAGGAGTCGTCGCACTTGGCCTTTCGGTTAGCTACAGATGCCGGCGAGGAATCAGAACCGAGTATAAGCGAGGTATACCGCATTTTCTGGGCTACGATGCGCGCAGACAGTGGACATTGCGAAAGGTTTGGTTCCTTCACGCTGTACGGGCTGTAAAGGAGTAACCGCGTCATATTCGCAAGTTCTCTAATTTTGTTGTTTGTCATTGGTTTTCTGCGAGACAAGCATATGAAGGAGTAATAAGGCAGGCAGATGCCCTCTAACCGTACTGCAGCTGTGTATGCCTGGGTTCTCTAATGAACCTGAACTGCAGTCAAATTGAGGAGCTGAAAGAAATTAAAGTGATGCCAGGGAGGATAGAGTAAGTGATGGCTCTGAGCATCTCAGTAGGAGTCTAAATCCAACGGCTTGTGACCTCTCTCGGCAGGCGGTCTTCTTAACAACTGACAGAGCGGTGTTACCAACCGATCAGAGCTCCCCTGCATCACCATTGGTTCAATTTCATCTCACCTCAGTGCAGTGATGATTGGTGGACATGTGGTTCCTGTACGAAAAAGAATATTCATATCGTCCTTATGCCACACGTCCAGTGGTCGTTTAGGAACTTAGGAATATGAGAAAATTGCACTGCAGCCGCAATTGTCACACGATATTCTTCCAGCGATCCTCTCAGTTTCTTCGCGAATGATAAGGAAATAACTTAATTCGCCCGGAATTAATTAAGAACGTTGTCGCAGGAGAGGTCTTTCCTTGTCAATGTGTGGTGTATAGGAACTCTTTCAGTGGTCAAACGCTGCATGATAAATTTGAACGGCAATGGCAGCGCCATCAACCTTATAAACGTCGGTAGCTCGTGTGCTCGAGGTGCACGAGAGAGAACAAAGGCCCTGCCACAGTGGTCTAGCGGTTATGGCACTCGGCTGCTGATCCGAAGGTCGCGGGATCGAATCCCGGACGCGGCGGCTGCATTTCGACGGAGGCGAAATGTTGAGGCCCGTGTGCTGTGCGATGTCAGCGCACGTTAAAGAACCCCAGGTGGTCGAAATTTCCGGAGACCTCCACTACAGCGTCTCTCATAATCAGAGTTGGTTTTCAGACGTTAAAGCCCACAAATCAAAGAGAGAACAAAGACTACTGACAAAAGTTGGGAAACTTTCATAAAAAATTACAGCATATCCACGGAGTGAATGATGATGAGTGGGCGAAGCTCGGGAGGTTCATCGTAGATGGTACCGAGTTCCGGATTAATTTAGTTAACGCGCACGCTACGAATCCTCATGGCTCAACTATGACTAAGGTTAGACTAAGGTGACTAGGATAGACTAAGAGGAGCTTCGCCCCTAAAATAAAGGTCATCCGGTCCATCCACTCCGTGAAGGTAGTTGGACTGCGACGCTATCTTAGTTATACACCGCCATGTGGAATCTCGCGAGCGTGCATTAGTTTGCTGGGGCTGCGTGGTTGCGGGGCGCGCTAGATTTGAAACGCGCGTGCTTACACTTGCATACTCACAGCGGGACCACGTGACGTGCCGGCTCATCCAGTGGTGTTTCAGCGGATGACTACGCCGGCGACACATGTTAGGCAAGGACAGCTTACGCTGTAAAAATGCAAGTCACCCAAGCGTCACGCCTTATAAGTACGTGTAGGGAGTATTTATCACGCTGGTATTTATACAGTATGTACGTGCTTCGCGACTCTCGACTCATTTCACGTTTCAACACGCCCAGTGCCTCTTAGGCTAACGCCATTCCCTCGTCACTTTTCTCCCTCCCTCGTAAGTTCCCGCGGGCTGTTTGCGTGAAAATATGGTAATATCGCGGCGAGAGAGAACGACCGCGTGGGCGCGTTTGGAGGCCACCGATCGCGGTGGAAAAAAAAAATGTTTTTCTCCCCATGATCGTCTGACATTTCCGCGCTCCTCGTGGCGTGGGATGAACGCGTTTGGGATAGCGGGTGTGGAGAAAAGTTTTAGGGAGAGAACGAAATGGCGCGCCGGGGAGTAATGGGAAACTAGGGAGAAAGGGGAGACTGCGGTGCAAATGTAGCGCGAGAACTTTGGGGAGATAAGGAAAAGGTGCCGGCCGCATGCCGCCGAGAAAGAACCGAGGAAAAAGTGAATCGGAGACGGAGAGGCAAGATAGGGAGCGTAGGGATACGGGAAAGATGTGGTTGACGCTAAAAAATAAGAGACGCTACGCCTGCAGTCCCTATGGAAACACGGCTCAGTGTCTGCGAGGGGGATAATGAGGGTTGTTATAAATATGGGGAGAACGAAGGTCGCGTTACTTGCTCAGGGATGGGGAAATCGGGGGGAGAAGGGATTGTTGCGCTGATGAGTTATGGGAAATCATGTGAAAAGGGAGATGGCATTGCTGAGACTGAAGTGAGGATATTTTGGAGGAAAGAGAGTAGGGGTTCGCGTTGGATATCAACGCTCGCAGAGGGAAGTGGGCGACGTTCCGCCGGGAGGGCGAGAGAAAATTAGGGAGCGTAGGGAAGGGCGCGTTAGGGAGAGAGAGAGTGGTGGGGGGAGTGGCGCGCTGGCTCCGATATAAAGGTCGCCGGGTTACAACGCGGAGACGCCGTGTAGCTGCTCTTTGGTTGCGTCACGGTGCCGCGGCGCTTCGCTGTTCGAATCTGTGGAAACGGGCTGGCTGGACCCTGGTGCGATATACATGTACAACTCGCTGCTTCAAAAAAAAAAAATAATAAGAAGAAGAACAAGGGAACAGGGACGAAGGTGGGGGGGGGGGGGGGGCATAACAGTAAAACGAGAGTTGTTAAATCGGCGAGGGATTTTTGTAAAGTCGTAAAACAGCCGGGCGCTGGTTGAAGATCGCTGTCGCAAGAATATGGGGTAAATGTCTTTGCCCTGGCGAACTTTAACGCCGTGGACGTTTGCGAGTATAGTTAGGGAGGAATGATTGAACGTATAGATACGAGTTACCGATCATAAATCTGTATGGAGAAAAGCAAGGCACGGGAAGAAATGAACGAAACAGAATGGTGGTGTACGGCCTAGAGTCTGCTCAATCAGCTATAATTTGACTAAACTATACGTTCGTTATTAGTTATAGGGCTCTGAGTGAAAGAAAGCTAGCATGACGAAAATAGAAACTTGGGGTCTACGCCACCATTAACTGATTTCATTCGTTCGCTTACTCGTTCGCATGTTTTCCTGCATCTATGGCGTCGTTCCATAAATAGTAGCAGATATATCCCGTTATTACATTGGTTTTGATTTACTTCATCAATTTATTTACTTGTTTCTCTATTACGTCGAATAGTAAAGATAACTTAGTATTGAATTTTGTGTTTCAGCGCGCACGTTGTATGCCAATTTCCTGCCGAGAATTCTCATAATTCATAGGACGCATGTAAAGTTATTTCGTATGCCCATATGAGAACTCGTGTGATTCATGTGTGCTCATGAGAGACCATTGGAATATGTGTCACACGTAATTCTGCGCGTAGTATTCTTGACCTAAGCGTTTAATCCCTACGTCAAGACTGCGGTGCAGGGAATGTCGACGTCAGCTCTGTGGAATGCTCTGGTTGATACCCGGCAATGTTAGTGGAATCGAGATATATAGTTCACTTGTGTCCTTCATTGATTTATTTGTTAGCATATTCTTATGAATAAAAGGGATTTAAGGGTATGCATCTGCATTGTCAAATAATTTTGCCATGGCGTCTAAAGAGAGCGATATTGATATCTTTTCACCACTGAGAGAAAAAAAAAGAAAACACTCCATGATTGCGACTGGTGCTTAACAAACCAAAAAGAAAAAAATAGCTAACGTTCGTCAGATGGTGATTATGGAAAACTGAGATGTTTGTTCGTGTTGGACATTTACAGAGTTGTTGTTTCTCTAATATCTAAATAAGAAAATTACCGAAGTTCTCCCAATACACCTGTAACCATATATCAACGATGCGTTTGAAGCTACGAAGTGTTCCTGAATATCGCTCTAGTGAACACAAATTTCATTCGGCTCGTTCTATCGGTTCGGGCAATAAAGATATTAGACTACGCAGAATTGCACTCGGTCTAAAAGAAATTGGTTTAGTTTAGACTAACAGAGTGTTGTTTGAAAACTGGAGTAATTTCAGAGTATTGTTGATTTCTAGGAGAAAATCTGAAATGTATCTTGTTGGTGAATTCCTGGCAGGCAAATGTGACGTCGCACAAGTTCTCACAATGACCTTACTGCTTTTGGTGAACAGCCAAACTCTCAACTAAGGGGAATACTAACGTCTGATAATCCTTAAGCAAGCTTGTGTGACACGGTTTGCTGGTGTACCATATTCCATTTTTGATTCGTGCACACACACATAAACACACAAGTGCAACAAGGACGTCACTGTTTCTCCTGTGTATATCTTTGGATCTTCTATAGCGCTGGGTGGATAGATTCAATCAATCAATCAATCAATCAATCAATCATGACTTTATTGTAAAATATCCAATAGGACATGCATACAAAACTATTCGGACTAATAGCCTTTTCGGCTAGTGTCTGGTCTAATACGGAAAGAGTGTAGTAGGTCAGAAAGCGTGTAGAAGGCTTGCCTTGAGACTAGGTGGAATAATATTACTCGTAACCTGAAAAGCATTGCCGAAGAAGTTGAAGAACATAAGAACCGTAGTGTTAGCGAAATGGCAGAGCGACGCTTTCCTACACGGTACGGAGTTCGATACCCGGTGCTTACCAGGAACCCACCGGTTTTTCTAATGAGTGCGGGAATAACCCGACCCGGCGCAAGGTTGTTTATTGGCACACATCTCGAAAGGGGGGGGCGTGGGGGGCTATCAATATAGGTCGGGTGGGGCCTCTGGGCGCTCCTCACCATATAGCCTCGGTGACGTGGTGAAGCACCCACCGCTACCTGTGGGCGGATGCGCATTGCTGCCGCTCGGGTGCGCACATGTAGAATTGGCACAAACAAATCAGTGGCAGGGAGAACCTAAAATTAGTTCTGGCGATTTCGTTCTCCCCGATGTTCTTTAACTATGTAACGCTGCATTTCAAGTAGAAGAACATATCGAAGGCGACCATTCTTGAAGGGGAGCTACGTGGTCGATACATGTACTCCGAGATCTGGTAGCGCGCTCATCTGAGACTAGTCTTGGAGGCTATGGTACTAGCCATAGTACCAGCCAGAGCTGAAGAAAGGAGGTTGGAGCAGCGCTCTTGCTTCAAGTGCACATGCTACTCTGAACAAGGCCTCGGTGATGTACTTCCCAAATTGCAATAGCTCTTCCTGCGGACGTAATCCGCAAAAGCAATGCTTTCGAGCGTTGCGCGGTTCACTCCAAGAAAGCTTGGTCGCTGTCTTCCGACGTGACTTGATTGGATAGATGTCGCGTTTCTTGATAAAATATCAATAGCCCTCTTGTCTCTTATCTTACAACAATGTGCCGACGTTTATAGCCCTACAAACAACAGCGATATGTCTACGGCCTACTGTGTCTCTCTGTTTACAACCGTTATCGTGTCGACTCATTCACACCGACGTTATCACAAGAGGCACTCGAACCCTTTATCAGCTCCACAGCTGTACTTGCACAGCTGTACGCAGAGGTATGACTGGACAGAAATGGTGTGAACTTTGCGTCTTCCGCATCGTTGTGCATCGCTTGCCTTGAAAATCAAGTTATATTAATAAGTGTAAAATTTTCTCGTTGCTTTATTGTTAATAAGGTAGGTAACCGGTTCATTGAACCGGTTCATTAGCCGGTTCATTAGCGCGTTGGGAGACACTTTAAGTCTAATTTTTGCGGAAGTATAGGCATACCATCGTGGTTTCCAATCAACGCCTGAGAAAGGCCTAGTTCCTTTTTAACTGCCAATTTCGTTTTCCAACTATGGTGAAATGGGCTCTTAGCTTGCTACGTCAAGTTAACGCCTTTCTTCACTTCCTTCCCCTTACGCGTAAATAATCGCGGCTCCTCTGGCAGCTCCACTGAGCACCAAGGGAAGACTTCAGAGCTCTGAGGTATTGTACGTAGAATTGATTACCTTTGTTATTACGCGACCTTAACTACAACATCGATCTTCAGATGTTAGGCGCGAACTTTATTTATTTATCAATTGAAAGCCGTAGTCTTAGTGAGCAGGCTTAATATTATTTGTGACAACTTGAAGTATTAGTTGCCAGAGAATCTTTAGTTGACGCACAATGCTTGGAGGCGAGTGCTCTTGCGCTCCGGCATCACGTTGACACTATGATGGTATCCCAAGCGGCTGAAGCCCATAGTCACCGCCCAATAAGCTGGTACTACTGGCATTGGAGCCTTGGCGTACTGCGACTAACGCATCGGTGTCATAACACACCATGGCCCATTATAAACGGCAACAGTTAATAAGTACTGAGCGGTATATGGCTTCGTGTTCTCAACTGCTTTCTGGAAGCAAATGTCGTCTAACTTGCGCGAGTCGTTATAGACGTGGACCAACCAACATCATACGGTCAATCTGCAGGCTGTCGCGAGAATATGGGACATCTAATCGCCGCTGTAATGCGTTTCCTGTGAGATTAATCCGTATTTTACTAACGAACTTAATTATTGCGCTAGTCAAGCACAAGTCCCGACTACAGGCGCGCTACATATACCGAATAGATTGAGTGCGAGCCATACGCGTGAACTACTCCATCAAAATTCGTGTGGGTGGTATTGCAGTGACCATTCGCGTACTTCTCGATAACTCTGCTGGCACCTAATCATCCACACGCGCACATAGTTTGCCGAGACGATACCCACCGCACATTACACGCGCTATAGCCTTACATCGAGTAGGACCCAATGACTCCCTTCCAGAGCCGAAATAATTAAGCCGTCCTCATAACCTACCAACCTTATACACGGCGTTCTATGGAAGCGCAATCGAATTACCCGGATCGTCGGTCATTGCACGAGGGGGTAGGGGGGTCAGCGCAACAGCGTTTGCTGCAACCTTCACCAGCCGATCGCGCCTCGAATGGAAGGAAGGTGGGCGGCTGGCGGGCTTTGCCTGCGAGCGAGCGCGCAATGCGGTGAAGGCGAACCCACGCACGGCAGTTGAGGAGTCGCCGGTCGCGGACACGGGGTGAAGGACCGGTCGAATCGTTGACGCGGTTCCCTGTTTCTCTCTCTCGCTCATCTCTCTAGGGAGAGGGGAAAAACCGGGCCGCCACCGGGCCGGTGGGTGACGACGTGGGAGGAGAGACAGGGCGCGGGAGTTTGTGAGACAGCTGGCGCCGTCTGTTGAAGGAAGCGCTCACTATGAAGGCAGCGCGAATAGCGCGGGATCATTTGTGTCGTACCTGAAAAGAGATGGCGGCTTTTATTTGGGATAGTCCAAGATTTTTGAAGTGCAATCACGTTGCTACGTCTTTCGGGAGCAGTAACATCAAACGCATCATCCGAAAACCGTAATATCCGAAGCAAGCACTAAATCGTACGGAAACATCCCCGCTATGTGACAGCTAACAGCGAGTGTTCTGGTGGCACTTATTGATGCGTCATCACAGAATAGACTGCGTGAAGTAGCGTCACACGATGACAGATGTTCCGTTGCTGTGATAACAGCTCGCTCCAATGTCGATTCAGAATCAACACCTTGTATGGCCGGTAGCATGTCCATAGGCTGTCGCAGTGTTGCAGGTCGAAAAGTTGAACTCGAATTCTTGATCATTATAACTACCGGTTTCAGGATGCCTATACTTCTGTTGCCGTACTATCAAATTCCAGATGACAGCGCTATCGCATTAATCGTACTAAGATATGTTGCCCCTGTGGTACGCTGGCCGGCAAAAGAGAAGCAAACGTAATATCCCGAAATACGTATTATGCGGGATCGTATCAACGAGGAATCGTGTATATGCCGTGCCCTTCCCTAATAACACCTTTGCGAACTGGCTAGCCTCTGTCTCTCTTGTGTCACTTGTTCTAGCTGTAATTTCTCCCTTCACTAACTCTAAACAAATAATTTTCTTTGCGTATCAACGTCGATATTACTGCTATCAGCACCCACGATACGGCCTTCGGTTTGCCCCGGACACCTGAAAATGCGAACGTATACATTTTCCATATGTTGATTACGATGGCTGTGATTTTAGAGTACCGTGATAACGCAAATGCATCTGAGGCGAAACATTTTACATGACTGAGCGAATAGTCCCGTGTCTCGGTCGTTCACTCGTTCGACGAGGAACGCCAGTACCCTTTTTCTATGCTTACTTGTTCACTTTGTTTTGCTGGCTGTGACGTAAAACTCTGGCCAAAGACTGGCCCAATGCTGGGCGTAGATTGGCGTAGACTGGTCCGTACATGCCATTAGCGCGGTAGTTGTTAGTGTGCGTATGCTGTAGCTCGTAGTGGCGAAGTGATTGTTTCGTTTTGCTGACAAACCCCTTCGATGTGCACCACTGTCTTTCCTTCTCGCTTATTTCCTGCGTAGTTGATAGTGCTTGGAGTAGACACGCTGCATAGTAGTGAGTAGCGCTATAGTGTAGTTAGCCAGTAGTGGCCGTAGTGTAGTGTGTTCACTTGTGGCGTGGTTGGTGTCCTGCTCACGAGGTAAGTGACCATATGCAATGACCTCGAAGGTGCTCATAGAGCGAAGTTGCGTGGTCAGCGCTGGCCGCGTTTTTGAAACGAGGACCAGTTGCATAGTTGCAGTTTCAGTGATCGACGTGTTTGTGTAAGTGGAGCAGTTGTGCGCACTGCGTGGGCTTTTTGCCAGGCACGTCGACTATAATGCGATGCCTAAGACGTAGCTCACGGTACGAGGCAGCGTGGGAACTCAGTTCAAACACAGACGTCAATTTCATTGAGGATGAATGCCAACTACAGCTCGCTGGCGTTAATGTAGTAGCGTCCATTAGCAGCGTTCGTTGGCATATTCTTGTGGGATCGAGCAGCGTTGAACTACAGGCGACCCCCTTTTTTAGGTACATGGCCAGAGCCATCTTGGACTGCTACACGAATGACTTCCCAGTGTTGTTGACCGTCACGTCAAATTAACAAGCACGCCGGATGCGTACGCGCAGTGGTTTTTATGCGTGTTAATCTATAGTATTGTAATACCGTTCATTTAGTTGCTATGAATACAAAGCGACAACATTGACATCTGGAGATGGCGGCACTTGAACGCTTGCGTAGTATTTACTATTAGCTACAGGTCGAGGTAGTGCCTATGATAGGTTTATTACGTTGCTCTGAACGGACATAGGCACGCGACTGTTGCCGACATCGGGCGACGTTCAACGATAGCTGACCAATATTAGTAAGTGTTAATTGCCAACATGTGGCAGCACTGGCTAACCTCAACTGACCGTTAGTCGACATTATTGAGTAGCCAACATAGGGTAATACTAGCCTAGAGTAAGCAAACATTAGCCAACGCTTTCCAGCATTTGCCATCAATAGCGAATACTAGCGTGGACTAGCCAACGCTAAACGACATTGGGCCAACATCAGCATATATTTACCGATCACAAGCCAGCATTTGTAAGCACTAGCCAGCAGTACGCAACACAAGCCACCGCTTTGCTAATCGACATTGGGCCAACATCAGCCTATATTTACCGATCACAAGCCAGCATTTGTAAGCACTAGCCAGCAGTACGCAACACAAGCCACCGCTTTACAAACGTGAGCCAGTGGTAGTCAGCGCTAACTAACATTAGCAAGCACTGCACGCTACTGGTAGAAAGTGAGTCAGCATTATGCAGCGCGGGCCGACGGCCTCTAATTAGCTACCACTAGGCAAAATCAGCAGGGACTAGCAACAATTAACCAACAATTAGCCACCTTTAGCCAGAATTAGCAGGCACTAACATGTGGCAACATTTAAGCAACATTATCAATCACTCAATCAATCAGTATTCATTCTTGTCAAAAGTTATACAGTGCAGAATAGTATGCAGGAGGAGGTCCCAAGGTTACAAACCGCAGGCGGGACCTCCTATATTAATACACTCGAAAAAAATAAAGCGAACAAGAAATAGCAATAGCTTACAAAAACAGTTACTCGTAACAAGTACACTAATAAATGACCAAGTTTTATTTCTACATACATGCAGTGCTTGTCAGCTTTTTATTTTATTTATTTATTTATTTACAAACACTGCAGGCCCTATTCGGGCCGAAGCAGGAGTGGGTACATAAATGTCAGTGACAATATCAAACAGAATATAGAAAATGAAATACAAGGTATAAAATTTACAAATATTCTCAACATTAATAAGGAGCGTAGATAATATATAGCAATAATAGCAGTAACAGAATACAAAGTACAATACAAAAATTCATAGCACCAATGAGAAATAAATAATATATAGCAGACTTTTAAAAATCTAAAGATAGGTCATTGACGAGATGGGCGAACAATTGTTTTGAGTCAGCATTAACCGCATTTTCCGCATTTTCCGGTAACTTGTTCCATAATGAGGGAATAATGAATATTGATGCACGCTAAGGTGACTGAATGGTTGCCTAACTGTCTTATTATGATGAGTACGATCAAAGCGCATGGGTGGGTCGGTTATGTAACGTTCAAGTGGTATTTTGAAGTGACCATGGTACAGTTGGTAAATGAATTTTAATCGAGAGACTATATTCTACGATGAGCGAGTGACTTCAGCTTTGCCCTCCAGCGAAGGGCAGATACGCTCGCGAAACGAGAATAGCTCGAGTAAATGAACCTCAGAGCCAGGTTTTGCACCCTCACGATCTTTTTAATTAAATATTTTTTATATGGAGCCCAGACCAGGTCTTCATACTCTTAGGCCTGATAAGCGCTTTGTAAGCTGTTAGTTTTACAGAGGGTGTAAGAATGACGTAGCTTACGTTTCAAAAATGCTAGCTTCTTGATCGCATTCTTGCAGATGTTGTCAATATGGGGTTAACAGAATGATAACAGAATGAGCTAAGAGTTGCGGGGGTCTACGTTTACACGTGACGCAATATAAAATAAGACGGTAATTGCAATGAGCGGAAAACACCTGCCTGAATTTGCGGAACAATGTATTGCAGCATCACGGAGAGAGAGAGGACTTAATGCCCCGACAGTAGGACAGGACAAGCAATGTCTTAAGGGCGTCTCAGTGTTTTAGTGGTGTCGAGAAGTTCTACTCGCTTGCATAAAGTATTACGCTAGCGGGACGAGAATGCAAATCGCCTATATCATTCAGTCGCGAATTACATCATTTTGTCGGATGAAAAATTTGTGACGCTACATTTTCTGCATCGAGCTGGGCATTAAAAAGCGTACCGCTCCACAACTTTAAAATTAAGAGATTTTCATTCCTCAGTGGCTATTGCCAAGTTAATTAGAAGACGTGCACTCCAGAAGTGAGCACTGTACGCAAGCGTCACCCGCTGGAACAAGAACTGGAGGACGCTGAAGCTTCACCTTTAAGAGTAGAACGCGATAGCGCTATCGGGCCCCGTCCTCATCGCCTTCTCGTTCGCTTTCCATGCTCTTGAGTTACATAAATGCCTAGTTGTCCTGGCACATTATCCGTTTATTAGCGTCTTTATTAGACACAACGTTCCTCTATTAGAGGAGGCGAGTGCTATCCGGATGATGTTTGTGCTAGTAACCTACCCGGGCCAACGCCTCCTTTTATAAAGGGCGCTGCCCGGGCGCTCCGCTGTTTGTGTGGTAGAAATGCTGGAAAGGGGGTTTGTAATTTTGTTTCCTCGTAACAGAAGATATGTTTACTTGCACATTCAGATTACAGTCTGAGCTGTCATGTGATTAGGTTGTAGTTTAGTCCTAGTTTGCAATTTTTCTGGCAGATTTTACTTTGAAAAATTCAGTTTTGTTGACTAGCGCATTTGCGCCTCGGCGAAGGGCCGGCGCGGAAGGGATGGTTCGGGATGCTTTTTTAAAAACGATAGTCTTTCTTGGGATACTTGAGCGCAGACATTTTGGTCTTTCTGTTTGTCTGTCTGTCACACGATTCAGCCACCCGGCCAAAGTTTAAGCACTTGCCGAACGCCCAGCCGTCTTGAACTGGTAGCTGCGTTCACTATTTGTGAACACTGTCGATCAAAAAGCAAATATTACGCATATCTGAGGCGCAACATCAATACGTAAGTATTAGGTGGTGTGTTACTTTACTTGAAAATACATAGATCAGCAATTCTAAAGACCCTTGTGTTTGTTAGGCTGCGCTAAAAGTGCGACGCTATGCACGAAAAAGGCCTCTGCCGACGATTTGGTGCTGCTACCTGGCAGTTGCCCCAGGGATTCTGCACAAGCTCATGTTTCCCGACGGCGCTGTCAGATGGCGTCCATATCTCACGCAGCGTAGTACGGCCGTCAGAAGACTATCGTCTTTCGACATTTGCAGCGAAGCACGCACATGCGCGGCCAATTTTTTTTCTTCTTTTTTCCGCCACGGTCGCCGGCACGAAAGCCGCACACGGACCCGCGACTTGCAAAGTACCGTTCAGCGACACTGAAAGTTGTCGCCTGAGTAACAGCTTCACATAAACAAAGAAAAAAATAGAGGCTGGCCCACTATCTAATGACACGACGGCACTGAAAGCATACTCCCCAGCGTCTTCCAATAAGATAAAGTTATTTCCGTCCATTTCAATGAGACACATTGCAAACGTCATTCCAATGTGCGGACTTGTTGTTATGTGGGGTTTAATGTCCCAAAACCAGCTCTGATTATGAGAGACGCCGTAGTGGAGGGCTCCGGAAATTTCGACCACCTGGGGTTCTTTAAAGTGCACTGACATCGCACAGCACACCGGGCCTCAACATTTCGCCTCCATCGAAATGCAGCCGCCGCGGCCAGGATTCGATACCGCGACTTTCGGATCAGCAGCCGAGTACCATAGCCACTAGACCACCGTGGCGGGGCATGCGGACTTAAGCGTCTAAGTGACACGTGACGGGTTGTTACTGTTCGCAGGCGCTTTTACTCGCAATTGAACGCGCAATCTTAGTGTAATGAATTCTTGTGTTTCATGTTTCGGAACGAGTACATGATAACGACGTGCGTTGTACTCAGGTGTTCAGATAAACTTTAACTACTTGCAATTCTTTAACAGTGCATGTGTGCTTAGGCGGACGTTTTCGTCCTTTTAAAGAAGGCTGACCATCGCGTACAGGAATCGTACCCGCGTCCCCATGCTACGCCGTAGCCGCAAAGCCACTAGTCTCGTCTTTGCGTACGTCACAGCGCCTGAAGGTGATCACGCTCGACGTATCTGTGACAGCTGTGCAGTTGTCATAGTTCCCGAACGTTTGATTTATGAACGGTCCGCATTTGAACAGCTTACGGAGATCTTTAGTGGCCGTGATCTCCACACGTCATGACGTATAGGCACATTGCACTAGCTTGGGGGCGCTACGAAGCTTTAATTGACTTCGACGCAACTGCGGTGTCAACCACCTAGGCTCGTCTCCAAATGTGGTGGAAGGCAACAGTGAACTGAGTTGCGAGTCGTGACGCTTGTTAAATGCTGTCAACCACCTAGGCTCGTCTCCAAATGTGGTGGAAGGCAACAGTGAACTGAGTTGCGAGTCGTGACGCTTGTTTAAGTGCAAATGGACGCGTCTTTTTGTGACCAGTGCTTGTGAGTACTTGCATGCTCCGCTATCCATGTATTCTAGTTGTAGATTCTTTTGTTTATTTTTTTTCCGGGTAGGTTACACTATATGTAGCAACCCGCTCCAAAGGGAAAAGCCACGTATCATCATCATCATTGTCACGCCAGTGTCGCCGATTCCGGCCATTGTGGAAACTAAGAAAATGAGATTACATTTCATACGCCAGCGAATCATGCTTCCTCGCTCGTCTAATAATAACGCGCTGATCATTGCCAAGCTTACGTTTTAAGAGCTTCGTATTTCAGACAGTAAACGCGCCCTAGTCGTGCGGGACATCCGTAGTCGGGAAGCTTCAGCATTTGTGACGTATTCTCGTGCTAAGCCACAGGAGACATCACGACGACTGTGCCTTCACGTCCCTTCGGTTTTCCTTCCACCGTTCGCTTTGAGTCATATGTGTTCAGCTGCTACTGAGAACTGCGCAAGGCACCAGCGCAGGGTGCCTATTGCCGTTGCTGTTGCTGTCCGCTTCGCTCCGTGCAGCTGCGAGGCTTCTGCGACGAAACTGGCTTTGCTTTATCGCTGTGTATGCGAGTGCTGCGCAACGCCTCGTGTTATGTTTGTTCTCGAGCCCCAACCCCCCTTCCGCCAATTCTCCCGTCCCGATTACCCACGAATCTTGTGTATACGTGCACAAAAGTACCTTCCTGGCACCGTCCCCAAAAATCCGCATGTTCTACTGTGTGTACTTGTCTCTGGCGCTAAATACACATCCTGAATGTGAGACAGAAGGGAGAGGCGAACAGTGAAGTGCTGTACTACCAATTGGTTAATGACAGTGTCGGATACGAACAGAAGACTTTCATGTGTGCGAAGACGTGCCAAGGTTTGACGCAGAACGACGTTCTTGTGACAGCTGCCTTCTAGGAACACGCTTTTATATGGATGTACCACTGACGCAAGTGACCAGGACCACCTCCATTGTTCAGAATGTCATGAACACGTCAGTTGCGTCATACCTTGGCTCCGTTGCGCATGCGCGGAAGACCTCTGATTGTTATATTACCCTGCCATCGAACTTGGTGAGAGAAGGTAGGGCTGCAGGCGCGTGCACAGGAGAAAATAACGAAACGTTGGAAACACCGACCATCAGCTTAGAGGGCACAGTATGGCAGAAAGGAAAGTAGACACGCAATTTTTTTCTGCGCATGGCCAGAAACGGCTGCGCCACCCGTCAATCAGTCATCACCGATGTACGTGTGTGCTTGATAATGGGTGGCGCTGTCATTTCTGGTCTCGCGCATATTTGGTCTGTGTCTGTACTTTCTCTTCCACAGCGGTGTGCCTTTTGAGTGGAGGGTCAGCGCCTGTTTGGTTCTTTTCTCTTGTGACCGTGTTTGCACGCCCCAAGTTGAGCCTTCTTTCATTGTCGTTCGCTAAAACATCTCCATTTGATACCACAATTAACAGTTAATAGCTTAAGCGCTACGCTGTCTGTCTCTCGCCTGCCTCTTTTGCACGATATGTATTTGGCCCCAGGAACGAGTACGTGCAGTAAACCTAAGCGGCAAGTTGCCCAACAAGGATTTCTCTTGGAATATCCGCATGTTCTTCGTGTCCAAGGAATGTGGATCCCACGCACGTGTATCCTCACTGACTCGTGGTTTCCAAAACTTTGGTCGCACCACGTCATTGCCTCCTGGATACCAACTGTGTCTCCTCCTCGTGTACCAGTTTCTTATTGTGAGGTGAATTCCTTGCATACCGGTGCTCGTTTACGATGCTCCATGTCTTGGACGCTTTAGCTCGTCAACTGCAGACACCAGCTGTCTTAAGCGGATAGAGTAAACTTAATTGAAATTACAGTGTGGTCATTGAGAAGCTAAGGCCTGTATTCACCGAAGACGTCCCACCGTAAAAATTTTCTTAAGAAAGTACTTTACTCCTGTAATTCCTTTACTCATTTCTGAATCTAGAACCTAGAAGGTTTGCGAAACCTTGGATCAGTTGCAAAAAACACTTATAAGTCAGGAATTCGGCCCCTTGTCCAGGATTACGGACTGTTGCACGTCGCGCCATCTCTCGACTTTTATATTTTTGCACTAAGTCTTACACAAGTACCAACTCGCCCAAGAGATGCTGTCTTGCATGTAGTGAGGACGCAAGATAACGGATAGTCATAAGGGCAACAGGCCGGATTTCTAGAGAAGGCAAGCATGGCAGTGAGCTGCAGAAAGCTAGGTCGCAATATCGGATCAAGAAGTTTTCTGGGATAACATGGGCGCAGCTAGTACCAGGCTGGACTAATCGAAAAAGTACGGGAGACGCGTTTGCCCTGGTATGCGCTTAGTAGGTTCATGGTGGTATCGAGACGAGTTGAGACGAGAGTGTATTCATTTTTAATGCCCACACTGGAGCGTCGCAACGGGCATTGGTATGCATTGTCCCAGGCGATGATGTAACTGTTCACCAACTGCGACGTGAGCCTCGAGAAAAGGAACTGGCATCATGTTTACGATGTGGCAGGCCCCTCTACGTATGCCATGATCCATCGGCGTCCATGTTCTGCCTTGGATGCTTCGGCTGTGGGAGCGAGCAGCAGCAACAGCAACAACAACAGCAGCAGCAGCAGCAACCGCAGCAGAACGGAGAGTCGCACAGTGCTGCAACATGGTACGATCCTGGGTCTCACCGTCTCCAATGGTGTTGTCTCTTGCCTTCGATATTGGACGAGTCTTCGACGTTAAGCGTTCTTAATTGGGCTGAGCCGATTGTGCTTCCACAGGAGCACACATACTTGAGGACAGCTGTTAATTGACTTGTGTGAGTCAGAAGCATGATCGTGCGCGAGGTTTTCGATTAGGGGCAGTGAAATTGCACCCCAGCGCCTCCCTTCCCCCCTCCCCCGGCTCTTTTCCGACTCCCCTACTCGCAGTGCAAAGTAACATATATTCTAGGCACTATATACACATATGAGGCGTTCTTTGCGCCCCATTTAGAAAATGACAATTAAGGAGGGGGCAACGCCTGCGTGCCCTTCCCCTCAATGCGCACATCTACGGTCAGAAATTGGCTGGTGTGGGGCATATATCTAGACGATGAAAGAACTGCAATTGTTGGTGATCTTTGGCACATCTCTTCTGTGTTGCAGTGACTAACTCTATTCAGTGGTAAGGGTCATTATGCACTGTATTAGCTGTTCAAAAGCTTCAGCAGTCAGGTTTACCCGACGGCTGGGCAAAGCTATAGTCGCCGTTCAAGCATTCGAAAGATTGTGCGATGCTTAAAAGGCTCAGTTCACAACATCATGTCATGGCGGAACAACGTTGCGCGAAAGAGCATCATCGCAGGCTGAAGGTTTGACGTCACCTTTCTAAAGATCGCCGTAATACTGAAGTGACTCTGACTAGTGTAATTTAGCTGCCGCTAATAACTCTACTAGCGTCAAGTCTACAGAAGTTTCCGATGAAGGATTCCACAATTCTGTATTGTCCTTCTCCAAGACTGATGGCCCTCAGAAACCACGGAACTCATTTTGGAGACGTCTTGGAGTCTGCCTGCCTCGATAGCTGGAGGTTCCATTAGCTCTCAGAAGGCGGGCTAGTGGCGCCGCAATCACTGCTGCTCGGCAGCTGTCGAGTTTTTCCTTCTGGGCCCCCGGCTTTGCGCGAAAGAAGATTCCCGCTGTTGTGGTGGTAGCTTGTGCAAAATCGATCCAAAGATAGACGAAAAGTTCAAGGGCTAGAGTCAGTCGACGGTGCAGGAGGTGAGCGGAGACTATACCGCTGCCGTCTGGCCATGGAGGGAATACTAATCGCCGGCGTGAATCTAATTAACAAGGCGCGCACGCGCCGATGTCACGCCTCAAAAAACGAGATCGCGCTCGCCGATTGTCCCGGCACAGATAGTGCCGACGGCGCCGTCACGCGGCCATCTGTTGGAGTGTGCCCGACGGCTGCTTCGTGCTCCCTGGTGGGTTCACTTTATTTCTTTGATAGCTACCGCGATCTTTTTGCTTCTACTGCGCTGCAGGGCACAGCTGCGGTCAGCAGCGCCCTGTTCAAGTGAGAACGGTGCATGTTGTGGGGCGCCGCTTTCATGTCAGCGGAAGGGAAACCGCACGCTGTAGTATATGTTGATTAATATGCTTCGGATTTCTCATACGCTACAAGTGCATGAGCCAGTTTGTAGGGCGTTGTACATTTTATTGAAACAGTACATTACGAAATGATCTAGCGGTGTCTTGCCTTAGCAGGCATGGTGCAAGAGTAAGTATAAAGGATGTCATGTCTTACTGTACTTGCAACCCACTGGCAGAATTTCTGCTCTGATATCGAACCCTCTCGGAGGCCACGGCAAAAGCAAACCGTGCTCCATCTTTGCTCCCGTACGGCGGTACCCCATCGGCTTCAACTATTTGCTTACTTTCTAACTTTCATAAAAATCTGTTATTTTAGAGCAAACGAAAGTTAGCGATATGTTTAGGTTTTTCAACGTCTTAAGGTGACACCACAGAATAGTGCCTATGCTGGCCTGTGGTGTAGCATGGTCGTTTCGCGATCACACAAGAAAAAAGTTAGGATTTCAAATTGTAGTTATTAAATGTAGACTTGATATTGCGTCGAAATATTTTGGAATCAGCATGTCGAATGCGTATTGAAGCAGTGAAACTTTCAACCGGGTAGTTCCATATTCTTTTCACGACCACTTAAGGACACCAAATAACTATTTAGTGCCAAATAGGCACTAAAGCTATTTCTCTCTCTTCCTCCTCGCCGCCCTCCTTCCCATTTTTGGAATACCAACTAATGCATCACCACTTTTCCACTTGTTTTGTATCTTACGTTCAATGTATGACATTGCTGCATACGTATGTCGTCGATCTTCTAAAAATAAACATTACATTATGTATTTGCTCATTCGTACCACCATCAAAGCTTTGAGCGTTGAGTAGGGCGTGGACAAGGAAATAAGAACGAAATGAATGGAGTAGATGGAATTCTGTTTCTCCTTTTCTTCTGTTTCTCCTTTCGCATTTCTTTCATACCGAACCAGATGCTTGCTTGTCACTAGAAGCTGCTCCGCGGTGCGGCAACGCTTGCAGCGCTGCACGCAACTGTGCACTCAGTTAACGCGGTGCTCGATCGCCGCCGAGAGCGCTACCTGGTGGCGTGACGGTGCGGAACAATGGCGTTCGGCCGCTCGCATTAAAATAGACCGTGCTCCTTGCGTCGCCGGGCCGCTGCTTTAATAATGAGCCCTTAACGAGGCCGACGCTGCGGCATCGGGGCAATCGGCTGCGCACCTGCGGCTGCTGCCGTGACGTCAGGGCCGACTTAAATATAGGAGCACGTGCAGAGGCTCTTGAAAGAAGCCGGGGGTGGTGGCTATGTCTCTACAGCAGTCCGTTATTCGAGAAGCAGGAAGGAAGCGAAACAAACGCTAAGCGGGTTTATAGGAATGCAAGATGAGCGTGATCACTTTCGTCTATACAGGCAGGTTGCCTCCTGTTGGGGTCGCGTGGCTGCTCGCTCACTCTGAGTTTCAATTATATGCGCGTCACCCTGTATAGCTCTGTTTTGTCATGCAACGCTGGATGCCCATTAGTTTTGATCTGGAGGTTAAGGTGCTACAACAACGATATCATTATGAGGCATGCCGTAGAGTAGGACTGCGGATTCATTTTGGTCATCTTGAATCGAAGTACACGGGACCTGAATGGAGGTGCACAGGTGCTTTATTTATTTATTTATTTATTTATTTATTTATTTATTTATTCTTCATTTAGACACCATTCAAATACGGCCGCCTTCAGCCAGGAATTGAACCCGCGTCGTAGAGACACCTCACCTGCTAAGCTACCGTTGCAAGTAAATCTCGATTTAACTCTTACATTGTAGCCTGTGGCTCTGTTGTAACTCGTAGTGTTGTTCTGGTTGAATTTTGAATGTAACTCGCACTGATTTTGACCTTCATGAATTTAGGCCTGGCTTGCGAACGTCCGCGAAGGTGAACCGATTGTGACGGTCTGACGTCCAATAAATTATTCAGGAAGAATGAAGGAAAGGAGCAGGAAATTTATCGAAGTTATTCTTATATCTGAAGGCGTAATCAGTACGCCTCTTGCACTTTACTTTATCTCAGTTTAATTTAATTTACAATAATTATCTTAATTTACAATAATTATCACTACTCATAATTTTGCGTGTCCTCAACTATGTCACGCGACTATTGCTACAATTGTTCACGCGACCGGACGCCGGTCGTGTGAACAATCCTGTTCTCTTTTTTTTTTCTTTCTTGATATGACTGAAAGCTAGCGCGAAGTTCGCTAGCCCGTTCAGCTACGTAGTCGCATGTCGCATTGATGCATCGACTAGTTTGCGTTTGCAGGAGGGAGTCTACATGACATGGCGCTGAGCCATGCTGCCTTTTAATGGTCTGCAGAAATATCCGCCTATTTCCTTTCCATCAAACCACTCTCTCTCTCTCTACATGACCGCCTGTTTTGCCGTCGTTGCCCCCAGGTAACACGTCACTTCGCCGACCTCCGCAGGTTTGCCCACGGGCATTTCGAATGTTTCGGAACGAAGCTTCGCAGCTGGTATGATTAAGCAATGCTGGCGATATATCCGATCTGCCCTTCACGGTCGTGACTTCAGCACCGTGTCTCAGAGGCGGAGAGCGCGAGGAGCTGGCTCGCATGACCCGCGAGTCATACAGTCGCATTTTCGATGTAGGCGAAAATGCCAGTAGCCCGTGTACTATGATGTTGTGAGTGCACGTTAAAGAACCCCAAGTGGTCAAAATTTCCGGAACCCTCCACTACGGCTTTTCTCTCCTTTCTATATCTTTCAATTCCTTTACCCTACCCCTACGGACGCTTAGCGGTGCTCCCGACACTGGCTGCAGAAATTAGCGTCCCTTTCCTTAACGTAACCATAATCATCACCACGAGACGCTACGAAAGATCGACTTTTTTCCGAAAGGGCACGCATGCCATAACGGTGTAGAAGTTGGAGCACGGAGCTGTCTTGCTGGTGTCAGCTCTGTGATCCCGTGGTCAATAACGAATTTTTGATTGATTGATTGATTTGTGGGGTTTAACGCTTCGCTACATGATTCGCTACATTTTTCGCTACATGATTAAACTGGTACGCCCCTCATTTTAGCGGAGGGCGCTGAAGAAAGAAATTCTTATCGGGCACCATTTTACAACGATGCGCTAGATGTTAGCGGGCGGGAGACTACAGCTTGTTCAGGTGGCCTGGAGACCTTGAGTCCTGGCTGCTGCCTCCGTACTCCACCCGACTGGCCCATGGTTGCACTGGTTTGCGTCCGAATTGAGCCGCGTGGCCTCCCGCTGCTGAGATGTAGCGATCTGCTTACATAACTTGGATATAAACTGATTTACTGCCTTTGAGGACAGCCCCAAAAGATGTGGCAGGAGATAAGTGTTCTCGGATACGCAGTTTTCACAGCAGTTTGGTTACATTGAGGTGTCAGTACTCAAGAAGGTGAAGGGATTGGAAGAAACTCTGGTTGGTTGTTGGTTGGCTGGTTGGGTGATGCATCTGATTAAAAAAAAAAAACCTGAGGTGTGCTGAGCACATGGCGAACGCTTCACGGTGCGCAATAAATCTGAAGCCTGTTTAAGCTAATTAGTATGTGTTGAAACGTCACTTTGACAGACCTGCATGAGGATGGGTCGTGCAGTGCCGCGTGCGGCCTGCCACTGTCTGAGTGTTAGCGGTGCTAAGTTCCTGTCCTGTCTTCTTTCCTCTGTTCCTTTCATTCGACGTTCACCATCTTCATCTTTCGCCTTGTCCACAGGGAACTGTGCAGCAGCAAACAGCCGGCGGTTGGGTCCATCCCGCTCAAGAGCTTCGCGACCAAGGATGTGCCAGGTACGATTCTCACATATACGGGACATTCGAGCAATGCTTTTGCAGGGATCAACCGGTTGGGTATAGGTGTGCGTGCTTGTCTTAAACCTGAGGGGCCACGGAGAAACTTATGGTACGGTTCAAATGTAAAATTTCTCGCTTGTTCAGATTTCACTCCGCCGTTCTTCAGTAAGGCTATTAAATGATACATACCATCAACAGCAAATTGTGCTTACGTATGCACCGTTTAGCGCTGTAACCGCCAAAGTCATGCATGTAAAGCTGGTAATGTCCCTGCGCACACATTACTTTTGCCCACTATAAGCACCCGCAAACTCGACCTTCAATTTTCAACCATGCGCATTTAAAGCGAGCGTTGTATCTGTGTGCATGTCACCTCGTCACGTTATTATGCGCTGCTAGATAAACAACATGAACCTACCAGGTGGAGTTCCTGTTTGTACCTGCGGCACTTGATGGTTGCTGAGCTCATACTGTGCTCCAGACGTTCCATGTAATAGACACACAGCATGCACTATTAAACCCCGCGTGCATATACACCGAAACCGAGCACGAAAGAATCGCGCGAGAGGGAAGCTTAGCTACTATCCATACATACAACGAAATTTCGCTTATAAAGCAAAAACTTTGTCGCTAAGGTAAGCGCCTGAGAACACGGGCCTCGTGTTGTTTGATGCGCACTTTAACGCCCCAAAAACACTTGTCAAATAAAACGGCATCCCGAGCGCTCCCTCACTCGTCGACACGAATTTACTTCTGCAACGCCAGTGTGCCTGTTTTATTTCCGTTCTCGTTGAACTGCCCGTGAGGTTCACCTGTAGATGAATCCATGTAATGGATTGACCGCGAAAAGCTATCTCAAGACCTTAACAACACACGTAAGCGAAGGTCTTTCACGCCAACTGCACGCGGTCGACCCTCGCAATAACCCCCGCGGCAATATCTACAGGACTTGGCGATGTAAAGTCGAGATGACCGTCGCAAAGTCGCCCTGTCGTCGGCGGAGATCAGGGAAACGAATCCTTGCTTTCCTGGCTCGCCCGCTGCTTGCCTCTCTCTATCTCCCCCTCTCTCTTTCGATCTCGTCTGCACGAATAAGAAATGCATACGGAGAAAGATGAAACACTGTGATAGCAGTGTTGCATGGAGGCTGCTGTTGTTGCAACCCTATATCACCGCTGAGCACGCAAGCGACCACGTATGGCACGAGCACGAGACACGTTGCACGGCGACTCCAATAGGGGGGCGATCCGTGCAACCCTGTTTCATCGATGTCGTGTGCTTTCCTTGTAGGTACGCCGCCGAATCTAGGCGCGTGGCAAGATGCTTCTTGTTTTTGTAAAGCGTACTAACTGTTACGTGCGACCCCTCCATCCTATAAGGAACTGCATGCATAAGAAAACAGACAGGTCGCTTGATACAACTATATAGCATACAGAACCGGAGTGTCACGGCCTGCGCCCGAAAAAAGATCACGTTACGATGCGTTTGGCTAGCACTACAGGATACACCAATCTTCGTGCGTGCTGTCTGGGCCGTCTGAGTGCAGCGGGGCTTTGGCTATGGCAGAAGACGGCGGTGTCACGTGTTCCGAGTCTTACACTGAAGAATGCACTCGCAAGAAGACATTACCTGATTTGATAAGAGCGCGGCCGTTGAACGTTTTACGACGGTACGACCGTCAAAACGATCGCATTACGTAAAACGTTTGTTTTGCGGAGAAGGAGCAAGCGTTTTACGTCGGCCTTCAATAGTGCTGACGGTTCAATTTGGCGGAGTAGACCGGACGGTGGTCTTAGATTTAAAAGCGCTCGAAAAGATTTAGGAGAGTAAGTTATCAAGCGGATGCAGCAATGCCGCATTTTTTTTACCGTTGCGAGCAACCAGGTTTTTTCGAGCTTTTACTTAAACGGATGACCCTGTCATTTTTACGGAGAACCAGGCGTTGAAGGTGTCACATTTCGTTAGCCCGTCAATCTTAACTACAATAATAATTGCTTGGTCCAGTAGGAAGGTTTTTTTTCAGTTCAATTCAGTTCAGTTTATTATTCGTTCAAAATACAAAGTTCGTAGTTCGTAGGTTTGCTAGGTTTGGTAGCGCCGATTGGTAGCAATAAATTTCTACCAATCGGCGAGACGTCATACGTTTTTATGGCATACGATACGCCTGCATAGTTCTCAGTTCGTGAAAGTGAAGTGTCCACGTTTGCCTTCTAAGGCGGCCATCGATATAGCGCAAGACATTTTAGGAAACTTTGCGGCCTAAATACGAAACATGTCCAAATCGATGACGTCACGCTTGCATCATCGCGCGGTGTTTTCGGCGCGATATTCAAAACCGAAATGTGGTCCTTCATTCCACCGTCTATTATTTATCACACGATGAGGGAATTAACGACGGTGATGTTTTGAAGTAGCTTATTAGTCTAAAATGATTGATTCTTTCAGCTCAGCGTCCCGTTAATTCTGATTTCGGCTTGGGAGGAGTTGGGAGGGAGGGGGAGTCGGGCAAAGCACGAAATCTGGCCTGAATTGAGACAGCGATGAAAACAAACAAACAAACAAACAAACAAACAAACAAACAAACAAAACATGCAAAAGGAAGAAACCACGTAAAAGGGCATCACTTCGCAACTTTACTATACACAACCACTCGACCAGCCGGTTCTGCACAGAGGCAAAAGTTGTAATCCAGATGGCGCAAGGGGTCAGGCGCGTGGACAGAGATGATAACCCTGGCGGGAGCGCAGGCGGGCGGCGTGAATACTAATCGCGCTGTTTAGATTGCGGGGTGTACGCGGTGGACCTCGTAGGTGGCGTACAGCTGACTGCACGAGGCTGCTACGCCACAGCCGTTCTGGGCGAAGTGGTTGTGAGTCACACCGTATACAAAAGCAGGTGTGCCTATAGCTGCTATACAGGCGCTGTCTCGATATGTGGTGCGTCCGGGCGCTATCGCTACGCTCGCGCGTGTTGTAACGTACGCGCATGCACACACACACACACACACACACACACACACACACACACACACACACACACACACACACACACACACACACACACACACACACACACACACACACAACGCACTGTGTGCGATCCCGTGCGTGATGTGGAGCGAAGTTTGTGAGTAGTATACACTACATTAAGGTCCCACGTACAAGGCGTGACATTTGCATGGAGCGAGCGAGAAATCTCGGTCGTTTGACCGTGCGATGTCTTTTTTTTTTTTGCTCGTGTTTGGCGAAGTGCGTGCCCCTGCAGTGGTTATCGGCAACCGTTAGAGAGGAAATGGAAATGAGTTTTGGGATTGCCAGTGCTGTGCTCGTGTGGGAGTGTAATCGCTGCCAAACGTAAAACCGGAGCAGCTAGAGGTCGAACGTGTGGGAAGTACGGGGCTCCACTAATCTTGCCCGTAGAATGTATGTCTTATATGCCACAATTCTGAGAGTAATTTGAAACAGTTCGTGGGGATTGAAAGTGAGAAGTTGTAGGTGCTGGCGCTGTTGCAATGTAGTCTATACTGCAAAAATGCTGAAAGTAAGGTTTGGAGATCGCGAGCTCCTTATCTTAATTAAAAGAAAAAGAAAGTTTCATTCCGATAACAGATACATAATATCGGATTAAATATTGAGTTTGATGGCACTACGTATCATCAAATCAGTTGTTTTTTTTTAACCAGGCACCCATTCCAGGTGGCATCGTCGAACCTAACTACCCCCTTTGTCCGTCGTGATGTAGTACACGCAATCGCGTCACGCAAAAGCGACCAACGAATGAAAAAAAAAAAAAATAAAACGTAGCGTTTCGACGAGCATGGCAGCTTGTACAGGTCGCTTAGGAAAGCAGTGCCGACGCATGGGACGGTTATGCATCTCCTGCGCGATACTTGCCTCGACCTTGAAACCGCAGGTACTGCACAGCATACCGTTTAAAGAGCCTCTCTCTCCGCCACCCCTCTCTTTTTCAATCTCTATCTCTATGCGCAATCGCTCTCTGTACCCGAAGAAGCGGTTCACCTGTACTAGGGTCCAGCTGTACGGCTCTTTCCATTTCGAGTTTCTGGTCCAACACTCATCCTTGCAAGTCGCTAGCATATGCCGCCACCCCCCCCGCCCCCCTTTCTTCCTTACCGAGCTTGTTCACCTCCCCCGACCAGCGTGACTTGTGTCCTACCAGCGGGGCAGATGTTTTGCGCTGGTCTCGCAATCTTGCTGTCTCCATCTTGCCGTTTACATTTCTGTCCTTTTTTTTTCTTTCTTACCGCGTGTAGCTTGCGTGTGCGGGTGTAGTGCAGATAAATTGTCTATTTATTTCCTCGTGTGTGGTTTTTGTTTGTTTGTTTTATTGCTGGAGCGAGGTGCACTTGTGTGCAGTGCTGATACGGTATACGTGGATGGTAAGATCGGTCTTTAAGAGCGCTGCACGCGGAACTTTCGGGCGCGGATAAACTTATCGCGACGTCCCGTTGGTTTCTGGATCGCCTTTTGCCGATCACCTGGAGCCGAATTTCCTTCTGTATATACTGTATAACGTGGCAGGTCTGTAATTAGAAAGGGATATTATTCGGTGATGGATTAGGGTAATACAAAAAGATTATGAAGTTGCGTTTAGCACCGTTCTCGCAATAACTTAGACTTAGAAGGTGCCCTATTTTAAAGGGAATCTTCTCCAAGACATGTGATCCGACACTAGTGGTGCTCCCTGGAAAGATAGAGACAACTTTGAAGGCAAGTAACGACTCGCCCCGCCACGGTGGTCTAGTGGCTAAGGTACTCGGCTGCTGATCCGAGGGTCGCGGGATCGAATCCCGGCCGCGGCGGCTGCATTTCGATGGAGGCGAAATGTTGAGGCCCGTGTGCTGTGCGATTGTCAGTGCACGTTAAAGAACCCCAGGTGGTCAAAATTTCCGGAGCCCTCCACTACGGCGTCTCTCATAATCAGAGCTGGTTTTGGGACGTTAAACCCCACATAACAACAACAACGGCAAGTAACGACTCGAAACAGCGGTTACGTCGTTATACCTATATAAAAAGAAGACCTGCACAATGAGTAAGTCGTCACTGTGCGCCGCCTGCTGCGTATCAAAGGAGACTTAGCCCGCTTAATCTACCCTCGCAGGCTATTTAACATACTGCAGGAACAACCGCCACGGTGATACAGTGTTCTCTTGCTGACTCCCTGCTTATAAGCCTTCCACTGCTTTATAATCGCAACGTCGTTTTCCCAAGTAAAACCCAAATAATTTTATGAAAGTCTTCTTTAGTGAAGCAGCACGCAGTCGACGCAGGATGAGCCTGTTCAAAAGAGAGCGCGTGGAAACTTTATCGCGGTTTCGTTATCGCACTCCTGATATGTCCGAGTGTCCGCCGGCAGTATGCACTGATAAATAAAATATAATAAGCAAAGCGCCTGTTTAATCTTACACTGCGTGTCTTCCGTAGAGAAATCATCGGATAACGACGCACACCGCACTGGTGTGCTACGGTAAACGTGTGCACATTACACCGCTCATTGACGTGGCCAGTTCCTGCAGAAAGCGTCCTCGTAGTATTTACAGTGACCTCCCATGAGGCCATTCCTCCTTGCCCATTGTCTGACTAATATTCTGCTCTGTAATATTCTGAAATCCAAATATAAAAAAAAAGTAATCGCTTCTCTCGCTTCTCTCTTCTTGCTTGCAGAGAAAAAGCTGCCGGCCGCTCCGGTGGTACAAGCACCTCCGTCTGGCTCCGGGCAGATGCCACAGCTGCCAAGAGGGTGAGAAGGCGACGGCAAAAATTTATCCTTTCACTTACACCTCTGTCAACATGATAGCTATCCTCTTCGGCCGGAATTCGAACCCCGGCCGCAGACAGTCGCAGGTGACGCAGTGGCAGATCCAGGATCAGGGTATACCCTCAAGGTCGTGGCCCTTCGCAGCACTGCTACACACCATCAAACAAACAAACAAACAAACAAACAAACAAACAAACAAACAACAAACAACAAACAAACAAACAAACAAACCCCTAAAAGAGTATTATGCCATGCGCCATCGAAGCTACAATGTCGATGTGCGTCTCTTTTAATCCTGCAAACAACAAGCACAGATTACGGATGAGACGAGGTGGCAACAATGGGCAGAAAAAAAAAGGGGGGGGGGAAGAATGTAGGAGCATATCTGTCTTGCGGGAGACCTTAGCACCCCTCTGGATCTGCGAGTGAGGTGACTACAGAACATCATCCACAGCGTTCACCATGTTTACGTGAAACTCGTTACAGTTACCGGCCAACACGCCCCGACACGTTAGCGGACAGCACGCCCTCCGGTGTTCTCTTTATTAACTGTTATCCGCTGTGGGGACATCACTTTTTCGTGCACCCATAGTTATCCTCTCTCTCCTCATTTCTTTTTTCCGTGCTGAGGAGAGCATGCTAAATCGCAGACCGAGCTCTCCACATTTTCCCAATGTTTCTACCTCCTTACGCGAAAAAAAAAAAATCTTTATCTGCCACGGGCTGTATTTGCGTATTCACACTACTAACGATTTCGACGTGTGAAACTCACATTGAATGTGTGACAAATTCCGCTAATCGAACACTTGAATTTATACATAGAAACATTTCTCGCGCTTCCTCTCGCTTAGAAATTAGAGTGTGTAATGTAAGGCCTAAACTTCAATTCGCTTCATCAATTTGGGATTCGTCTACAGCACAGTTAACATGCTTACTCGAAACCATTCAAAACCAGCCGCACATCCCATAGTATGCAATTATTTTGCTCACCGCAGCTACACCCATCATCAAAACTATAGCCTTGGTCTGCCCGGCCTGTCATCAAAGAAGGAAGCTTTCACGGTTTTCCTTCTTTCGCAAAATTAATTTTACTCACTTGGACATGGAAGAAGTGACATTTTTGCGCACCTCTTTATATATTTACTCGAATCGCCCGCAACTTCAAGGTCCGAGTGCCAGATCGCCAGATAATTTTTTTCATCCTTTATGTCCTGCCCAAGACGGCATGTAGTCTACAAAAGGAACAACCTCTGCACTTCGGTCGCCAGCAACACTATCTTTTCAAACTTCCTTACTTCGCATAGTGCAGTGTACTCCCCTTTATGACATTGTTCGAGATTGAGACCACTTGAAATCAATAATGAAAAGTCTCTCAGGAGGTTAGTCCCGAAATATGCACATATTTTTTTGGTATCTAATAACCTGATTCACGGGAGAATCGCGATGGTTTTTTTTTTCCTACCTATGTCCGTATCAACTTTGCATGCCTGGTTGTATTCATACGTGTGCGCGCGGGTGATGGGCTGTATCAAGATTTCTCTGCCTTTGCGCCGATCCCCATTCATTCATCCATGAATGAATGAATGAATGAATGAATGAATGAATGAATGAATGAATGGTCACAGCGTCGACTTCGGTCGCTGTCGAGGCCCCGCCGGCGGAATGAACGAATGAATGAATGGACGGTGAATGAATGAACAAATGGGGCAGATTTCATTCATTCATTCTTGAATGAACGAACGAATGAATGAATGAATGAAAGAAATCTGCCTCCTTTGTTGCACCACCACCCGCAGAAAGCCTGAGGTCATTGAATGAATGAATGAATGAATGAATGAATGAATGAATGAATGAATGAAATCTGCCGCCTTTGTTGCACCACCACCCGCAGAAAGCCTGAGGTCAAGAGCGAGTCCGATCCCAAGCGAAGCTCCAAGCGCGAGACCAAGACCAAGGGCAGCAGCAAGTCGTCGGCCGGCGGTGGCAACAGCGTCAACATTGGCAACCTCGGGAGCAGCAGCAGCGCTAGCGCCAAGCCCGAGGCACCGTCTACCAGCAAGTCCCTGGACGCTGGAGCTCCGGCGGAGGTGAAGAAGCCGGAAGTGGTCACAGCGTCGACTTCGTTCGCTGTCGAGGCCCCGCCGGCGGAACCGGAAGTGCTCTTCCCCACCTGCAGCACGGGCGCGGTGCCCAAGCGTATCGTCGTTCGCGCCACCTCTTCGTCGTCCTCTTCGTCGTCGACCAAGCGAGGCACCGCTCACGGTGAATCGCACAGCGGTACGGTTCCCTTCGTCAGTTGAAATAATAGAGCTTTTATCGAGGACGTAATGGAACGAAATTCGATGTATCGAAGTAAAAAAAAAACCGTCAGAAAAAATCGCAAACTAAGCGTTAACACCTACACACCAGGTAGCTTGGACTATCATTTGAATTCTCGAGAGAACAGGGTTCTGCTACGAGGAGACGATGCAAATGGGGACCAGTGACGCTGCAGCGTTCCCTCTCAAAGGAGGCGCTTAAAGGACAACTTCGGCGGTTTTCCCACCATATTCCGATATCGCTGTTTTCCAGTATAGTATTGATAGCCCTGAAACGGCTAGGGTCACTCAATTTTCTGAGAAACTCACCAGTAATTTTAAACAACCTAATGAATGGTGTGTTCGAACCGAAGCGGGTAGACGCTTCGTGGAGCGTATGCGATGACGTCACAGCCTCCTCACCATCAGAAATAAGGAGCTGGTGCCAGAAAAATTAGAATGGCGAAGACATCGAACGTTGTATCGAGCTCTTCTGAACTTGACAGCGACTATTTTAGCGCTGAAGTATCGCCATTTTGCTTTACATCGCCGGCCTGCTCGAATGAGCAGTGTTGCAAGGTAATGACGTCAAAATCACAGGGCGGGCGCCGTGCGAATCCGCTTGAGATTTTTAAAATCCATTTTCAGGAAAGCTAAATGACTTTCAACCGCGTGGCTCGGCATAAATTATTGCAGTACGGAGGAGAACATATATTGCAGTTTTCATTGAAATCAGTGGACAGTTTGCCCCGCCACGGTGGTCTAGTGGCTGTGGTACTCGGCTGCTGATCCGAGGGTCGCGGGATCGAATCCCGGCCGTGGCGGCTGCATTTCGATGGAGCCGAAATTTTGAGGCCCGTGTGCTGTGCGATGTCAGTGTACGTTAAAGAATTTCCGGAGCCCTCCACTACGGCGTCTCTCATAATCAGAGCTGGTTTTGGGACGTTAAACTCCACAAATTAAAGCGATGAAAAACAGGCAATGTCGATAGAACCGACGTTTCGACAGGCAAACATACATTGATCGGGGCGAATAGAAGTTCACTCGTCGAAACGTTCGCTCCAGCGACATTTCCCGTTTCCCGTTGTTTTCGACGATCGGTCCGTCACTTCCAAGCTCACACATTACCCTGAACTCCCGCGGATTAACCGTCCATTCCCATGGTCGCGAAGTGATCGCGTTGCCAGTTTGTTATTCTGATAACTTCTTTATTCGACCCTTTACACTGCCCGTGACTCGGCTTCGCAGCGGTTGCTATCAGCGCGCGCACAGGCCACGAAAGGGCACCGATGTGGCGTCGAACGTATTTTTGGACCGCATCGGGACCCACGTGGCGAGGAGCGATTAGCGTACTACGTCGCCTCGATTTTCGTGACGGTTGGCGAATCGCTTTCCGTTTCTGCCTTCGTTCTGCTAACGCCGGCGGAAAGATCGAACGCAGTGCGCTACCAGTTCGCCGAGCGATTAGCTAAGACGTGCGAAAGAAACCAGAAGCCGCTAATGAGTCGCTGTACTAAACGAAGAAAAGCGAATGGTCATTAGCGCCCACGAAAGAATAAAGACGAATTTTACGGTGAGGAGGTTCTCTTTCATTTCAGTTCTTTTCTTCCTTTCTCTTTTTTTTTTTTAAGGAGAAATGACGATTCGGAGGTAGGCGAAATCATAGCGAAAGAAGGCGAACGGAAGCATACCGAGCTGCCAATCGATTCTTTCTTTCTTTCTTTCTTTCTTTCTTTCTTTCTTTCTTTCTTTCTTTCTTTCTTTCTTACCGTTTCTTTTCTTAACGTGAGGTACGGAATGAACCTTTGCCTCCCTTCGGTCTATAACCTTGGCTATGACTTATGTTGGCTATTCTTGTTCGCCTGCTTAGACACCGCCTCATTTGCGTGATTACCTTTGCACCATCGTGAGACACGCTGACGGTCGGCACGTTGCGTAACCGCGTCGTGCGGGCAGTCGGAGGAAGCCGGGGCCGCTTTTATCGATTTTTGCGCTTGCACGTGTCGATAAGATTACAAGTAAGGCACTACGTGTGCGTGTGTAGATAGAGAAGCACAGAAATCGCTGGGACAGTTTGGAAAGTTAAAGGACCGGTAGATTACAGGGCGTTTATTAAAAGAAATTAAGGACCACGCGTTGTGCAATGGAACCCTTCATTGATTGATTGACTTGTGGGGTTTTACGTCCCAAAACCAGCTCTGATTATGAGAGACGCCGTAGCGGAGGTCCCCGAAAATTTCGACCACCTGGTGTTCTACGTGCACTGACATCGCACAAGCACACGGGCCTCAACATTTCGCCTCCATCGAAATGCAGCCGCCGCGGCCGAGAGCCGATCCCGCGACATTCGGATCAGCAGCCGAGTGCCATAACCACTAGACCACCGTGGCGGGGCGCAATGGAATGCGTTAGTCTATGTGATGGAAAGGGGGCAGAGTGGATCAGAGAGCTAACAGACGTAGCAGGTACCCCTCTTGCCACGCCACAGTGGTCCAGTGGCTGTGGTACTCAGCTGCTGATCCGAGGGTCGCGAGATCGAATCCCGGCCGCGGCGGCTGCATTTCGATGGAGGCGAAATGTTGAGGCCCGTGTACTGTGCATTGTCGGTGCACGTTAAACAATCCCAGGTGGCCGAAATTTCCGGAGCGCTCCACTACGGCGTCTCTCATAATAACAAGCATCTATAACAAAAACGTCTTAAGGACACCCTATATATGGAACTGTGTGATTAAGTTTGGTGCTATGCAAGTATGACGGGGCTCATATCTATGGCCTTCGTATGCCCTGGAGGGCTTACGCGCTACGTTAGACTTAATACGTTTGTAATCGACAATGCTTAAGAAAGACGTCGGTCGGGTACCAACCACATCTGACATTGTAAGTTCGCTGAAAAAACACTGCGCACGTCTCAGGTTCCAAGAGCAAGGCCCGTTGGGCATCGTCGGGCCGAATCCAGCGGCAGGCGTCGGTGTGCATACCGTGGTACGAGGAAGACCAGTGGTACCAGGAGCCGCAGTGCAGCTACTGGCCCAGCCCGCCCCTGAGGCGGCTGAGCGTACCAGCGCGACTAGCGCCCCCAGCTCCCCCGTTGACGTCGCCCCGTCGCGACCTTTCGGGCGAGGGCTGGTCCGAGGTGCCCGCTTCGCTGAGAGAATCGGCGAGCACCGAGAACCCGGGTCTTCTGGAACAGAGCCTCGACCGGATGGCTCGAAGGTGAACGACTTAACAGCAGAATTTTGACTTGGGCAAGTTGGTTCATGCTCTTAAAATTGCAGCGCGACCAAGACGAAGACAGGAGACACATGAGTCACATGAGTTCGGCGCTCGTCTGTGTGATTCATGTGTCTCCTGTCTTCGTCTTGGTCGCGCTGCAATTTTAAGAGAACGACTTAACGTTATGGCTGTCGCTTACTCGTAGTGAGCGACCGATTTCGTTCACAGTCGAACGCGGATATATATCGAACTCTCGTGTAACGATTTATTGTGTCTATGGAACGCCTATGAAATCTCCTTGAGGTCGTCCGAATAAACCTTTTATATCATATGTGAAAGCACACATGCGCCGAACATTTCGTGATCCCCTTCAGATTCAATATATCCGCATTCGACTTCGGGGTGATTTTTGGTTATAGCCCTTCTTGCAGCGAACACATGTGAGCACTTTGTTGAGCATTTCGTTTTTCCCCCTTTTTTTGCTGCTACAGTGTTATACTCTGTCTCTTTTCTAGAAGGTGTAGTCTTGCAGCTCTAGCTGCTTCAGCGTTATTGTGCCCGGTTTGTGGGCAGCCCTCCGAGGTACTCTAATTGTTTGTGAGTGGTCGCTCCCTGTTTGTGGGCTGTTCTCCGAGGCACTCCAAAGGAATCGGTAGGCCGATCCTGTTTTCAGAAGGACTGTAGAAAGTGTGTTCTCAGAAGGGCTTTATGTACTTAAGAATACACATTAATCGTGGCCTCTGCGGGAGCGTAAACGTTTACCGCTGAGCACCTTGAGTAAGTTGCAGAACCTTGGGTAGATGGGAATGTGACGGAAGCGGGCTACTTGGACTGTTAGATTTCACAGTGCTGTTGGCAACACAAGGCTGCTGTACATGCTCATACGTGTAATGAGTTGTATCTGCGGTTAGCATATAGGCGAATGTGTAAACGGTCACACAGGGATTGACTATATTCACTGGTCATGGCATTTCTGAAGCGGTTTAACATACCGCCATTGTACGTCTTAGGCGATGGCTGTGGTGTATATGTGGTGAGTTTAGGAACGATGAAACGAAGAGAACCCGCTGTGCTGACCTGGTTCACAAAATTTTTTACGAGTACACCAAGCGTTATGAAAGTCTTTAATTATGTCTTGATCTCCCCTTCTCGCAGCACCTTGTGACGATATGCGCTTCTAAACATAGCTGACTTAAAGTCAACTTTATTCACTGTTTCGTTAATTGATTCTTCGCAGGTTGCTGCTGAAGTCGCGCTCCCTGGAAGAGGAGCCCACGACGGGCGGCTCCGTCGTATGCTACAACGACATCGGCAGCAAGGAGGCCGTCGACTACGAGGAGTCGCTCTCGTCGCCGGGCGCCCTGACGCCCGAGAGCGACGACCCGAGTGAGGAAGATGCCGAGACCGTGAGGATGCAGTACCGGCAACTTTGGCAGCTCAGGGCAACCTTGGAAGAAGAGGAGACCACCGACTGCTTCGAAGAGCTGTCCACGGCCGATGCCGCGTCGCACGTCATCGAGGGTGAAGAAGAGGACCGGAGGCTTCTGCAGCAGCACCGCAACACCGGGTTCAGCACGTCCCAGGAGTCCGAGGCGGCCGACGAGCAGCAGACCAGGTCTTCCGGCGGAAGGATACCCAGCGTGCCCAGCGAGGTTCGCCGTCACAACTACCAGGTCCTGCTGGCTCGCCGGCTGCAACGAAGGGTCGAGAAAGGTTCGGCGGACAACAGCTTCGATAGCATGGAGACCGACTGTTCCTCAACCGACGCTAGCCGGACCGAGGGCGGCGTGACCACGTCCTCGTTCGACTCGACGACCGACAACACGGACGGTGGCGGTGGAGGGACCAGCGGAGCGGATGGTCAGGGCCACGCGTCGCGTCTTCAGCAGATGAAGGCCGACAGCGGCTACAAGTCCATGGAGAGCAGCAACGGGAACAAGCCGGCAAAGCTGAGCCGGAAGCACGTTCCGCTGCAGGAGCTCCACGCCGCTTCCGCCGGAAGCAGTGGCGGACCGTCGTCTTCCAGGAGGTCGGCGCTCCGCAAGAGGCGCCAGCTGGAAGGCGGGCTCCTGCAGATGAGGGCCCGCTCTGAAGAGGCTCCTTCTTCGGCTTCGTGCTCGTCTAACCTGACTTCGGGCCTGACAGCTGCCGAGGCAGCTGAGGCTCTCCAGTCTTCGAGTCTCTCCTCCGAACCGCTGGGCTCCCTTCAACAGGAGAGCCAGGGCAAGGTGTCCGTGTTCCAGAGGTTCTTCCGGTCTACGCGCCGCACAAGCAGCGCCCGTTCGGCCTCGTCTTCGAACTCGGCCTCGAAGCGCGTGCTGATGCGAGACTTCAGCATCGATCCAAAGACTGACGCGCTTTTCCGCGAGTTCTCTAGGCGGGATCCCGCGTACGACTCGCCCCGTAGCTGCTCTTCTTCGGGCCAGGGTGCGAGCCCGAGGCTCGGTTCTTCCAAGCTGCTCTCACCGCAGCTCAGCATCGAGGAAGAAGAAGGGTCGGAGGACTCGCACTCCGCGATGGAGGACGACTGGAAACCTCAGGGTCCCTGCTGCGACGTGCCCATCGCCAGGTTACCGACGGACTAGATAGGTGGCTCGCAGTGGGGTTACCCGTGTGACTTGTCCTGCACAGAACTACTTACAGTCGTGGCTTGGGTCTTTCTCTTCTGCTTACGTTCCACTACGCAGGCCTTGCTAGCGAAAAATTCCTCGATGGGGGAAGCTTGGCTCCACGTGTAAATACTACCCAGATGTAGCCACGCGCCATCCTGGATGTATGAGTGGTGGCAGCGTGTCTCCTATGAGCCGTTTTTCCCATCGATGAATTTTACTCCGCAGGAGTTCTTACATAACAAGTTCCGGCTTTGGAGTTAGTAAGAATGACGATGTCCTGACGCTCTGCATCCAATTCGGGAGCAGCTGCTGAGGTTCCACGAAACGGTGCCTACCGTTGATGGTGGGCTCGCTAGAGACCACTGGCGCGACTCTTCTTAAATTAAGAAGGCCGATCGATCCCTGCGAACTGCGTTCGCGAAGTATTCGAGGTGTTTCTAAAGATTGAAAGGGCACACGAAGCGTTCGTCATTCATCGCCAGAATACGCCATGGGGTGATAGCACGCCCGTTGCATTTCACCGTGAGTTCCACACCGAGTGTCGCACCGGAGCCTTTCGAGGGGAGTTCTCGGTCATGTCAACCGTACGCGGCGACATGAACGGCTGTCATCAACTCAAGGTGAACTCGGACGGCATACACAAGGCACACTGATGGGAAAGGCGCCCTCCTAGCAGAGGTACCGCTTTTGGCGCCGATAGAGTTAAGTGTTTCATCGCATACACATTACATTTTGTTGAATCTCACGTTGTCCTTAGTGTACGCTATGGCGACATTTTACACAGCGAACCCTAGCTTGCTTCTCTGTTGATTTTCCTGATGCACTTCGCTCGGCAATGTGATATAGCTGTTGGCATAGTCGTTTCATTGCAGCAGCAAATGACGCCGGAGAACTGGCACGATAAGACAGTGGCTTACGGTCGTCCCAGTGTCTTTGCTTGTTCATCGTCTCCTCTGGCACCATTTGCTGTCGTGACATAAGACGAAGACATACATTACGAGTGTAAAGAGGTTTCTCTTAAGGGAGTATCCTTTGTTGAAACTGATTTGCTTAGGCCAATGTTTGTTTGTTGAACTAACGTTCTAAACTATGGCGCAGCCCTCTAAGACTTCTACAAGGAGGTAACGTATCGTGGAAGGTCCTTTGTTTCTCTTCATACAATACTCAAGACAGCCGTCGATCGAAGTGATTTTCTATATGGTCGCTAAGACACTTCATCATCATTCTAAAAACATTCTGTTGACCAAGCTATAAGGAACGCTTCACGTCAGCTTCGCTCAATTACTGGATTATAGTTGGATGCACTTGCTTTTTTTTTTCTCTCTCTCTTGCACAACAGCGCGAAGGAACTCGTCACTGCGACCCCAGCCGACGTCGGTAGTGCAGAAGACCCGCGCGGCCCTTACAGAATCTCGCGAATCAAATGTAAATACATTTTTTATTACTTTATCTCAGCTATATAGTTATCGTAGTGAACGACCCTTCTTATCGACCACGCATATATATAATAGCGCACCAACATCGGCAAATCCTCTCTGTTTTAGGGAGAGGTCTTTTCTTATCTGCTCGACCAACGCGATGATGACTGGCAACCTGTAACCACATGTCGCTTCGTTTCCCGCGTGCGATAACCGACAAAGGGGCCCTGAAGTAATCAATACGTAATGGAACATTAATTACGGCTACCTTACCGTAGCTTCCATTACGTCAAGAGGCTATTTAATGGCGATTAGGAAAGGTTTCTGTCGCAGCTGCTCTAGTAGGCTGATACGATGATAAATGACAACAGATGTGCAACACACTCATGGAGTGCTGCGAAATGCATGGAGTTCGTAGAGTGCACGTGCACGTAACTGTCTTTCAAAAGAGGTAAGAGTCACCATTATTGGCACTGTAGATCGGATGTCATATATATGTCATATGGGCAGGGGTTAATATGTGGTGACGTCAGTGGAACTGAAAGGATTGTGGAAAAGCGTGGTAATGCGCATCGTTGGACTAGCGTCGCACGGTATTGTACCTATATCTGGAAGTGCAATGTTTGTGTACGGACCCGCACCGCATAGTATTGCCAACTACTCTTTTGCACCCCCCTTGAAGGTGTGCGGTAAGGGTGTTCGCAGCATATGACTCGTAGTTAAAACACCTTTATTCCACCTCCCTCTTAGGGGTGCATTAAAGGAGTTCGGGCATGCATCGTATTTCATTGCAGACACCTTTATTGCACTGGGGTTTGCATTGAGGGTGGTGTACTTTTTAACCTCCGTTCACTCCTCCCAACTTGGCGCCGCTGTAAAAATTTTACTCTGAAGCTCCTGATAAGTATGCTGGTTTGTCCCTTGATTCACGTGATCACCCAAGCGGCTATAAAATTTTTATTTTCGACCGCTGGCTTGAAGCGCTCGGATGAGCCGGAGCCGGCCAGTAGTAATAATTCTTCCCTTCGGGTGCGTCCCGAAATAGTTAGCACAACAGATTTTATACAGTGACAACTAAAGAAGTTCATATCATGCGGTTGTCTGTCACAGCCATCTTCTTGCTTACTTGCCGTAAAAGAAAGCTCCGTTTGCCCTCAACAATTCCGTTGTACTCTGTTCAGAATGGGTGTTGCACAAACCAAGCACACTTTATACACTCAAAATGGGTGTTAAATGTTCAGCGTTATTATACCAAACATAGTCCATGTTCATGATTGAAATGATGGCGATGTTCGATAAGCTTTTAAAGCAGCCAATACTGCAGCCTTCAGTGGGAATGAAGAAGGTTCAGGGCCCCTTTATTGCTTTGCATAATACTCATCTGTACCGCAGTACAACACGCCAGCCTCTGTTTTCTTTTTTTCTTTCTTGGCTGACCTTAGATTAGTTGACGTTTTACGCTTACCACTGCAGTACGTGTTCCCTTCAGAACAGTCTTTTTACGTGAACTTCTCAGACGTGTAGTGTTTTTCGACCCTCTCGAAAGAAAAACAGCGTTGTAAAGAGAAGAAAAAAAAAAGGAGTACGTGTGGTTGAGAAGATCCGTGCCTGTAGTAGCGAGTTTTTGACGTTTCGCTTTTACCGGTGTACAACACAGCCAACGCGGAGAGTGGTTTTTTGGCAGCCAAAATTTCGATTTCACTGCTGGACAGGCGAGTGCAAACGTTTGCGCGGCAAACGCCTGTCTTTCGAGACGTGTGGTGTACTAGTGGCAGCCGATGGTTGGGGGACAGTTCTTTCAGAGCCTTACATGTATGTATAAAATATATCTGTTTTTGGTTTTACGAGAAAAGAAAATGTTTGTACAGGTGAGTAACGTTTTATCCGGTTACGAGGAGTGGACGTTTGTTCATTTGTGATAAAAAATATACGGCTCGGAGACGCGTTTATATATGATGTCTGTTGCATTCTATGGTTAGTCCTTATATTTGCAGTGTTTCTCGTTGAAATATCCTTAGCCTTTCGCTGGGCCTTAAGAAACTTTGCTTGATTCGTTGTAAAATTTTGTTGTCGAGTCTTGCGCTATGTGCTTTTCGATGTGGTCAGGACTCGAGTTGAAGTTGGAGATTTGTGAATGGGACATTGGTTTCCAGAAAAAAATGTCTCCTTTACTTCTCTGGTCTGCTTTACGCGAACAATACAAGAGTGCTCGCTGTTTGTAGTCGGGGGAGTACGGGGGGGGGGGGGGATACAGGTGACATATTCAGTGTCCTCAGTGATGCGCCACAGGTGATAATCACCGAATGTTATGTGAACGAACCAAAGAGGGAAAAAAAAAAGATTGATTGTGCCACATACTTCGCCGTTTCTTTTCGTCTTGTTAAAAAAAAAGAAAGAAATGCTCTGGCAGATGTTGCTCGTATTCGGGTGACAAGTCGTTGGTGATTGCACAAGGTACTGAAGGGCGTTGTCTTGGCCTATGGGCTGGAACAGTCCGCAAGACCGCACCAGAACTGTGTCAGTGGAACTCATGATGCATCCTTGATCATCTGGAAGGTCCGATGTTACTGTTACAAGTTCCGGAATTAAAGGGAGTTCAAACGCGCACAATTTACTCGGCGCCCTGCAGCCTGGACTCCTCCTGTATACTCGTCACATTTTTTAAACAACTATATAGTTCATCGCAGTGCTTGTGCAGAGAAGACGTGTAACTTACGGTAAGGTGCTCGTTAAAAGGAACACTGAAATGTGCGTCTTATGTTTCTGGCGTTCAAACCGCGAACAGCCGTGCAAACGGTGCCCATGCACTGCACAGATGTGCCGAAAGGAGTCACAACTATAACTGCCAACCAGAAGCTTTCTGCAAATGCAGGCGACTGTGCAACTGTCAGCAAGAAAGATGCTGTCATGGCCATCGTCCAAGTGTTCCTCTTATGGTTTGTATACATCGTTCATGTAACCTGCTACAACTGCTTCGTAGAATTGACCGAAAGACAGAAGCATCTTCAAAACGTGTAGTTCTTGCTGCCAGCTGGCGCGTTTGTACGGCCGGGTTGAAGTCGTCTTCTTGATCACGCGGCCTTCGATCAAGGCGAGATCTTGCCCTCAACGCCGAGGCTAATCCTTCAATACTGAACGCTTAGCATACTAGGGGCACATTCTGAGATGTGTGGCTAAAGGCAACAGCTTTGGTGACGTACAGCTGTCTCCCCTGGTGGCGATTGGCTGGTTGAAGAAACAAGAAAGGTGAGGGCGGGTTTCCGGTTTGTTCAACCAGCCAATCACCATTAAGGGGACAGCAAGAGACACATACGTCACCAAAGCGACACTATCGCCTTCAGCGTCACATATCAGAATACGGCCCTTGGAGTGTTTTCGACAAGGCGGAGTGAGTCTTCAGTGTGCACGTTTCGGCGTATCTATAGGAGATATTCGGGTTGTCGAATGTCATCCTCCATGGGGCGTGGGTTTGAGGCGGGGTAAAACTAGGGCGCCTCGATGTCGATGCCGCCTTCCTAGACAGCAGGGTGGTGACACCCTTTGTCCACGTAAGCGCCACATTGGGTCGAATTCGTTGATGTGGACGCCGCCTTTTTTTCAGGTGACGTGTAAGCGTGTTGATGGACACGCGCGTGAAGATGCGGATATAATAAGGTTTAATAGAATCAACAAACTCAGATATTCGGGACGTCTGCAATAGCGCGCCTGTGTGTGCTCCGACACAACATGGCGGTTGTGTAGGACGTGTCGCCACCCTGTGCAGGGTAGCACGGATCGAGGCACCTTAAGTAAAACGAAACGGCTCGCTGGACACCGCAGATACAGAGGCGGCTGCTTCCTTGAGCCCCGTTTCCGCCCACTACTATTTGCTGGCTTGTGCAAAGAAGTTTGCCAGATAGCAAACTGGAACTGTGTTATATGCGATAAGACGTCTTAGGCACCGCGTAGGACGGCCTATCCCAAGTGTCGACGCAGGATTTTACCTATGGGCTTCCCGGGTATGTGTAGACCTGCATCAGTACCAACAATCCCAAGGCTCTGAATATCAAGCCACGACTGACTGCGTCCTTCTCAAATGAAAAAAAAAAAAAGAGAAACAGAAAGGAAAGACATTGTTTCCACGCCCTTCATGCACTCCCATGTTCCCTTGAACCGACTACTCTCTAATTCCCATTTCAAGATGGTTTCCGGAGCAACTTATGAACACAAGGGTACATCACACCCTTGGTAAGCTTGCACGATAGATTCAGCCGTAGTGTCTGCCACAGACATCGATCTTTCCACTTGATGGTGAATGACGTGTTAAAATGGTGCCCCAAGTGGGAAATGCCTCATAATTAGCTGTTATGGGCATAAATTTAGGCAGCTTTATTGGTGAATTCATTAAGTTGTGGCCTGTAGTGCATTGGTGAAAGTGCATCACCTGCTATGGTCGCCGGGATGAGGCCGCGTCCCTGGAATAGTGTATATTCTTCAGTATACCATATTCATACTGTAAATGCAATGGTGGCGCTGATAGAGAAATGTCTGGAACACATGTCTTCTTAGATTACGGGAAAGCATGTTGCTCGGTCCAATCCTCAGCGATCATGCGAAATCGAGGCGTAGGCGAACCGTACCTGAAACTGCTGGAAAATATTTACAGCGACTCTACAGCCACCGTAGTCATCATTAAAATAATTAAATGTAAAAAAAAGTACTTGTAGGTGTAAGAATATATGGAGAATAGCTCAGTAACGTGAGATTTGCTGATGACATTGCTAAGTGACTCGGGGGACGAACTGTCAAGCATGGTCGCTGAATTAGAGCAGAATAATGGATCTAATAATCATTATGCATAAAACTAAGTTAAACTGCCTCGGAAGAGAATAGGCGCCTGCAGTAGGCAGTGAGGCGCTGGAGCTCTCGTGATAATACGTCGATGTGGGCGACTAGTCGCTACAGGCTCGTTCCACGAAGCTGGGGTAACCAGAATTCTAGCTACTTCATTCTCATGGTTGGGAGCTGCGGTGACTGCCTGCCCTCACGAATAAGAACGGGGTGGAATGCATTTAGCACGAATTCTCAGATCATGAATGACAGTTTACAGTGTCCAGCAGAGCTAAGTGCACAGCAACTTCGTACTGGCACTTATCTACGGGGCGGAAACCCATAAGCTTACGAAAAGGGTACAGTATAAATTGACGATCAGCTAGCCACGGAAAGGGAAGTGATAGGTGAAATGTTAAAAGCCAACTCTGGCGGTTTTCTTACCGTGTCAAGGTAGTGGCGATTCTATGCTCCTGAGACGCTTCTGTCGCTCTGCTTGTAGTATAAATTCCTAGTAAATGCGAAAAAAAATTGCATAAGCAAAAAAAAAGAAAAACGCAAAACAGAAATTCAACCGAGCAGTGCTGCCTTTGCGCGACGTCAGCAGATGAGGCAGTCTGCCATCTGCGTGGTACAACAGCGCACGCGCTCTCCCTGGGGGTAAAGTCGCAAAGCGTTTTGCAATGAGCATGGCCTTCATTCTCGAAGGCCACGGCGTGGTACCATTGCGCTATCTCCCTTTACCTGCGATTACGTCAATAAAGTGTTGCCAACAAGTACGGGAAACCAGGTGGGTGAGTTGAGGTATTGGGTAAAAATTGATTTGCAAGCGATCTGCTGACCTATAAAGCCTGTAATATTGCTTAAAAGACGAAAATGGAGCAAGGAACACGCCCAGCGAATTTCACCGAGATCTGTTGAACAACAACAACAAAAAGCTTGCTTTTAATAAAGGGGCAAAAAGAGCGTGGGATTTGTGAGGGAACAAACGCGTGTTAATGACTGATAATAGAGCAGAACTGGGCGGGGTATGCAATGAAAAATCAAGATAACCAATCGTCATTCAATATTCCGAGAGAAGGCATGCATATCAGAAAGGTGGGCAGCTGATACAAAGATTGTGGCTGTAACATGTAACGGACAGGATCGTCGTAACCCCTAACGACCTTGTCCGAATAGCGACAAGGGCTAATTAAGAAAGGAAGAGTGGGAAACCGTGCTGCCCACTTCAAACCCAGATGACCAATTGTATTCCAACCTGCAGGCCCAAGAAGGCCCCCTGTATACAGGGACTCCTGTCCGCCATCTAGAAGCAGGGCGTAACCGCTCTCTGCTGTGCTCTTTCTTTTTTCCCAATAAAGAAATTATTCCTCCTCCCCCGGCGTGAGCTCCAGTGTAACGAAAAAAAGGAAGGATTGAAATGCTTGTTACACGGGGGATTGCTGGTGTCCCAAGGCTACGCGTATGGAAGCTTGAAATCATATTACGTTCTCTTCAATGTAGCGTTCGCCCAAATTCTTGATCAGAGGAACCTGCGTTTACAACATCCTAAAACAACACAAGCATCTCCACATTGAAACCTTGGTGTCGGCGCTCCTTTTGCACAAGCGCACAATGACCGCAAAAAAAAAAATTATGTGTATTTTGTCTCGTACAGAAGTAAACACAATGTTATTTACGCAGTTTGACATTGACATCTGAAAGTTTTTTCATCACTGGCACACAGAACGTGAAACAAAATCCGGACAACTAGTCGGAGGCATTGCTGACGTCACGCAGCCCTGAATACCAACTCTTGCTGGTAGACAGAGCTAGGGTGTCTGTTGCTATAGCGTTGGCCATCTGGCATAATGAAGTCACTTGCCTTTGGGCCAAAAACGCGCGCACATAATCATGAAATGAAATTCTCCCTCTTTCGCGCTCATGGCCAATTGTAGGAGTAGGGCTCAAGGAGGTTTAAAAAAAAATGCTGGAGTGGCAGCGCCCGCTGAACCTCACCGCGACAAGTGAAGCCGGCGTTTGCCCTTAGTTCAGCCCTAAAAGCTTGCCTAAGTGTCCAGAAACCAGTATCAATTCAAGTGTTCTTGACCTGCTAATGTAATCCTTAGACTAATTGTAATGTAAAAGTGCGTTGTTTTGATTTAATAGACTACCAATGAACATCAATGCCGCGATATTGCACACAAATTTTCTCGACGGTCATGTTTCATCCAAAAACCCTTGGCACAAACAGGCACATCAAGGAATGTCTGCCTAGCAAAGTTGATCGCTTTAAAGGTGTTAAAAGCGTGAGGAAAACGCTTTTTCTGTTGTGCTATTTGAAAGCTGTTAATCCATGCCCTGAGTAAGATGGCAGCCGCCGGCTTCACCTTTAGCACAGTCTCCACTCCAGAATTTCGTTTTAAACCTCCTTGGTAGGGCTATACTATAGTGCCAGTATGTTTCTAGGCACTGTAGCTACACCTCACAGTTGGTATGCACCATTTAATAGAAATTTTAATAGAGATCAGGCTAGCAGGTGACGCTACATGCCATTTCCAGAAGCATCATCATCACCGTCACAGGCATAATCATCATGAAGAATCCAAAAACGTTGGTACGCGAAAAAGAAGATAACAACTTGGAATCCCGCAGGCTGCTTCGATGGAGTACTACAACTACGATCCCGACGACTGCGTTGTGGAGAGGACGCCTTGGTGAGTTCAGCCGATCGTTTCTATTCCCGTAATACGATGCCACACCGATAATAAAAAAAAAATACCTGCTGATTTCACTATTAATGGGCCGGCAAACTGTCTTGCACATGCGATGTGTCCATCCATTGCAAGGTCACGTCGGAGCAATGTAAACTATAGCGTCGAAACCTCCTTAATCTAGAGCTTCACAGGCCCAATTCGACCAAAAGTTGAGCCACTTGATAGAGAGGATTCATGATAGAGAGCTAAGGCGTGCAAGCATGAACACGATAAAAAGAATACAGATTACACGAACGCCGACTAGGAATGGGCAACCGCATGGCGGATAGCGAGACACTGATAGGGTAAGGGGAAGAAACTCGCATTGAGGCACGCACACTCCACAACGTCCTGATGTCTGCGTTTCTCTATCGTGTCCCGTCAATATCGTGTGAACCATGGCCCAGTCAGGAGGCGCTGGTCCAGTATACCGTATACCAACAAGCACATGCATTAGCCGTGTCAAATGAAAGCTCGTACTGTGGCGGAAACTGAGCTAGTTCTGCTCTATCGTGTCCGCATCTTCGCGCCTAACTTTTCCTACCCTGCGCACTATGGTTTATAAATCTTATTATTATTAGAGTTCGTTCTTGAGACGACCACATGCGCAGCAATCTTTTCCTTTCCCAATTTTTTTGACAAGTGTATCGCATGTTTCGGGCAAACGGAACCAGGAGACTGAGATCGACAGAACGCTGAGACTGGTTAAGATTTTCTTTCCGTTAACTACTGGAAAAAGCGTTAAAAAAGAAGACACACGCAGGACACCAGCCTTTGTCCAGCAATCTTGCTGTTTTACGCAAGGAAAGCCGATTATCTTCGATTAACCATAGTCCAATACCAGGTTTCTCCTTTTGTTATTCGCCCCGCCACGGTGGTCTAGTGGATATGTAAGTGTCTGCTAGATCCGAGGATCGCGGGATCGAATCCCGGCCGCGGCGGATGCATTTCGATGAAGGCGAAATGTTGAGGCCCGTGTGCTGTGCGATGTCAGTGCACGTTAAAGAACTCCAGGTGGTCGAAATTTCCGGAGCCCTCCACTACGGAATCTCTCATAATCAGAGCTGGTTTTGGGACGTAAAACCGCAGAAATTATTCTTTCCTTAGTCACTCCATCGCTACTCAGTTTGCTGACGCTGCGCCGCGTGGAACTGCAGGAGCTGCTGCTGGTGTCGCCTGCCGCGATACGACACTCTAGCTTTCCTCCTGCTACACGCGGGCTACGTATCTCAGTGGGCGTTCGACTACCGCTACTACCAAGCTCATGGCCTGACACTCGCCGACGTGTGCTACGTTGTCGCCGTCCAGCAGGCGGCGCTGATGCTCGGTCACATTGTCCCCATTAGCCGAATGGTAAGTGCCCCTGTCGTATAAAACAAAACACTTCAATGAATTTGAGCGCGAATAGATCATTGTAGTTTCTCCGCAGACTACCTGTACGCTTACAGATGCTGGTTTGCTAAAGCCGTTGACCACAGCAGCGCAACTGGTAACGACATCTTACGGCGTTTCGGCAAGGTACAAGACGTTTCACAGCTTCTTGCGACCGCGACATTTAACTAAAACGTGCAACCGCTGCAGCATTAGCTTCGTGTGTGTCTAGTCACATTATGCATCGCCATATGCCGCCACCAGAATCACGCATAATTATCCCGTTAACCCATCATCCGTGAACGTAATGGAGTCTACTTGTACGAACTAAAATCCTTTAATATCTACGGGAATCGAGAGTAGGGGGTCCGGCAGACTTGAGCTTCAGATTTGAGTTCAGAAGACGTGGTAACTTCGCATGCTGATCGTTATCGGCGACTTGTATCGCTTCATAACGGAAGAGCTTCTGATTGGTTACAACTGGATCCAAACTGAAAACCACAAGGACGCGCGCAAGTCATGGACCCATGCATCCGCGGTAGTCTCACCTTGATGAAAGAAGGACTTTGTGCACGTCTTTTTACTCTTGCAGGTAATGCGTTTAGAATCCCGTTAAATATCATGAGACTTAAAGGAAAATCGAAAGTAAGATGCAGACAAGGTAACATTACATTAATGTTTTTTGTAGATTGGGAGACAAGGGTCATGAACTATGCTTCGTGGAAGCTTTCTATATCTTTCGTTGTGCTGCGTGTTGCCATGGTGCCGTAGCAGCAATTCAACGTATACCGCCAACCACAAAAGTTTGCGGACCACGCCAGCGCGTGCCAAACTGACTTTCCGCGCCATCTAGCGGTACGGCGCCTCTCTGCGACCTGACACATCCGTCGGAAATGCATCTTTTTGCTACTCGCTAGAACGTCAATTTTTCAGTGCCACGAACCGCACTTTTTTTTTTGTTTCGATGCGCTGCAGTCGTCAAGCGGTAGGGCGCCACATATCTGACTCGATAGCGGAATCGCAGACGTCACGGGCTGCATCGACCGGAATGCCGATGAAGAGATATCAGTTTCGCGAAGGGCTATCAAGATATAAACCCGTGGCCACGGCGGCCAAAGATCATGTAGCATTAAAGAAAGGTTAAAGGTGAAAAATATTTGTGCGCAGTTGGAAAACAGACAGGCCGTAGATTTAAGGAGGGATGCTTCTTGAACGTAGCCCTGCTGTCGGTCGCAGGTGGCGTGGCGGAAGTGTCGCGAAGACGCTGTCAGCCACGCGCTCGCGTGGTCCGTAAACTTTTGTGGTTGACTGCACAGCCACTTCCACGTATGAGGGCGCAAGCAGCTGGCTTTGCTCTGCGGGTCATCTTGCGGATATTAATGGCGTCTCCACTACACCTCCACCACTTCACCTGCAATCGACAGCAGCGCTACTTTCAAGAGGCATCCTCTTTAAAATCTAAGGCCTGTCTATTTTCCAACTGTGCACTAGTATTTTTTTACTATGTTCTTTTTAACTCGACGCTCTCTTTTGTAGCCGAGTACACGGTAGCCCTTCGCGAAACTGATATCATGGTGCTGTGAGAAACAAAGTTGAAAGGAGGGCGCTTCTCCGCTAACTGTTCGCACTCCCACCACCCTGGCGTTTCTTCAAAGCAGCAGCTCACGTCATTTCGCTAATAACGCGGTATCGCCCGATAATCGATAAGGCGGTAATTTTTGCACTGACTTACAGGGACTCAGTTTTATTTTTTAGTTTCATGTTGCCTTTCTGTTTTTTCTTTGCACAACCGCTTGACAGTACTGTAAGGCGTTGCCCTGTGTTTCAAGCCGATTTTACGTTTTAATCGACGCGACGAATTATCGGTTGCACCTTGAGCAGCGGCGCTCGGGACAATGACGACAGATGAACAGAACAAAGAAAAAAAAATCACGGTCCTTTCCACTGTCGTGAAAATGGAGGACAAGTGAAGCTTGTCGTGAGTACACCCGATCTACTTGTCCTACATTTGCAGTACCTTGAGTTTTCGTTGACTGCGTAGACATTAGAGGAATTAAGTCACGTGTAGGTAGCACCCGCATTCATTTCGAAAGCGATACGAGCAACACGTGATCCCGGCCGCGGCGGCTGCATTTCGATGGAGGCGAAATGTTGAGGCCCGTGTGCTGTGTGGTGTCAGTGCACGTTAAAGAACCCTAGGTGGTCGAAAGTTTCTGGAGCCCTCCACTACGGCGTCTCTCATAACCGCATCTTGGTTTTGGGACGTAAAACCCCAGAAATCAGTCAACAACACGTGATTGCTCTCTTTCTTCCACGTTTGGCTGGCACTCACATATCAAGATACGGGTATGGTTCAAGTGCTAGGCCAACAAAAGGAACTTCTTTATTTCCTTCTTTCCTTTCCCGGTACTGTTTCTTTGTTGCTCTTTGAAAGTCATAAGCACGGTGGTAGCAAATCCGGGGCATCCGTGTGATTCAGATATGCTTGCTTCTCTCAAGTGTGGCTATGCAATACATTTGCCTTCGTAGGCTTGGGTCCCAAGTTCAAATCCCAACACCGCTAACAGTTTCATAATGACTTCAAGGCGCGAAAAAAGCACACAGACGAAACACAAAAACGACAAGGACAAGCGCCTTTTTGTGCTTGTTCGCGTCGTGTTGAAGTCATTATGAATGATCACCAACTTGCCAAAACAAGAGTTCTGATCCCGCTAACAGTTTTTTTTTTTCGAAGGCACCAGCGGTTCCCTCTTTTTTTTTTTTCTGTGAGTTCTGGCGTGATGACCACAACCACGTCTACACAGGCTAGAACACTATGCATGACTTTGCTTGAAGAGGAAAAATAATCGTTGGTAAGCTGCTTTTCGTACGAATTTCCCACATTCCACACCACAGTGTATCTTTTATTTCGTGCATGAGTGTAAAACGAAAATATCAGCAATGTGACGCTGTGGAGAAATCAGTTTTGCGCAGTCCGGTCAGAGTGCGCTAAGTTCGTTCATGAAATTCACGTAGCACGCTGGAGTGGCGCACGCTGAACTGTCAACTGTTTAAAGATGCCGGTACTACCCCTTAAAAAGTGGGAATACCACCCGTCGTGGTGGCTTAGTGACTAAGTGGCAGCTTGCGAAGATCAAGGTCGCGTGATCGAATCCCGCGGCCAAAGGGGGCGAAATGCAAAAAAAAAAAAAAAAAAAAAAACACCCGTGTACTTACATTTAGGTGTACGCTAATGTGCCTCAGCTGGTCAAAGTTATATATATCTATAGCACGCAGCCCTTCGCTAAGGGTCGTGTCTCAATCATAGCTGGTTTTGGCACGTAAAATCCCATCAGTGACTATTAACAGCTGGAAGATACCATAGAAATGTCTGAATGACGTTCTACGTCCGTAAACGAATCCTATTGCCTAAACGTTGCACAAACGATGCTATTGCCTTATTTAATTTCCTTCAATATTCGGTAAGCGCCGATATATTTCGTTCCGGCGTGCCCTCGCGGCCCATTTTATTTCGTTTCGCTTTAAAGGATTGACGATACAGAAATGTCAAAGTTCAGAAACACTGCTAGTTCTGTAACGCCTCGGCGGTTAAAAAAAATAGCAGTGACGCGATATCAGATGGTGTTATCGCTGTCTGCTGGGCACGCGAAGTCGCGCGCTTCGCATGAACAGACGCACGTTGAGCGACCAACAGTTTTTAGGACAGCCTCCTCCTTTCCACTTTCTTTCCGACGGTGTGTGTGCGTGCAAAACTTTTATTCGATAAGAGGGGACCGGCGATCGCTGGGTTCGAGGCTGCTGTCTGCCACGCATCTCTGCGTACCCTTGCGTATTGCTCGCGAGGGTACAGTCGCAACGGAAAAAAAAGATTAACACGGGCGACGCGTGACAGGAGCGGCAAAATGGCGTTGTCATTCCCGAGCGAAAGTTGTGAAGCTCATTCCATTTTCCAAATGGAGGGGTGGCCTGCGAAAAAAAAAACCGCTCTACAGACGGCTTTCATTTTCAATGCGAGCGTGCTCGTGGCTTATCGGTAAATCATGCCGGCCACCCCTGTTTTCGGAAAAATGGATTGGGCTTGGCACTGTCGCTACGGGCGCGCTCGGGAACAATTGCGCCGTGCGTCGCCATTTTGCCGCTCCGCTCTTGAGTCGCTTGCGCCAATCTTGTTCCGTTGCGACTGTACCACATTTTTTTTTCGCCTCTAGCGTCCACGTGAAAGCATTCTGCAGCGGTATCAAACACTTTGGGAGTCGAGTATAATATCGTCAACGCTATGACATCAACGGCTTAATGAAGGCGCTTTGCGGTACGTCTCTTCGCAGCTGAACCCGTCCTGGAAGGTGCCCGGCCGTGCCCGCGTGCCGAGAGGCCGGCTGCTGCCTTTCGTCCCGCTTGCGCTGGTCGTCGCCGTGATGGCCAAGGCTGGCGGTCACTTCTACGCGGCTGCGGCGGCGCAAGGCTTCCTGGTCTCGGCCCTCGCGGCAGTCGTGTGTCCGAACGACGACGCTGGAGTCTCCGTCTGGCAGGTGAAGAATTTTGTTTTCATTTCTTGGTAGTACCCTCAAGGCCAAATTGCATTACAGGGGGAAGGGAGTGGAGTGGGTATCCGACCTCTATACATCATGTGTTTGTTCATAAGGGTGGCTTGTTGGGTGAGCTGGTGCGTGGTACTCGGTAAGAATATGCAAGCGGCAAAAAAAAGTTAACCGGGAAAAAAGCAAAGCTTGAAACGGACTTTATTTCTTAGAAAAGGCGCCCGCATAGACGAAACAGCGCATGCATGTTAGCACAGTCTGCGAAGCTCGACTACGCGGGATAGAATCTCTGCTATGGGCCCTGATTTCGATAGGAGGATGCTAAGTATACAGACGGACAGATGGGTTAGTAGATAGATATAGATAGGTAGATAGATATAGATAGGTAGATAGATATAGATAGGTAGATATAGATAGAGACGGATAGATGGATAGATAGCTATAGATAGATAGATAGATAGATAGATAGATAGATAGATAGATAGATAGATCTGTGTAATTAAATTTAGGCGCATATTAAAGCACTCCAAGTGGCCAACTTAACTACGGAGCCCTCCACTACGCGACCTGACTCGTAATCATAACTGCTCTTGGTACGTAAAACCACATCAGTTACTAATTGCATGCGGCACATTTGTGTGATGAAAAACTTCAGGTTTGTAGTGAGAGACTGTCAGCTCGTGTTTTCTCGAACTAAACTCGACCCAGCACGCGTCCTGTGCCTTTGTGTACTTCAATCTTCACGTTTTGCTTTCTCTACTTTTCGCTGCTTTCACGTTCTTACCGAGTGCCTCTCCTTATCGCGTCGAGTCTGCCGACGATATAGATTGAAGCATCTGAGGGAAACACGCGATAATTCTAACGCTGTTTGTGAATTTTCTGGCTAGTTAATTGGTTAGTGATGACATATGGCAGCGCACATGACATACAGGGTGTCCCACATAACTTGAGGCAGGACATCGAAAATGAAAGGCACTTCAGAGCCGAATACTATTCGCCTCTGAAATACTATTCGCGCTATCCTATAGACACTCAGGTTATTTTTTAATCCCCCTTGAATTATTCTTAATTACTTAACGATTTAATTATTGGCTGAAAACCCAAAGTATGAACACTACTCTGTAGAGCACTTTCAGAAACCACCGATTGAATTGTTTCCTGCACTCTTACGCTGCTTTTTCCGCATTGTAAAGAAAGCCCGCGAAATTTGAAAAGAAACCACGTGACGGACCGCGAGCGCAATGCTACAGTGCTGCTCTCAAGCGTGCAACCGGTGAACGAGGTCGCCTGCGGCTGCCACGGCGAAGCGACAGGGTGATTTGAAGGTGGCCGATGATGATTGGGCGTCCGTCTTTCGTTGAATGACGGTGCAAGTGCACGCTGCTGGCCGAGCGCTGCCGAGATAAGCGTCCAGCGTGGATAAACAAAACAAGAAAATTGCTTTATTTCCTCTTTTGAACTTGAGATGCGTAAAAGGAGGCGACGGCGTGAGGCTATAGTCGCGGGTGGCGGTGGGTAGGCGACGTGAGGCTAGTCGCGGGGAGGCGAACGGCATGAACAGACTTTTTTTTTTTTTTCAGTAATCGGTGCTCGTAAAATTAAGCCACGATTACAAAACTTGTTCAAACAGGTCGCCATCTGCTGGAATACAACTCTGGCATCTCGTTTATCAGATTTTCCGTCACGTTCTTGACCATGTTTTCAGGAATGGAGTTGCAAACTTTTTTCTTTTAGATCATCTGATGTTGTGATTGGTGCCTGGTATACCTTAGTCTTGACGCACCCCCAAAAGAAAAAGAAATCAAGGCGGTTTAAATCTGGACACCTTGCTGGCCAAGCAATGGGCCCGTGCCCGCCCTATTCACTGCTGCGGGAAAACTTCTTCCAGCCAATTGCACGCTTTGCTGCTGCCGTGCGCAGGAGCTCCATCATGCTGATACCAGATAGTCTTAATCCTAGCCAGTGGAATTTCGCACAGGAAATCTTGAAGAGGCCCATTCAAGATATCGTTGACATATCGTTCGCCTGTAAGTGTGCCGTCGAAGAAGACAGGTCCGATTATAGCACCATCGTAAATGCCACACCACACATTGAAAGACCACTGATATTGGTGACGTGCCTGACAAACCCAGTGAGGGTTCTTGCCATTCCAATAGTGAGCGTTGTGGATGTTCACTTGGGCATTGCGCGAGAAGTTAGCTTCGTCGGTCCAAAGCACCTTGTTAACGAAGCCTGGGTCTTGTTCTGTCTTGATTAGGATCCAGTTTGCAAAGTCTGTGCGATTCTGGAAGTCGCGAGGCTCCAATGCTTGGTGCAGCTGCATCGTGGTAGGGATGCAATTGTCTCTTCTTTAGTATTCTCCACACCGAAGACTTCGAGACACCAGCTTCAGCGCCCACACTACAGACACTTGCCTGGGGGTCTGCAGAAAACTTGGACAAGATTTCCCTCTCCACTTCCTCGCCTAAAACTGAATATTTGTGCCGTTTCGTCGTAAATGCCCTATTCTCTTTAATCGGTTTCATGTGTACGCACAATGGTCATTCAGTTTGGCCGCGTACCTGGATGCCAGCGTTGAAACAGCTTAACTGCCTCCCTTTTGTTTCCGCGTGATGCACCTAGGGCTAGAACCATATCCGCTCGTTGTTCATTCGAGTACGCCATGTGAGCTGCTTACACAGATTAAAACAATGCAAGGTTGCTGTCCAGAACACGAAGGGTTACGGATGTCTGATGAGCACCGGAACAAGGACAACTCGTCAGTACCGGTTCGCACGACGCAGACGCTTTGTGCATGGGGGACTCTTTTTGTTCAAACTGCGAAATTGCAGCAGCCGTCGAGGCCGTTCATCGTTCCGTCGCGTTTCGCCTTATCTTCATGAATCAAACTTTTTTCTTTCCTCGCAGTCGCTAGCGCTTTATCACCGCGGCGGCGCTCGGCACGCTGCGTGCATTTGCACCGTCATTCAATGAAAGACCGTCAAATCACTCTGGCGCTTCTCCGTGGCAGCCGCAGGCGACCTCGTTCAACGGTTGCACGCTTGAGAGCAGCACTACAGCACTGCGCTCGCGGTCCGTCACGTGGCTTTTCAAATTTCGCGGGCTTTCCTTACAACGCGGAAAAATTGAATAGCGTAGGACATATCGTACAGGAAACAATTCAGTCGGTGGTTTCTGAAAGTTCTCTACAACTCTGCTTTCATATTTTGGGATTTTAGGCAACCATTAAAGGTAGGTAATTAAAATTAATTAATTACCTTATGTACAAAAATAACCTGGGCATCTATAGGCTAGTGCGAATAGTATACGTTTGGTTCAATTCTCCTCTTAAGTGCTTTGTCTTGGCTCAAGTTATGTGGGACACCCTGTATAACAGTCACCTGACATTGCAGGCCATTCAAAACCGAGCCATTCGTCTAATAACGCTGTCATCTCGATGTGTTAACGCGAATCAGTTATTGCAGTCTCATAATATTTTAAGCGTGTCGGATCTTAATAAATATAATCTCGCCATTATCGTTTACAGGGCACTGCACAATAATCTTCCTGTATCCATAATACCGAAGGCATCCTTGGTAAACACCCCAGTAATACTAGATTTGCTAGAAACAATAATTTCGTTTTACCCATCGTTTGCACCAACTACGGCAAGCAATCGCTACGTTTTTCAGCGCTTGCTTTTCGGAATTCATTGCCATCTCCTTTAAAACTACTAAATGCTCATAGGTGCCTATCCGAACTAAAGCGCTTTCTGCTAAATTTGTCTTATTCCCGTTCTTTATTGCTCTAGGTGTCCCTCTTTTTGTCTTTTTTCCTTTCGTTACTTTCTTCCCTATCCTGCTGTCCTTTCGCGTTTTTGAATCTTTTTTTCAATGACTTACCTTATTTGCTTATTGTACTTTGTTTGATGAGTTTTATTATATCGTATACTGCATTACTGTTTATCCCGTTGTGTCTCCCACTCAGTCCGTGTTACTTTCATTGACTAAGGCACATTCCTTCACTTGTTCCATGCTTCTTGATAACGCGCTCTTCAGGTTAGTTTCTCGCTTGCATCACATTAACTATCACCATTATAGTCCACATATTGCCATTTTGATTCTATTATTCACCATGTTATCACGTACAGGAAGTCCCATTTCAGTTTGTAACTGCAGGACCTCCTTCTTTATATACTTACCATGTATTTTCTTCTTCCTTTGACGTCAAATAAAATAATTCTGAAAAAGTAATTCTGAAAGGAACACACCGCCTAATACTTGCGTATAGGTGTTGCGCCTCAGTCATGCGTAATATTTGCTTTTTGATCGACAATGTTCAGTTCAAGATGGCTGGGCGTTAGGCAAGTGCTTAAACTTTGGCCGGGTGGCTGAATGGTGTGAGACAGAGACAGACCAAAATTTCTGCGTTCAAGTATCCCAAGAAAGACTATCGTCTTTAATATCACTTTTGCGTAAGCGTCCCTTTAACGCTCCGGGCTTTGTGAACGTGTGAATTAAAGGTAAAGGCGGACAACTTGAAGGGGTGTCACATTTGAATATATTTTGCGGTATAACCGCCTTGTTTCGGCGATCTTCCGAATGTGCGCCGGCTGTGCGTGCGTGCGTGGTGTGTGTGTGCGTGTGTGTGTGCGTGTGTGTGTGTGTGTGTGTGTGTGTGTGTGTGTGTGTGTGTGTGTGCTAGTCGCGCGCGCGCGCGCATTTGCATCGAGTTATGATAGCACAAGTTGTATGTAAGTGAATTGAAGATATAGCTTTACAGGTCTTCGGAGAAATAGAAACCAATTTGTTCTAGCGATGAAAGTGTTTGCATTTATTTTTGTGTGCAATGGAATTGATCTTTTCATATTATTAATTTATTTCTAATTTTTCTTTTTGCGGATTTCGCTTTCATTCGTGCAACACTACAGCTCCTTGGTCGGTATTGCGAAAAATAAAAGGGGGTGAAAAGGGGGTACGCAATCTAGTGTATCTATGCACCACAGATTGAAACTTTGAAGTCACGCAAGCTATACAACAAATTAGGTAATCTTTGTGCACCAATCATAAGCAAATAATCAATATACGGTACATTGGTTCGATTTAGATCGAATGAAGTCAGTGCCGCGGTTATGAAAGCAGCGCCAACATTCGCCAATGTTGTGGTATGCGACTGTACGGTAGTGAGGATCGGTCAGACAATGGGCACTCCCCGTTAGAGAGAGAGAGAGAGAGAGAGAGAGAAGTCATGTTTGAAGCTGTCCATGAAGACAATTTCATTTTAAAAGATAACTTCCTGCTTGCACTTGAAAATAAAACTGCTTCTGTGGCTGAGTGACGGTGGAAATGCGCCAGGGATTTCGGTAATTGCTATCGCTACTAAACGTTGCAAAGGTGACCTTAATAATGTTCACTTCTGTTGAGTGGCTCTAGCTCCTTCTTGTTCGACTGGAGTGGACTTTTTCTTGACTGGGGTAGACGCTATAGGTCGACTTTAGGTAGAATGGCTCAAAACTTATCCAGTGCGGGTGTGAGCGATAGGTGGTCCTTTTCTTTCTTTCGTGTGAATCACCATCACCACAATCGTCATCATGTATACGCTTACCACAGGGCAAAGGCCTCTCCCATAGATCTCCAGTTATCCCGGTTCTGTACTGACGATTCATCCCCACATATCTATTGATCTTATCTGCTCACCCAACTTTCTGCCGCCCTCTGCCACGCTTGCCTTCTCGCCCCGCCACGGTGGTGTAATGGTCATGGCACTCTGCCGCTGATCCAAAGGTCGCGGGATCGAATCCCAGCCGCGGCGGTTGCATTTCGATGGAGGCGAAATGTTGATGCCCGTGTGCTGTGCGATGTCAGTGCACGTTAAAGAACCCTAGGTGGTCGAAATTTCCGGAGCCCTCCACTACGGCGTCTCCCATAATCAGAGCTGGTTTTGGGAAGTTAAACCTCACGTATCAATCACGCTTGCCTTCTCTAGGCATCCATTTTCCTGCGTTTAATGGCCGATGGTTATCTTGCCTTTGCATTACATGCCCTGTTCACGCCTTTTTCTACTTAATTTCTATTGTGTCCCTAAAACGCGTTTGCTCCCTAAACCACTCCGCTCTCTTCTTGTCCCTAAAAGTTCTTGTCCCTATCATTTTCTGTTCTGTTGCTCGCTGCGTCGTGCTCAATATAAGTAGAACCCTTGTAGAGAGCCTCCAAGTTTCTGCCCCGCCGGCAAGTGCAGGTAGATGCAGCTGTTATACACGTTCCTCTTCAGGGACAATGCTAAGCTGCCATTCATTATCTGAAAGTACCTGCCGAATGCACTCCAGCCCATTTTTGTCCTTCTAATTATCTCAGACTCATGGTTAGGATCAGGCCTAAGTATATATATTCGCTTACCACTTCCAGTGCCTTGCCACCTACCTGGAACCGCTGTGCTCGACCAAGGAAATTGAACATGACTTTAGTTATCTGCGTATTAATTTTCAGACGCAGCGTTCTACTCTGCCTGTCTAGTTTGGCAATCATGCTTTGCGGTTCGTTCCCTGAGTCCCCTGAGGCAAGGCAACGTCATCAGCAAATCTGTGGTTACTGAGGCATTCTCCATTAACCCTCGCGTCCACCTGTTCCCAATCCAATGTTCTAAATATCTCTCGTAAACATGCTGTGAATAACATTGGAGAGATTGTCTCCTTGTCTGACGCCCTTGCTTGTAGGTATGTTCTGCTCTCCTTATGAACTATGGTAGTTGTGGAGCCATTGTAGGTATCCTTTAGTATGCTTGCGTAATCCTGGTCTGCACCCTGATTCCGCAATGCCGGCATGACCGCTGAGGTTTTGACCGAGTCGAACGCTTTCTCGTCATCTATGAAGGCTATATATAGTGGTTGGGTATATCACCTCTATCACCTGATTGACCGTGTGAATATGGTCTGCTGTTGAAGAACATTTACGAGACCTCGCTTGGTTCGTTCTGTTGACCGAAGTATAAGGTGGCAGAAGTTGTGTTAGTGATTACCTTGGTAAATACCATGCATACGACTGAGAGTAAGCTGATCGGCCTGTAGTTTTTCAAGTCCTTTGTGTCGCCTTTCTTATGGATTAGGGTGATTTTCGCGTTCTTGCAAGATTGCGGTACACTCGCGGTCATTAGGCATTACGTATACAGGCTTTCCAGTATTTGTACTATAATTTGCCCATCGTCTTTCAAGAAATGTGCTGTTATCTGATCCTCACCACGTGCTTTGCCGGCTTTCGTTTCTTTCAAAGCTTTCTGCACTTCTGTCATCACTGGTGGGATGTCCACCTCTTCTGAACTACTTCCTCACTTAGTATTGTCGTGGATGTCCCGGCTTCTGTACAGTCCTCTGCTATCATAATTTTATCTCTCTTTGTAATGGCAATACAAGTCTTCCTATATATGATTAGGCGCCTCTTCACCGCTTTCAGGATCCGTTCTTACAGCATGGTCAATCCTCTCCTTATTATACGAAACAGCATGATCAATCCTCTCCATATTATACTTTCGTATGTCAGCTTTCTTACGCTTATTAACTTCGAAATCTCCGGTAGTTCTATTCTGCCACATGAAGTGGAGACTGTCACGCTTTGCCATTTCTAATTAAACCTTGGATGATGACGATCTCGTTAGGTTTAATGTCCGTCCCAAAACCACGATCTGGTTATGAGAGACGCCGTAGTGGAGGGGCTCCGGAAATTTCGACCATTTGGGGTTCTTTAACTTGCACTGACATCACACACAGTACACGGGCCTCAGCATTAAATCTTTCGTCGCCTGGGAAGTTTACCAGTATCCCGTCTAGCGATCTTACCTCCTACTTCTACTGCGCACTCCGTGATAATGCGTCTAAGATTATCGCTCGCTTCCTGAGCCGTACTCTTTCCTCGCTTAGAGCCGAATATCGGTTCTGCAGCGCGATCCTAAATGCGTGTGCCTAACACCTGCCTTCATTTAATTTTCATATTATTACCCGGATGCTTAAGTGACTTTTCTGTGTACTAAACTTATGCAGCTGTAACCTTCATGTATTTATATATTATTCTTATTTTTCCAGATTTCTTTTTCATGTCAATAGCTGCCCCCTTCCAGAGGTGAATCGGAGGCGCTGCGCAAGGGACATAACGTCGTTAGGTTCTCTAAAAGAAAAAAAAAAGGTTCAGTTATTTTTCTATCCCTTCTTAGGGTTGCGCCAGTCACGCAGTCTGGACGCTGGTGGCCGTGCAAGTGGACATCCTGCGCTTGGACATCGGCACCGTCTACTTGACGGCGGCCGGCTGCTACGCGGCCTCGGTAGCCTGCCTGTTACTGGTTGGCCGTTCGGGCCGGAGACGCTGTTGCTCGTCCCTCACGAAGAGGATCTCCAAGGAACGGGACGCGACGTGCCCCAGCGCTGACGAGGACGACGAAGACGACAGCGACTCGACGTCCAGCTCTCGCCCTGCGCCGCCGTTGCCTTCTTTTTGCGATCAGACACTGAATGCCAGGTAAGCGCGTGGGGTAGCCGTGCCGGCCGTCGCATTGTTAGACGGATACTTCGAATCGATGAACATATCGCAAAGTACGATTTAGAACAGGGAATGTTGCAGGAGCCATCGTTTCGACAAGTGGCCTTGTCTTCGTGAGGACGGCGACTGACGAAGACAAGTCCACTTGTCGAAATGTTGGCTCCTGCGACATTCCCTGTTCTAGATCGTATTTCGCGATCTCTTCATCGATTCGAAGTATCCTTCTTTCCCTGAGCGTCTCTAGTTTGGATTGGATACTTCGAGCATTACGAAAGGAGCTGCTCGAAATCGAGGCTGTGCCGTGAGTCACGCTCTTGTCCTAGACCCAATCTTGGCCCCAGCCTGCTGCTGTGTGATAGTGGTTATCCGAAGGCCAATGTGCGTTAGAGTGTACAAGAGGTTAATCTCGAAGTTGCTGGTTCGTTCCCTGCTGCTGGAGTTCCATAGGCCCCGCCACGGTGGTCTAGTGGCTACGGTACTCGGCTGCTGATCCGAGGGATTGCGGGATCGAATCCCGCCTGCGGCGGCTGCATTTAGAGGGAGGCGAAATGTTGAGACCCGTGTGCTGTGCGATGTCAGTGCACGTTAAAGAACCCCAGGCGGTCTAAATTTCCGGAGGCCTCCACTACGGCGTCTCTCATAATCAGAGCTGTTTTTGGAACGTTAAACCCCACAAATCAATCAAATCAAGCAGTTCTATAGCTCCAAATGCAGAGAGAGTAAGGAAGGAAAGAAGGAAGGAAAGGTGAAGGATGACGTGCGGTCAACAGATAATGAAGGGTATTACTACTCGCATAAGTGATAGGTAATGACGTCAACACACCATTGCTAGCTACGTCACGATTAACGTTGTAAGAATGGCTTCGCTTGTTCCTGTGGTTTGCGTGGTTTCTTTTTTGCTTGAAGAAACAGCTACGTCTGTCAAAAGCAGCGCAGTTAACGTGCGCGCGTATGTATGCTAGCGATATCGCAAAGCGTCGGTCCCCGACTCTGATGCACTCGCATTTTCCACCGTTGTAATTCTTCGTAATTCTTGAGGATCATGAAATCTCTACGCACTGCTGCTTGTACCGAGGACAGCGCTGCCTGGCGGTGTTTGAAGAACATGGTGTGGTTGTTCACGTACGGCTGTGCACGGCGAAGCGCTTCTGACCAGATGCAGCGAAGGTATTCCCAGTAACTTGAATATGCAGTGCCAATTTGGGACCCATACACCAAATCAAGTATCGGCAAACTCGAAAGAATACAAAAAAAGTAGTTCGTTACATATATAACTCATACGGTCGTTCCTCAATTACTGAACTCATCAAACGATCTGGGTTGCCCTCAGTTACCAATAGAGGCAGAATTTGCCGACTGAAATTATTTTACCAAATAGTTAAAGGACATTACAACATAGACTCCTCTCACATTATCAATTATTCTCAGGGTTACGCAACCAGGCAAAGACATTCTTTCACGATAACGCCTTTACTTCCACGAAATAACTGCTTTAAATACTCTTTTTTCCCTAGAACTATTGTTGATTGGAACAACCTAACCGACAATATTGTAACACAAGACTCGCTTTCTTTGTTCGAAAAATACTTGCAGTAGTTCGTTAGCACAGTTGAATATACTTCTTTTATTATTCGTTCCCATTTTCTGCATAATCTTGTTCAAATCGATTATATATCCGACAAATTTTCTCCTTGAAATTTTGGTTTCTTTTCTGTTTATTCAGCTTGTTCTCGTATTTTTGGATTTTACAGTTACTATTTGCTGTTAAATTTCATTGTGTTTCTTGTTCATTTTCTTAGCCGTATTGTTCTTACCTGTGTGCCTTGTATTTTTCACTTCATGTATTTTCTTTGTATACTATTGTGCCTTTTTTATATTATCATGTATCAATATTTCACACCTGCTATAGTCTCTGCTTGAGACTGCAGTATCAATAAATAAATAAATAAAATAAAACGGACAGACAGACGGACATATAGATAGATAGGTGGGTAGATAGACGGATAGATAGAGACAGACAGACAGACAGACAGACAGACAGACAGACAGACAGACAGATAGATAGATAGATAGATAGATAGATAGATAGATAGATAGATAGATAGATAGATAGATAGATAGATAGATAGATAGAAAACGCCGTGAAAACTCGAAGCAAGCGTGGGAAAAGTAATGATCGCGTTGCAAAATTTCCTCCTGAATTCTTAACGCGCTACGCTTCTACAAAAATTTAAAACGCCACTTTCATACCGCGGGAAGACGTTTGATAAGACAGAAAAGCTCTCAAATAAGGGATGGCGTTGTTACACACTGCAGCGTTCCCGAATTTGCGTTTTCCTATCGTGCTCGTAGATCTTTGACAATGTCAGTAACCGTGGGGTTTAGTTATGAGCTTGTCGGGAATATAATTCGCTACGTTGTGTTCTAGATGACCCAGAGACAGAGCCTCTACTGCGCCTAAATAGCAAAAGCCTTCTTAATTTATGACGCCGCGCTGACGTACGGCAACGCCGTTTTTAGAGCGCTCAGCTGTTCGTAATAACAAACTAATTGTCACGTGAATAACAGTTCTCATTGAAGAAGTTGTCAGTCTTAAACATTGTTTTTGTTTCCATAGTGCCATTGTTAGGAGCGGGCGAATATTTGAAAATTTCGAATTTTCAGATATTCTTAGAAGGTGGGTGCAGCCCGCGGACCCCTGCCAACCACTAAACCAAGAGTGGGTGGGGAGGGGTTCCTCCGGACCCAACAGTTTTCCTCCTCGTAGAAGGCTGGGCTACTTGCTCCGTAGCAGTTCAGTGATTAAAAGAATAACGTAGCCTTCGCGATTCCGACGTCTCCTTACTTGAAGTTTTTTTTTCGTCTGTGCTGACAGTCGAATGGTGTCGCTCTAACGCCCCAAAACCACGATATAATTGTGAGACGCCGTAGTGGAGGGCTCCGAAAATTTCAACCAACTGGCGGTTTTTTAACGTGTACTGTCATCGCACAGCACGCGGGCCTCAAGATTTGGCCTCCAATGAAATGCAGCCGCCGCTGCCGGGATTCGACCTTCGTATTAGCAGCCGAGTGTCATAGCCACAGACCACCGTGGCGCGGCGACATTTTTGCTTTCACGACACTGAAATTTTAATAAGGATGATGATGAAATTCATTTATTAAGAAAAGGAGGATCGAAAGTCACTGGGACGGAGAGAGGGTAAGGGGGTAGGCACACTAAATCATGCTTGCCAGGCCGCTAGAATCTCCAAAATGGGCTAGTGTGACGAGACAGTCAGGGTGTTCAAGCATATCCTTTTGTAGAGCATTCAGATCTGAGTGTAAGAATATATCGCTGTTTTTTCGATGAGGGCGATAAGCAGGGCAGTGGAGAACGAGGTGGTCGGTGTTTGCTGTGCGGAAACAGCGGCAAGAGGTGCATACGCAGCGTGCAGATGTGTCGATGCCCCTCTTCTTGTCAGCGACAGTCTGCCATTTATGGATTATGTTCGGCGTAGTGACTGTGTTTGCTGGTACTTTGATGAACACTACATTTATTGATAGGAAAATGACGGCTCTTGGTCGCTTTTCGGGATGATGTGGGTGTAAGCAAAGACGTCTGGGGATCAATATAGCTTCCCTCTTCCCCTAAAAGGCTGGGCTATATGCTTCATAGCAGTTCAGTGATTAAAAGAGGAACTCCTGGCGATTCTGACGTCTCCTTCCCTTGAAGTTTTTTCGTCGGTGCTGGATATTGGCCAACTATTAGAAAAATATTCGGTATTTTGAATATGCATTATTGGACTCGAGTACCTAATTGAATAGAACGCTATTCGATTCAGTATTCGAAATTTTTTAATATTCGAACACCCCTACAATTCTGACACCAGTTTTTAGCAAATACTGGGACTCCAGAAATGATTTAGCCTAGTCACTTGCAGTTCAGCCTCACCCAGGAGTCTGTAACTGCAAATTATAGTGATAAAATGTTTGGCGAACTCAAGCTGCAAATTAACCTCACATTAAAGCACAAACCTCCCTATCCTTAAGCCCGAGGGCTCTGATGAAGTGGTGGCGCTACTGCATTATTAGTGTCTTTGTTTTTACTCCTCCACCGACACCTTTAATGATTATTGCGCTCACCCGTGATGTACGTTGCTTTGTTATGCGTCTGACGGCATTAACAGTGACCGCTTTTACAGCGAAGACGCGTATACACCTCCGATATAATTGGTCCACTTTTACGCAACCTTCTAGGCCGGTTTTCTGGCGATGTCATATCTATAAATCTCAGCAACCCTTTCACCAAATGTCATGGCGATCTTTGGCCATAACTGGCCCTTGCGTCATTAAACCCTACCCGTCCCAACATTTCGAGTGAAATCAATTATCAATTCCCCCTTCTGAGGGGAATTGGTAGATTGATTGATTGATTGCCGTCATCGAGGCAGGGCCGCTGCTTCGATGACGGCAGTCGCCCCGCCATGGTGGTCTAGTGGCTATGGTACTCGTCTGCTGATCCGAAGGTGGCGGGATCGAATCCCGGCCGCGGCGGCCGCATTTCGGTGGTGGGGAAATGTTGAGGCCCGTGTGCTGTGCGATGTCAGTGCACGTTAAAGAACCCCAGGTGGTCGAAATTTCCGGCGACCTCCACTACATCGTCTCTCATAATCGGAGCTGGTTTTGGGACCTTAAACCCCACAAATCAACCCGCTTAGCGAGAAAGACAATATTTTTTTTCTTCGTCGTCCTCCAGAACCACCCCCACGCTGTAAAGTTCCAGCGCGGTGACGGCCTCACACGTACTGCCTACTGCATGCACTCCTGCAGGCTCCTGTGGCTGGCTTTCTACGCGGAGAGTTCGTGTCGCGTCGCCATGACCGTGAGCAGCGTGTGCATTCAGGTAACGGCCATCTTAGCCCGCGTGGCCTTCCCTGCGGTGGCGGAGGTACCCTGCTCCCAGTATGTGTCCTCCTTGCCAGTGCTACTCGTCGTGAGGCTGGTGAGTGTACCGTTACGCTGCTAGCGAATGTCATAACCTCGCGCGCTGTGATAACGGTTATGCTGACGTGACTGAGTTGCGATACGACGATGGGGTATCGGGTATTTGTGTGCAAGGGAGTAGCGATACTGCGGTGAAGTTGCCTGTGTGTCTGTAACGGGCTGTGATGAGAATTATTTGAGGGCTAATTCAAATTTGTTTCTAGTTGGAGGCGTTTCTTAGTTTTGGCACTTTGCACGGCACAGTGGCGCGCAACGAAGCTGATGCGAGTGTAGTACATTTTTGTGTGAATCAAGCGGAAGTATTAAGCGAATTTAATTGTTATTCCTTAATGTACTTAGTTTTGTTGTGTGGGAAAGGTGACCATGTGAGAATTAAAAAAAAACATAAAATGTAGGCAGTGTTTCTTGAAGACTAAAGAAAGTGCAGCGATGATTGTTAGATCTTAGTTTCTACATATTCCAAGCCTTTTCTTGCAGCAGGTAGATGCTTAGTCCTGTAGCGATTGTGTTTTTATTCCCGTAGGAAGCTCGAAATTCAAGTAGCAGAGCTTCTTCCGTTATGTTACCGCATATATTTTTTTAAGGCTTCCACTTTTTCACTCCTCTGTATATCTCCTGCGTATCCCATTAGCCCTTCGCAGTTCTCAATTTTTTGTGACCTCACTTCGATGTTTGTTTAACGCACGCAGTTAGTGGATAATCTCTACAAGGGGGGATGGGGGCGGTCGGGATCTTAATTTTTCAAGGTGTGCACTCAAGAGGCGGCCTATCAACTTGCAGATAAATTATATAGATGGCGACAGCTGGGTATGATCAGATAGTTCCGATGACTAACACATAGGGGATTTTGCCTGTGCATGCCCCAAACTCAGCTTTAAGGTGTCAGACTTCCAAAACTCTGACTCCTTCTGCAAGATCCTGTACCGCTACTGCTGAAAGCAAGCAGAAGCGGGTATTTTTCCGCGACCTGTGCTTGCTGCGTTAACAGGCGCATCAACCTCCGATGTTGGCTAATGTTGACATATGTTTCGACATGGGCGCTGTGATGCCCGCACAACGAGCGCCGGCGCCCCGAATCTCTGAGGCCTTCAGTTCGAGGACAGCAGTGCTACCGTTTTGTGCGCAGCTACTGGAGCAGTTGGCCGCGAGCCAGGCCGCGCGCTGGCCCCAACCATGTGGGCGCATCGTGTTCCTGTTCAGCGGCTACACGGTCTCCTCTATGGCGCTGCTTCTGCACTTCCAGACCTACGTCCACCAGGGGGACGTGTGCGCTCTGCAGATGATGCTGGCCTACGCCACGTCGCTGTCGCACGTAGCCGGAGCCACGAGGCCTGCCTGGGAGACGCATCTGGCTGGTCAGCGTTATTTCTTTGCCCCCCTAAATGGCACAATATACCGGAGGTCCTGGGTTACCCATATAGACGTCTAGGATAGCTCTAGGAGTTCTAGGAGTTCTAGGATAGCTCTAGGAGTTCTGTCCTTTTGTTCTAGGGTAAATAGGTCCTGCAACGTGCGTTAGCGCACACCCTGCAAATGCGCTAACGGTTGGGTGCTCGCTTACCGTATTTGCTCGCTAACAGCCAGCACTTGTTACCGTATTTTGCTCGCATACAGGACCAACACTATTGGCCTGTATTGGGTACTGCTGTTATCCAGATAACTGAGCGTCGTTAAAAAATAAGCAAGTACTTGTACGGCTCTTCTCGCTTTCATAATTAAATTGTCACCATCTTCTTTCCTCCTTTTAAATTTTCTGCTCTGCCCGTCTTCGTTGCTTTACCCCTTTCATCTGTATACCTTTCAAAGCTTCGCCATGAAACGAGGGGTATAGTTTGTAAGGTTTGCGCTAAAGGAACGCTAGACATACTGTTAAGACAATATTTTTGAACAACTGTTCTGCTTTACAGTAAGAAGAGCGGGCACCCTGCCGTTACTATAAGAGGACGCTTCCTGCAATAACGAAGGTCTAGCTGCAGTCTAACTTTGAGGCCAGTGTGAAAAAAAAAAAGGGACGTAACGTTTTAAACAATGAGCAATTATAGCACCAATGGTACGTAAAAAAAGAAAGGTATTCACAACGTTCCCACTACCGTTCCATCTAAGTGGGTCGAAAGGGAGCCAAGGTCAGCGGAGTCCAGGACTCAAAGTCCCAACTTAGCACATCGGCACATAATGTGTTACGCGTTTTGATAGTGTTTAGTGATCGGCTGACCGTGCCAGCCTTAGCGTACGGCCGCGAAATTAAAAAAAGCCACAACCTCTTACCTCGTGAGGAATCCTGGAAGCAAGGAATGTCGCTGAAAGCTAACATTTTAACCAAGCCCTGTTTTCGATTGTTATCTCTAACTAAAACCCTGACTAAATATTTTCACATCACTTCGAGCCTCCCTCTTTCCCTGTACGTCACTCAGTCTTCTTTAGGTTACTTCCTTTCGTATGAGAGCACGAAATCGGCATGCATGCGTATGTACACAGCTCAAAGCCACCAGGAATTCCAAACAAACTTCTCAGGAGCAAAGCTTCCAAGCTGACGAAAAATTCGTGCCTGACCTCGAACCACGTAATCATACGGGATGACTCTACGATGCCATCTCGTGACATCGTTAGTGGCGTCACAGAGGCCGCCGCTGCAGTTGGTTCTCAGGTTCTCGGCTACTGACCCGTAAAGGCGTGGGTTCAATCCCTGGATACGGCGGCAACACTACAGGCAAGGGCGAAAGGCAACGATCACCCATCTACTCCGACGCACGTTAAGGCAACCCAGGAAGCCAAAATTAATCTCCGGTACCTTACGTACCTTATTATCATAATCAGGCTTGGAACGTAACTACTCTAATACTCGAGAAAGGAATTAATAAGGGACCGACATAATTCGTAGGAGGAGCCAAACTGTTTCGCGGAAACTTACTCAGGGTCGGTCCCGGGTGCGAACCATAGACCAGGACGAATGTTTCGTCAACCCGAATGCGTTCGTTTCTGAGAAGTTCGTTTGGTTTTCCTTCTGGCTTCAGCTGCACACGGATTGTCGACAACTTCTTGACATTTCGTGAACCTTTCTCCACCTTGCGTGACTGATTTGCTAGGTTACGCTGCAACACGTGGCCTCAGCTGTTCCTTAAGCCTTCTTTCCTGTCCTCCTCTTTCACTTCCCAGGCTTGATATCGGCCATCTTGTTGGCCTGCCCTGTCGGTCAGGTGGGTCAGTTCGACGGCGTTCTCGTCTGGGCGTCCCTCGCCCTCATGCTGGGCTGCTCCGCGGCGACCGTCTCCTTTGCCTCGGCCGCTTTCAGACCCAGAGGAATGCACGTCACCTTTCGACGCAGACGGTCCGACTCGCTGAAGATCCTAGCAAAAGACAGTGAAATATTAACTGCACTAGTTACGTCGGTTGCGAGTTTGCGTCGTGTTGATGTTATTCAATGCGTTAAGTGCCCGCTGATTTAGGCGTCTCCTCCGGGTGTATCAGGGCCATTTCACGCCAAAGCCAGGGACCCACCAGGGACTGTTACCATACCTTGGCTCAGCGTGAGGCGGCCGGTCCTCTCGCCTCGGGGAGGGGACCGGGAGGGGAGGTGAGATGGGGTTTAGGTGAGGACGAGACGCCTATCTTCAATGTTCTCCTCACTACGGTCTCATGTCTGCCTCTATCTCGATCGTTAGTGTTACGTTGTGTAAAGTAGGGCGCAAAGAAAAGAAATAAACAAAATATAGGAAATGAATAAACATATATCTATAAAAATGCCCCCCCCCCCCCCTCCTCCGTACCCATAAGTATAACGGGATTTAAAGGGGATAAAAAGAGGGGGTGGGGGGACTAGTACCAGGCAGCGGACGTGTATACGGCACAGTGAATCAGCGTGTTTACTGATGAATAACTAACGAATGATTAATGTTATTTGTGTGTTTGTGTTTCTCCTTGTGGACTTTTCTTTCTTCTCCTATGGCCTTTCTTGCCATCCCTGTGGCTTCTGCTGTGTCTTTGTCTTGGGTGGTGAAGTATAACATTTTCTTGCGAGCCAAGTGTTCGTCCCGCGCCTTTCTATCTGGAAAGTGCTTGAAGAATGTCGTAGTAAGATTTGTCATTATTAAAAAGCTCTCTCATATCGTTATATCGGCAATTTGACTATCGTATATTTTAGTTTAACAGATATTTATGATTTTGTAGGCTTGACATGTGCTTGTTGACCCGACGCCTGAGCGATTTACTTATATTGTTTGCCCGGATTCTATCGTTTGAGGATAAATAGTTGAGCTCCAGTGAATTCGTATAATGCTAAATCTGTCTACTTCGTTTTCTTATTTCTCACCGGTGTAAATGATAAAATTCTAGTGTTTTCTGTCTCTTTATTTTAGTACTCAATTCTTGCAGTTAGTTAAAGCGGTGCCGCAGGGTGCGGAGCGGCTTGAGCGTCAGGCGGCCCTGATCATGTGTTCACTGCACCAACCACTGTCCCTCGCAGCGCGGGAACCGCCATCTTATCAATAATTACTAACTTCGAAACACCTGTTCCATTCTGGGCACTTTTTCATACTGGGCGCTTTCAGTCTGGCTCGTGATTGTATGTATTGCGCAAGTTCCGGAACGGAGGTATAGCACGATAATGCTGAACGCTAGGCGTTTTTTTGATCGATTACCGTACTGGGTGGAGCAGCGCGAAAACACGAAAGACACGACACATTGTGCACTCGCCACCTGTGCTGCGTCTTTGTTAACAAGTGCACTACTGTAGCAGGACTCGCGAAAATTTGATCTCGGTCGGGATCGATCGTAATCGAAACTTTCCTGTGTGTGAAAGCATAATGATGGTACGTACGTTATTTATTTATTTATTTATTTATTTATTATTTATTTATTTATTTATTTATTTATTTATTTATTTATTTATTTATGGCATACTGCAGGCCCAAGTAAAGGCCCAAGCAGGAGTGGTATGGGAAAAACAAAGTACAAAGTAATAACAACAGGGAAGCAACATTGTAAGTATGGAACGAGATATAAGGGTAGCAATACAAGAGTTGGCATACAAACAAAGCATATACATGTTCAGAGCAATAATAAAAAAAGGGGGAGTCAAAAAACAGAAAAAAAACTTATCTTAATTGGTGCAATAGCGTCAATATTGGACAGGTGCTCGCAAGGCAAGTTATTCCAGTCTATTATTGTACGCGGGAAAAATGAATACATAAATAGGTCAGTTTTAGTGCTATAAGGCGTTAGGGATTCAGCATGGCGATGCCGTGTCCGACGTGCTTTGAGCGGATTTAGAAAAGGCTGCGGGTTAAGGGACAAACGGTTATTTTTTAGCAAGAACATGAATTTTAGTCTGAGAATTTTCCGCCGTAGTTGCAACGTTGGAATGTTATTAGTTAGCATTAAGGTTGTTGGTGAGTCAGTTGAACGATATCTGGAAAAAATGAATCTTACTGCTTTGCGTTGTATCATTTCTAATGCGTCAATGTTACGTTTGGTGTAAGGATCCCAAACAGTGCATGCATATTCCAATTTTGGACGGATTAGCGAGTAATAAGCGGTTAGGCGAGTGTTGTGGGGAGCCTGTTTTAATTTATGCCTTAAATAGCAAAGCTTACGGAAAGCCGACTTACAGATGTTAGAAACTGGTTCATATAGTACTGGTTCATATGGTACATGCTGTAGTTTCTGCGGTTATGCCACGACGCCTCTGCACACTCAACATAGGTAACGCTCGGTCATATTATGAACAATAACTTGGAGTCACGTGTGAATTCCAAAGGGGTTGTTTCGCAGTGCTTTCTGCTGGAGCTTCGTGTGCTCTCAAGGAATTGATAGATTGTATGATTGATTGCGTTTTACGTGACAAAACCTTGATATGATTGCGAGGCGCGCCGCAGTTCAGGGTTCTGGATTAATTTTGGCCACCTGTGGTTCCTTAATGCACACCTAAATCTGAGTATACACGGGTGTTCTTTGCATTTCGCTCTCATCAAAATGCTCCGCCGTGGACGGGATTTGGTCCCGCTATTCTCCAGATTTAGCTATTGAGCGCCCTAGCCGCTAAGCTACGACGACGTCTGTTATCAAGGAATGACCGATTGTCTTCGAGGTTCTATACTGCGAGCATGCCGAACATCGGTATTGCCTGCTGCAGCCCCACATTACAAAAAAAAAAAGAATAATTTACGGCTATCGGAAATCTTGGTTACTCAACAGCAAGATGTATACGATAAGGGGCATCATTGAAACTCTTGTAGTAGTTTTTAGGTCTGGTCAAGCACACCAGAAATAATGACAGTGGATGGATGGTTGCATGAATGGATGCTATGAGCGTCCCTTTTGTAACGGGGCGGTGACATGTGCGCCACCAGGCTCGTAAAAAATTTAAGAACTTTTTTCCCCCTCTCTCAGTTGGTCTCATGCCTTTTAAATCTGCTTCAATTAAATCGATCATACTATAGCAAAAACGTAAATTCATAGCCCAGTTCTCTTCCCCTTATGGCAGAAAGCCCTTATTTTTCCCTATAATTATTTTTGTCCGTTCTCTCTAGTTTTCTGCCACCAGTATTCTAACCGTCTCTTACTTATTTCAATCGCGGGTATGTTCAGCTTTTAATTGTTCTCCCTAAAACCCGAGGCTTCATGTAGGGTAGTGCCCAAACGTACACCTGGGCGGATATTTCCGCATTCACTCAGAACATGTTCCTTGGTTTCCCTATCTTCCTCACAGCATGTGCACTTTTCTTCTTCTTTACTGAATTTCGCTTTATAACTACGCGTTCTAAGGCAGCCCGATCTCGCTTCAAACAGTGAAGCGCTTCCTCTTGAATTATCATAAAATGCCTCCCTCTTTATTTCGTTTTTCCCCTTTTGGTAGTTATTCAGAGTCGGTTTTTTTTCCATCGCTGCCATCCAGTAAATCTTTTCCGCCTCTGACTTTTCCCTTTACGCTCTTTGTTGTCAGTTCTCTGAGCCGTATGTTTACTGGTGAGCCTCCCAGTTCTTTTTCTCCATTGCGTGTCAAGGCTCTTTATATATAAATAACGGAACACCTTCCCTGCCCACCTACTCTCTTTCATATTCCTTAGCCTCTCTTCAAACCTTATTTTGCTCTGGGCTTCCCTTGCCTCAAAACTCGCCCATCCCATATCGCCCTTGACTGTCTCATTTGTCGTTTTCCCGTGAGCACCCAACGCGAGGCGGTCCCACAGTTCTCTGGTTCACATCCATTCCCGATTGTATCTCTGGCCTCATGCACACCACTGAGTTCCCAAATGTAAGCCCCGGTACCATTACCCCTTTCCACAGACCCCTAAGCACCTCGTACCTATTGTGTCCCCATAACGCTCTGTGCTTCATTATTGCAGCATTACTCTTTCCTTTCGCTGCCGAGACTTTTTCGTGTACCTCTATGTATCTATCACCCTCCTTTACCCATACCCCTAGGTACTTGTATTCGCTTACTCTCGGTATTTCTTGGCCCTGTACGGACACCGCCTGATCGTTGGGACCATTGAATACCATCAATCCACATTTTTTTACACTAAATCCTGGTCCTAGAGCCTCACCTTCCTTTCCGCATATATTCGCCAGCCGTTGTATATCATCTCGACTCTCCGCGAATAAGACAATATCGTCAGCATAAAATAAACCCGGAAGCACCTGCTCAATCACCACGCCGCCCTGTTTGTGTGACAGAATAAAACCAGTGTTGCTATATCCTAGCGCTTTTTCCATTCTAACCATGTACAGCATAAATAACAGCGGCGACAAAGGACATCCCTGTCTCAGCCCCTTGCAAATATCAACCTTCTCTATGCTACTGATTCCTTCCCATTCTATGCAAACTGTATTTTATCTATATATCTCCCTCAAAAGTTGTACACAATCGTCGCCTATGCCCATTCCTTCCAATATTTCCCACAATATTTCCTGATTAACATTGTCATACGCCCCAGTGATGTCTAGAAAAGCCACATACAAGGGCCTGCTTTCTATTTTAGATGTTTCTGTACACTGAGTAAGAACAAATATGTTATCGTCTAACCACCTGTCGACTGGAAAACCATTGTGAAGTTCTCCCAAAATATTGTTACGTTCTGTCCACGTTTCTACTTTTAATTTTACTGCTTGCATAGCCGACCTGGATAGTACCGATGTAATGGTTAGTGGTCTATACCAGCGGATGTTATTCTTTTCTCCCATGCCTTTATAGATTAAGTTCATTCTACTTTTTCGCCAACTGTCTGGTGTTTGCCTCTCTTGTAAGCATTTTTCTACGGCTTTCAACAGTGCTTCTTTAGTGTTCTGTTCTAATTCGTTAATGAGGCTGACAGGGACCCCATCTAAACCTGGAGCAGTGCGCTTTGGAATTCTTCCTTCGGCCTTTTTCCAGTTGAAATTCTAAAGTTCTGGCTCTTCCTTAGTTTCGCTCTCCGTCATGGTTTTATCCACTGGGGAAATCTCTTGGACGATCTTTTTAAACGAATCGGCTGTTACCTTCTGGATATAACCCAGCGCTTCATATGCATTCCAATTGATTTCGTCTTTCATCAACAATATGGTGTTGCAATGTGGCAGACCTTTTACCTAGCGCTTTTATGTGGCTCCAAAATATTCTAGGCGCGGCCTTCTTTTTGTCATGAATTTCTGTCACCCAGCGTTCGCTTTCACCTTTAATATTTGCCTCGACCAATTTCTGTACAGTGGATTTTTTTCTGTAAATAAATTTCCCATCTTTCCTTGACTTCGACTTGTGGCCGCTTCTCCTTTTTTGCCTGTCTGTGCTCTCTTGATGCTTCGCGTCGCTTCTCTATCGCTTCCCGGATTTCCTTGTTGCACAATCTCTTTGGCTTTCTCTTTCCTTTCCAGCAAATAGTTTTCTTCTCATATTTCTTTCGTCATTGCATGTACTAGCTCACTATACCCCCAGTCCTTGCCTGGTATCTTGCCTACTTCTTCCTCTACTCTTGCGGCTATATTTGTTATTTGTCACTTAAATACGAGCCGCCAAACTTCGACTCTACGTTATTATTTTCAGTTCTATATCCCAGTTATAACGTTATGCGTTTATGATCACTACCCAAGCTGTTCATCCCGTCCTCGTGCATTCTCATTTCTCTCAGTTTTTCATAGATTCCTTCTGTCATAAGACAACAATCAATGTTCGATTGTCTGTTTCCGACCTCCCACGTGATCTGTCCATCACACTTGGGTCCCGTGTTAACTGTCACACGACTATGGTGCTCGCAAATATCGAGCTACAACCTCCCATTGGTGTCTGTATATCCGTCAAGGTCGTGGATGTGGGCATTCATGTGCACTAGAAGGATGATTTCGGCCCCATGACCAAATTCTTTAATATCGGTGTTTATGCAATTCTTTATCTCCAGATTCTTTTCTTCACAGTTATTTCCCGTCCACATGTAAGCTACACCTAGCCACGTTTTCTTTCCACCTACGGTGCCCGAAACCCAGAGGTGCTCTGAACACGTTTGTTTTATCTCTCCCATTTGGCTCTGCTATGAATAAGCATTCCAACACCCCAACCTTTTCTTTCTGATATGATCCTGTTGCACACTTCCCAAACATGATTGTCAACGTGGTGGCTCTTCCAGGTCTCTAAGGTGTGTTTCTGTAGCCGCATGAACGCCTATATTTTCTTGGTTTAACTGTTCCTCAATCTCTAACTATTTTGCCTTTTTTCTGTCACCCTGCACGTTTATGTAACTAATTGCTACACGCGTTTTCTCTGTTTTCTTCCTTTTACCTTTCTTCTGGCTTTTCTCAGTACTACTTGCCCGAGAAATGCCCCTGGTTGTTTCGTTAGTTCCTTGCTACACCAGGCTACGAAGAGCCCGCGGTCCCCCCAAAAAAGCTACTGCACGTCCTGCAAGCCGCCAACCCACCTCATTACCAAGCCTTCCTATCGAAGTGAATTCTGTCTCTTCGGACCCCCCACCTACTATTCACCTCCCTGTTTATTTCCACTGAAGCGTCTTTCTTCATTATCCGTGTTTTCGCGCGCTTGACCTGCCTTAAAGATCTTGCCGTACGAGCTAATTCGGATAAAGGCCTTTGTTGAAATTCTGACCGCCTAAGTGCATTTAAATATTTGGTGCGTTTATTTTGGAGTGAGAGTAGCAAACTTTGAAAAACCGTGGGTATTTCCTACGAGAAGGTGCTTGCAGGGCTGTGTTCAGCCGTCACCTCCTCAGCGCGTCTGATGGCTCGACGCTGGGCAGCTATGCTTGTCATGAAAATTCTGTCCCAGGCTTCACACGACAGTGGTTTTGTCTTGGAAACCTGGTGGGGGGGGGGGGGGGGGGAGGGGGGAGTTGTTTGTGCCTTGCAGAAAGCGCATGTTGATGTGAATAGACGTGTGAGGAAGGGAATGGGTTCGTGTGAAGTCGTCGCCAGGTTATTTGTAGTGCCTTGTTTAGTTTCGGTTGCGGGGGCGGTTTGTTTTGTCTTGTGGGTTGTAGTGCTGCGTGATATCGGGAAAGGTGAGGAGTGGTTCGTCGACGTTTTTGTCGCGGTTTAGATTTCACCAAAGGAGATCTAAAGAAGAGGCTGGTGTCGAAATAAGCCCCGAAATTGAAGCCCTATTTCAGCCATCTTAGGAGGGGCACGTCAAGACGTTGCTGCGCAAAGAACAAAAGGCAGAGCTTTCCTCGAACGCCCTTTGAGGTTGTTGGATAATTTTTTTACGCGGATGGATACTCCTATATCCTCGAAATCTGAGTAGTCATGGCATACATTATTCAACATGCAGTTACTTAAAGTTAGCAGAAGCAGTTGATCCCTAACCATTACCTGGCATGACTTTCCGAGATAAATTGGGGTCAAGTGCTGGCTTCAGCTTTGCATGCCAGACTTAATGAGCGCTTACACTCCACAATTTTTAATAGCAAAGGTGCTAGACCATAAAAATGGTGTCGTAAAAAAAAGAGGAAAACTTTCACTAGTTGCGCAAGACTAGCGAGGCAGATGGGCACTCGGCTGGTCCGGGTTTGTCTCCGGCGCACCCGCATTCCCTCGTGGTCCGAGGCTTCGGGAAACGCCTCGCGAAGCACTGCGAGACCCAGCGAACGCTTCTCGAAGTCTTGCACCGAGCTCATCGTAAAGACCTTCGCGTGGAACCACAGACAGTGGCTGTGAAAGACGCGGCACGCGTGCCCTCGGCTTGACGCCGCCCCACCCCTTTGCTCTACCACACAAAGGCGTTGAACACACTATGCGTGGCGTCTTCCCTCTCTTGGTATCCACTCCGTCGCTCTTACTGTCCATCTGTTATCTTTCCTCCTCATGACATGTCCTGCCCAGGTCCACTTCTTTCTTTTAATTGATATAATAATACTATCAGCTACTGCTGTCTGTTCCAAAAGGTTAGATGGAGCGATGAAAAATTACACCATCTCCCCGAAGGGGACCATGGGGTGATGTGATGCGGAGCATCGCTGGGAGTTTCAACGGTGCATTTAACGGCGGTGTTTACAGGTTTGCAGTGTTTTCGGTGTTACCTTTGCGATGAACCTTGCGGTGAACCTTGCGTGTTGTTAACTTGGTTCGTTACCACGCATCGCGTGACCGTTGTCAGTGTGGGTTGATGCTGATGCGTACTTGTGTCAACCCACTCGCTGACGGAACTGTTGCTTCCATCACACAACACCACCAACTTCTTTCATCGGAGAAGGAGGAGATACTACAGAAGCGAAGCGCGCGCGCGCTCTCTACCCGCTTTATTTATTGCAGCAGCTGTTGGAGAGAGGGAAGGGAGAGGAGAGCCGCGCATGCGTAGTGTGAGTGCGGACGCCGGTTGACGCGTGACATACCCGCGAGCAAGAGATGCTCCGCATCTAAAATTAAAAAGTTTGCGGGCATAAAGTGGAACCAACTCGCTTAGGATAGGGTCGATTGGAAATCGTTGGGAGAGGCCTTCGTCCTGCAGTGGGCCTAAATAGGTTGATGATGATGATGACTATGCGCTTGTGCATAGCCTCGCGCCACGAGAGCGTGCGTCCTCTCGTGGCGTCCAAGCAGCTCCTAGAATAGCGCAGGCATGCAAGTGTAGCATAGAAAAGCGGCGGTCGGCGTCAAGCCGCGGCCATGTGTGTCGCTTCTGCCACCGTCTCTGGTTCGACGCGAGCGTCTTATACGCTGAGCTCGGTGCAAAACTTCGAGAAGCGTTCGCTGGGCCTCGCAGTGCTTCGCGAAGCGTTTCCGGAAGCCTCAGACCACGACGACATCCGGGTGTGCTGGTGACAAACTCGGAATAGCCATGTGCCCATCAGCGTCGCTGATTTTTGGTTTAGAACAAGTGTGAAGGATTGAGGGCAATTGCACCTTACCATGTGAGAGCTGTTGCTGCTGGAAGGTACGCAATCGCGATGTGTGAGCGTTGTGGGTAACGCTATCGTCGTGAATTATAATAGCCTATAAACGCACAGAGCCCTCCATCTCCTACCAGTATCGCTGCGGAATTTGAGCGCTTAACGGGTGAAAGTTCTTGCGGCGTGTGCCAATCAAGATGCATTGATTAGCCGAACAGATGTGTGCGCCGCGTTCTTCTTATTTGCATGAGGAAAACGTGTACCTACATGTGAACATTATGCTTGATTGTTTGGTTTTAGGGGCTAAGCACCTCAGGGTCTCATGTCGGCGTAAATCAAGTTGTCGAGCGATTGGTAAAAAAAGAAAAGTGTAATGGAAATGACTGGTTCGAAATACACTAACCTGATTTAAACTTACTTAAAATAAACGAATAGTCAGGATTAAACTGCATTATAACAGAAAGTTGTTAAATTAGGTTGCTAAAATTGTTTGCACCCAACGTGGAGGTAGTGCACCCAGACAGTGTATGTGTATGTGTAGGGTTGTCGTGTCAGAGCGATTATATCGGGTTTCTGTCAATGCGCCTGGGCTGTCAGCGTCACAAACCCACAAAACCCCCACAAAACCCCACAAAAACCCCACAAAAACAAACACACAACCCCACAAAACAAACGGGAGAAAAAACGGAGCGCTAACAAAACAACACACAAAAAGAAGGAGGCTACACACAGGACTGGCGCTCAACTTTCCACAGAAGGTTCCGGCTATATCCCTCGCCTTCTGTGGCATTGCTGCTTGTATATTGCCTGGCACGAGGGCCTGACGCGGTGGTTATTGGTGGTGATGTGGTGGGTTGTTGTCTGAAGGTTCTATCTTGGCAGAGATTACGTTTGGCGGCTGTGTGCATAAATTCGATGTTGCTTCAATAAATGTCAGTTGAAAGGAAAGTTGAGCGCCAGTCCTGTGTGTAGCCTCCTTCTTTTTGTGTGTTGTTTTGTTAGCGCTCCGTTTTTTCTCCCGTTTGAAGCATGAACCAACTCGCCCAAAGACAAATTCTACTAAGCCACAAAACAAACAAACGATAAAGCAAGCCCCATTTGCAGCGACCGGCACATCGCCGCATGCTTCGCACCCTTTCGAGGTTTAACATTATCTGAGCTGTTTTTTGTTCAGTGCCGCATTTCGTACAAATTTTATTTATTTGGAGAATGTTCAGTTCGACAATTAGCCACGTTCCCGACGTGGGCTTAGCGTCCTTTCCTTAAGGAACCACATTCAGTCATCATCATCATCAGCCCATCTTATGTCCAGTGCAGGACGAAGGCCTCTCCCAATCCTCGCCATCCTTGCTTGTCCTGGAGATAGCTGATTCCGTTTGACGCCTGCGAATTTCTTAATTTCGTCCCCCCATCTTACGCTCTGCCCCCCACCGCTGCGCTTACCCTCTCTTGGTATCCATTCCGTCGTTCTAACTGTCCATCGGTTGTCTAGCCCTCTCATCACGTGGCCTGCCCATGTCCATTTTTTTTTTCTTCTTAATATCGTTCATTATGTCGGCGACCCCCGTCTGGTCTCTGACTCACACGGCTGCCTTCCTATCCCTTAGTGTAACGCTTATCATTTTTCGTTCCATTGCCCGCTGCGCGGTTCTAAACTTCCTCTCTAGCTTCTGTGTAATTCTCCAAGTTTCTGCCCCGTATGTCAGTACTGGCAAGATTCAGTAGTTATATAGTTTCCGCTTGAGTGATAGTGGTAGGTTTCCGTTCATGAGCTGGGAATTTCTCTTGTATGCGCCCCGTCCCATGTTTATTCTGCGGTGGATTTCTTTTATATGGGCGGGTTCTCCTTTCAGTAGCTGTCTTAGATACAGGTGTCCTTCGATGACTTCTAATGTCTGGTTTTCGATCGTGAAGACACGTTTTTTTTTTCCCGTGCCACTTAGCATTCTTTGTTTTCAATGCTTTCCTTAAAGGGCAACTCCGGCGGTTTTTTCACCATGTTCAGATATCAATCTTTTCCAATGGTACTGATAGTCCTGTAACCGCCAGGGTGGTTGAGTTCGCTCAGAAACGCACCAATAATTTTAATAACCAACTGAAAGTCGGGTTCGAACCAAAACCGAAATGGGTAGATGCTTCATGCCGGGTATGCGATGATGTCACAACTTCCCCGCCATCAGAAGTATGGAGCTGGTGCCAGAAAAATGCCAGCGGCGAGGTCATCCGAACATATATTGAGCTATGCCAGCTTTTCTGAACTTGACAGCGACGACATGAGCGCTGAAGTATCGCCGTCTTGCTTTTGACGGCCCGCTGGCTCGGGTAGGCAGCGTTGAAGGTAATGACGTCGAAAACATAGTAGCCTACGTAGGAATCCGCTAAAACATTTCAAAATTCGTTTACAGGAAAGCTGAATTACTTAAAGCTGCCCGACTTGGGATATATTATTGCAGTACCGAGGAGAATATATACTCAGAATCTCATTGAGATCAGTGGACACTCGAAAATCGCCCGAGTTGCCCTTTAAGCGAACCTCAAATAACGTTTGTCGAGACACTCTGTTTACAAGCATGTCGACGTTAATATGCGCATTTCTTCCCCCCTTTTTTTTCACAGTCCCAGCGGTACTTCTCCTCCGCTAGCTGCAGCTTTGCTACACACAGTTAAGTGTTGCACTAACCTCGCTTGTACGGAAGTGCCCCGTCACTGTGTTCTAGTGGCTGTGACACTCGGCTGCTGACGCGCAGGTCGCGGGATCGAATCCCGGCGGCGGCGGCTGCATTTCGGTGGAGGCGAAATGTTGAGGCCCGTTGTACTGTGCGATGTCAGTGCACATGAAAGGACCCCAGATGGTCGACATTTGCGGAGCCCTCCACTACGGCGTCTCTCACAGTCAAATCGTGGTTTTGGGACGTAAAACCCCACAAATCAATTTGGCGCACTAAACATTGGGCAAACGAGACAACTACGGGGTTCCTAAAAGTCTGAGGAAGACGCCGCACGGCTTTATCCTCGTCGTTTAAGTTCCTCGAGTTCGTTAGTCGGTAGTTTCGTGCGGCATGTGCCGTCTTTACAGGGTTGGCGTCTTCCATACACGTATTTAGGCATAATAAAATTCCCCCAAATCTATGGGAGTTTTAAGGCTGGTATGCCACATATTGGTATGCCACAATATGACAGCATGACGAACATAAATGACAGGTCATAACATGAAAATCGTGACGTGCATGTCATGAGCGACATGATTTCCATGCCACGCGTTTCGTTATGGGACGTATACGAAAATTGGCCTGCCACAACATGACTGCTGACAAACATAAATGACAGATCATAACAGGAAAATCATGACATGCATGTCATGAGCGACATGACTTACATGCGACGGTCTTGGTGCACTCCTGGCCTTTTCGTTAATGGGATGTGTGCTAAAATTGGTATGCCACGACATGACTGCAGGACGAACGTACATAACAGGTCATAACATTAAAATCGTGACATGCGTGTCATGAGCGGCATGGTTTACATGCCAGAGCCCTGGTGCTGTTGCGACCGTTTCGTTAATTTCATATGTACCAAAATCGCTATAGCGAGACAACAATGCATGACCAACATGAGCGACAGGTCCTAACGGGCAAACTCTGCAATCAGAGCATTGCACTGCATGGCAACTTCCTCGCTGACTGCTTCGCATGACGCCGATTCCCACAGTGCCTAGGATCTGCAGGTTTTCTATTTCTCGCTCTGTGTCTGCCCCTTTCGTGCTCTGTCTGCGCCTCCTCTCCTCACTTCACACCCTCTCCAATTTGTTGCCCCGCCACGGTGGTCTAGTGGCTATAGCACTCGGCTGCTGATCCGAGGGTCGCGGGAGCGAATCCCGACCGCGGCGGCTGCATTTCGATGGAGGCGAAATGTTGAGGCGCGTGTGCTGTGCGATGTCAGTGCACGTTAAAGAACCCCAGGTGATAAAAATTTCCGGAGCCCTCCACTACAGCGTCTCTCATAATCAGAGCTGGTTTTGGGACGTTCAAACCCACAAATCAATCAATCAACTCCACCTTGTTTCTTGCTGCTTACGTCAACACTTATTTAGAGATGCTAACAGCTCCGCGTTTCTAGTTGGTTAAAACGGAATCGGTTATCAGGCAATAACCATGATCATCGCCATCATTTGTTTGTTCCATGTAATCAAGCCGTCATCAGTGCAGGAACGTCGACGAGCAAGCCATCGTCTTCGAAGGACACTCCATGAGCACCTACAGCACCTGGTCGTGGTTGGTATAGATGAACCAGCCGCGTCCAACCATGACGGCACTGAAGGTGGTGCATCGGATGTTCACCACCGTGCTTCGAGAGTTCTCGGGAGTACCATTTGGGCAACACCAGGTCGGTCCTTCTTTCTCTCTACGATTTAAAAGAACTCTAGAAGCAACGCTTGATGCCTCAGTGCATTTCACAAGGGTAGAGGCTTGGGATCATTGGAATGCCTCAGTGCAGCCTTGATTTCGTTTTGCGTACAGTGCTCAGCAAAAAAAAAAAAAAAAATCCAAGTCTATAGTCTTGGGAAATTAATTAAAATTGAGTAAAATTCGATATCGTTGTATTTCAGCCAGCTTTGTTCGATTTGAGTGGGCTCCCATTTTTCTATAAAGCTCTGAGTCTATATATCTTGGAAAATAAGTTAAGATCGATAAAATGCGATATCGTTGTATTTGAGTCGGTTTCGTTCCATTTGCACAGGGTCCCATTTTTCTGGAATATATCAAGTCTATAGCCTTGGGAAATTAATGAAGATCGAGTAAAATGCGATATCGTTGTATTTCAGTCGGTTTCGTTCCATTGCACAGGGTCCCATTTTTCTTATAATTATCAGGTCTATATGTGCATGGGAAAATAATTAAAATCGAGTAAAATGCAATATCGTTGTATTTGAGCCAGTTTTGTTCGATTTGAGCGGGGTCCAATTTTTCTTATAATTATCAGGTCTATATGTGCATGGGAAAATAATTAAGATCGAGTAAAATGCGATATCGTTGTATTTGAGCCAGTTTTGTTCGATTTGAGCGGGGTCCAATTTTTCTTATAATTATCAGGTCTATATGCATGGGAAAATAATAAAATCGAGTAAAATGCGATATCGTTGTATTTGAGCAGTTTTGTTCGATTTGAGCGGGGTCCCATTTTTCTTATAATTATGAGGTCTATATATGCATGGGAATATAATTCAAATCGAGTAAAATTGCGATATCGTTGTATTTGAGCCAGTTCTGTTCGATTTGAGCGGGGTCCAATTTTTCTTATAATTATCAGGTCTATAGGTGCATGGAAAATAATTAAAATCGAGTAAAATGCGTATCGTTGTATTTGAGCCAGTTCTTATTCGATTTAGCGTGGGGTCCAATTTTCTTATAAGTTATCAGGCTCTATATGTGCATGGGAAATAATTAAATAGAGGAGGTAAAATGCGATATCGTTGTATTTTGAGGCCAGTTCTATTCGATTTAAGCGGGGTCCAATTTTTTCGTATGATTATACAGGTCTATATGTGGCCATGGGAAATAATTAAGATCGAGTAAATGCGAAGATCGTTTGATTTGAGCCAGTTTTGTTCGATTTTGGGGGGTCACCATTTTTCTTATAATTATAGGTCTATATGTGCATGGGAAATAATTAAAATCGAGGTAAAATGCGATATCGTTGTAGTTGAGCCATTTTGTTCGATTTGAGCGGGGTCCAATTTTTCTTATAATTATCAGGTCTATATATGCATGGGAAAATAATAAAATCGAGTAAAATGCGATATCGTTGTATTTGAGCCAGTTTTGTTCGATTTGAGCGGGGTCCAATTTTTCTTATAATTATGAGGTCTATATATGCATGGGAAAATAATTAAAATCGAGTAAAATGCGATATCGTTGTATTTGAGCCAGTTTTGTTCGATTTGAGCGGGGTCCCATTTTTCTTATAATTATGAGGTCTATATATGCATGGGAAAATAATTAAAATCGAGTAAAATGCGATATCGTTGTATTTGATGCCAGTTTTGTTCGATTTGAGCGGGGTCCCATTTTTCTGAATATATCAAGTCTATAGCCTTGGGAAATTAATGAGATCGAGTAAAATGCGATATCGTATTTCAGTCGGTTTCGTTCCATTGCACGGGGTCCAATTTTTCTTATAATTATGAGGTCTATATATGCATGGGAAAATAATTAAGATCGAGTAAAATGCGATATCGTTGTATTCGATGCAGTTTTGTTCGATTTCAGTGGTGTCCCATTTTTCTCATAAATATCAGGTCTCTATATGATTGGGAAATTAATTAAATAGTGAAAATACGATATGGTGTTATTTGAGCCAGTTTTGTTGGATTTGAGCGGGGTCCCATTCTTCTCAAAAATATCAAGTCTATAGCCTTGGGAAATTAATGAAGATCGAGTAAAATGCGATATCGTTGTATTTCAGTCGGTTTCGTTCCATTTGCACAGGGTCCCATTTTTCTGAAATATATCAAGTCTATAGCCTTGGGAAATTAATGAAGATCGAGTAAAATGCGATATCGTTGTATTTCAGTCGGTTTCGTTCCATTTGCACAGGGTCCCATTTTTCTGAAATATATCAAGTCTATAGCCTTGGGAAATTAATTAAGATCGAGTAAAATGCGATATCGTTGTATTTGAGCCGGTTTTGTTCGATTTGAGCGGGGTCCAATTTTTCTTATAATTATGAGGTCTATATATGCATGGGAAAATAATTAAAATCGAGTAAAATGCATTATCGTTGTATTTGAGCAAGTTTTGTTCGATTTGAGCGGGGTCCAATTTTTCTTATAATTATGAGGTCTATATATGCATGGGAAAATAATTAAAATCGAGTAAAATGCGATATCGTTGTATTTCTGCCAGTTTTGTTCGATTTGAGCGGGGTCCAATTTTTCTTATAATTATCAGGTCTATATATGCATGGGAAAATAATTAAAATCGAGTAAAATGCGATATCGTTGTATTTGAGCCAGTTTTGTTCGATTTGAGCGGGGTCCAATTTTTCTTATAATTATCAGGTCTATATATGCATGGGAAAATAATTAAAATCGAGTAAAATGCGATATCGTTGTATTTGAGCCAGTTTTGTTCGATTTGAGCGGGGTCCCATTCTTCTCAAAAATATCAAGTCTATAGCCTTGGGAAATTATGAAGATCGAGTAAAATGCGATATCGTTGTATTTCAGTCGGTTTCGTTCCATTTGCACAGGGTCCCATTTTTCTGGAATATATCAAGTCTATAGCCTTGGGAAATTAATGAAGATCGAGTAAAATGCGATATCGTTGTATTTCAGTCGTTTCGTTCCATTTGCACAGGGTCCCATTTTTCTGAAATATATCAAGTCTATAGCCTTGGGAAATTAATGAAGATCGAGTAAAATGCGATATCGTTGTATTTCAGTCGGTTTCGTTCCATTTGCAACAGGGTCCCATTTTCTGGAATATATCAAGTCTATAGCCTTGGGAAATTAATGAAGATCGAGTAAAATGCGATATCGTTGTATTTCAGTCGGTTTCGTTCCATTTGCACAGGGTCCCATTTTCTGAATATATCAAGTCTATAGCCTTGGGAAATTAATGAAGATCGAGTAAAATGCGATATCGTTGTATTTCAGTCGGTTTCGTTCCATTTGCACAGGGTCCCATTTTTCTGGAATATAACAAGTCTATAGCCTTGGGAAATAATGAAGATCGAGTAAAATGCGATATCGTTGTATTTCAGTCGGTTTCGTTCCATTTGCACAGGGTCCCATTTTTCTGAAATATATCAAGTCTATAGCCTTGGGAAATTAATGAAGATCGAGTAAAATGCGATATCGTTGTATTTCAGTCGGTTTCGTTCCATTTGCACAGGGTCCCATTTTTCTGAATATATCAAGTCTATAGCCTTGGGAAATTAATGAAGATCGAGTAAAATGCGATATCGTTGTATTTCAGTCGGTTTCGTTCCATTTGCACAGGGTCCCATTTTTCTGAATATATCAAGTCTATAGCCTTGGGAAATTAATGAAGATCGAGTAAAATGCGATATCGTTGTATTTCAGTCGGTTTCGTTCCATTTGCACAGGGTCCCATTTTTCTGAATATATCAAGTCTATAGCCTTGGGAAATTAATGAAGATCGAGTAAAATGCGATATCGTTGTATTTCAGTCGGTTTCGTTCCATTTGCACAGGGTCCCATTTTTCTGAAATATATCAAGTCTATAGCCTTGGGAAATTAATGAAGATCGAGTAAAATGCGATATCGTTGTATTTCAGTCGGTTTCGTTCCATTTGCACAGGGTCCCATTTTTCTGAATATATCAAGTCTATAGCCTTGGGAAATTAATGAAGATCGAGTAAAATGCGATATCGTTGTATTTCAGTCGGTTTCGTTCCATTTGCACAGGGTCCCATTTTTCTGAAATATATCAAGTCTATAGCCTTGGGAAATTAATGAAGATCGAGTAAAATGCGATATCGTTGTATTTCAGTCGGTTTCGTTCCATTTGCACAGGGTCCCATTTTTCTGAAATATATCAAGTCTATAGCCTTGGGAAATTAATGAAGATCGAGTAAAATGCGATATCGTTGTATTTCAGTCGGTTTCGTTCCATTTGCACAGGGTCCCATTTTTCTGAAATATATCAAGTCTATAGCCTTGGGAAATTAATGAAGATCGAGTAAAATGCGATATCGTTGTATTTCAGTCGGTTTCGTTCCATTTGCACAGGGTCCCATTTTTCTGAATATATCAAGTCTATAGCCTTGGGAAATTAATGAAGATCGAGTAAAATGCGATATCGTTGTATTTCAGTCGGTTTCGTTCCATTTGCACAGGGTCCCATTTTTCTGAAATATATCAAGTCTATAGCCTTGGGAAATTAATGAAGATCGAGTAAAATGCGATATCGTTGTATTTCAGTCGGTTTCGTTCCATTTGCACAGGGTCCCATTTTTCTGAAATATATCAAGTCTATAGCCTTGGGAAATTAATGAAGATCGAGTAAAATGCGATATCGTTGTATTTCAGTCGGTTTCGTTCCATTTGCACAGGGTCCCATTTTTCTGAAATATATCAAGTCTATAGCCTTGGGAAATTAATGAAGATCGAGTAAAATGCGATATCGTTGTATTTCAGTCGGTTTCGTTCCATTTGCACAGGGTCCCATTTTTCTGAAATATATCAAGTCTATAGCCTTGGGAAATTAATGAAGATCGAGTAAAATGCGATATCGTTGTATTTCAGTCGGTTTGGTTCCATTCGCACAGGGTCCCATTTTTCTGAAATATATCAAGTCTATAGCCTTGGGAAATTAATGAAGATCGAGTAAAATGCGATATCGTTGTATTTCAGTCGGTTTCGTTCCATTTGCACAGGGTCCCATTTTTCTGAAATATATCAAGTCTATAGCCTTGGGAAATTAATGAAGATCGAGTAAAATGCGATATCGTTGTATTTCAGTCGGTTTCGTTCCATTTGCACAGGGTCCCATTTTTCTGAAATATATCAAGTCTATAGCCTTGGGAAATTAATGAAGATCGAGTAAAATGCGATATCGTTGTATTTCAGTCGGTTTCGTTCCATTTGCACAGGGTCCCATTTTTCTGGAATATATCAAGTCTATAGCCTTGGGAAATTAATGAAGGACCGTCCCTGGTCTTCGAGGTCCCCGGGACGATTTATAAACAGCAGAATTTATTTTCCTCACAGATCTGTACTCGGGGGTACTGGCAAGTTCCTATGGTAGATGACAATCGACGAAAGACCAAAGACTGCTCTCGTTACGGCCGACGGCTTCTATGAATTTGTCGTTCCGTTCCCACTTTGCAGTGCTCCTGCAACTTTTGAACACGTGGTGGACGACAACTGTGTGCGGCTTGAAATGGGGTACCGGCTTGCGCTACCTTGACAACGTCGTCGTTTTCGCACCCGTCTTGCGCGCGGATATCCAGCACCTTCGGTGTGTTTTGATGTGTTTGAAAAACGATGGCCTAAAACTAAATTTTGTGATAGTGGCGAATTGCAGCGCAGAAGCTGACGATCCCCAACGATATCGGGACACACAGTCTCCGAAGATGGAATCCTCCCGGTCCAGCCGAACCTGTTGCCGAATTCCGAAGCCTACACTACCAAAGAACTGCTCTCTTTCGAAGTTTTGTGTTCCTATTGTTCGGAAGCAATCGGTGCCCCAATTCATAGTAGTCAGAGCGGGACCAAAATTTCTTGCCAGCAATCGTGCTGGCAATGTCCGAAGAACTGACTGAAGGGTGCAAAGGTGTGCACGTTCCCGTGTGGTGAAAAGAACATGGAGAGATACAGAAAGGCAAATTCTTGGTATTCTTTTTTCGAGCGGCACGGTCGTACCATGTTTCCCTTCTGGACGTGCAACAATTGGATGAGCGAGCCTTCGTAGCGGACGACAGGTAAGCATAACTTTGCCCCACTTATGACTAAGTTACCGCTATCCTTAACAAAGCAGCTGTAGGATGGATGGAAATATTTCGTGCTTTCGCTTTCTAGTGACTATCCTTTCTTGGTTTGGAGCCTCACATTTTCCCCGCGGCCTTGTGCGAATGTGGGGCTACTTCTCGACACTTGCTCGCGAGCTGGGTGATGCTGGATGATGCGCATCAAGAATTTTTCCATATCGTTGTATTCATTCGTTTTCGTTCCATTGCACAGGGTCCCATGTTTCTGAAATATATCAAGTCCTATCGCCTGGGAAATTTAATGAAGATCGAGTAAAATGCGATATCCGTTGTATTTCAGTCGGTTTCGTTCCATTCGCACAGGGTCCCATTTGTCTGAAATATATCAAGTCTATAGCCTTGGGAAATTAATGAAGATCGAGTAAAATGCGATATCGTTGTATTTCAGTCGGTTTCGTTCCATTCGCACAGGGTCCCATTTTTTTTAAATATATCAAGTCTCTAGCCTTGGGAAATTAATGGAGATCGAGTAAAATGCGATATCGTTGTATTTCAGTCGGTTTCGTTCCATTCGCACAGGGTCCCATTTGTCTGAAATATATCAAGTCTATAGCCTTGGGAAATTAATGGGACCAGCGACCGTCCCTGGTCTTCGAGGTCCCCGGGACGATTTATAAACAGCAGAATTTATTTTCCTCACAGATCTGTACTCGGGGGTACTGGCAAGTTCCTATGGTAGATGACAATCGACGAAAGACCAAAGACTGCTCTCGTTACGGCCGACGGCTTCTATGAATTTGTCGTTCCGTTCCCACTTTGCAGTGCTCCTGCAACTTTTGAACACGTGGTGGACGACAACTGTGTGCGGCTTGAAATGGGGTACCGGCTTGCGCTACCTTGACAACGTCGTCGTTTTCGCACCCGTCTTGCGCGCGGATATCCAGCACCTTCGGTGTGTTTTGATGTGTTTGAAAAACGATGGCCTAAAACTAAATTTTGTGATAGTGGCGAATTGCAGCGCAGAAGCTGACGATCCCCAACGATATCGGGACACACAGTCTCCGAAGATGGAATCCTCCCGGTCCAGCCGAACCTGTTGCCGAATTCCGAAGCCTACACTACCAAAGAACTGCTCTCTTTCGAAGTTTTGTGTTCCTATTGTTCGGAAGCAATCGGTGCCCCAATTCATAGTAGTCAGAGCGGGACCAAAATTTCTTGCCAGCAATCGTGCTGGCAATGTCCGAAGAACTGACTGAAGGGTGCAAAGGTGTGCACGTTCCCGTGTGGTGAAAAGAACATGGAGAGATACAGAAAGGCAAATTCTTGGTATTCTTTTTTCGAGCGGCACGGTCGTACCATGTTTCCCTTCTGGACGTGCAACAATTGGATGAGCGAGCCTTCGTAGCGGACGACAGGTAAGCATAACTTTGCCCCACTTATGACTAAGTTACCGCTATCCTTAACAAAGCAGCTGTAGGATGGATGGAAATATTTCGTGCTTTCGCTTTCTAGTGACTATCCTTTCTTGGTTTGGAGCCTCACATTTTCCCCGCGGCCTTGTGCGAATGTGGGGCTACTTCTCGACACTTGCTCGCGAGCTGGGTGATGCTGGATGATGCGCATCAAGAATTTTTCCAGTATGCAGGAAGTTTGAGTTAACTTGCGCCAAAAAAAAAAAGGAACATGCATGTGGATATTACAATGCAAACACCTTAGCATGTTTACTGTCCTCGTGACCTTCTTAGACTATTGAATTAAACGGGCCAATGCAATTATCTATTCTTTACCAACTTTAATCTGTCGCTTTAAATGCAAAATTTTCAGTGGCAAAGTTATGTAGCATTTTAGTATCCGGATAGCGTTTTCTTCGTAATAGGGTACTTTCCATGAAACTTGAAGTAATTAGAACAATAAGAATAGGGTGTAGTGCACTCCATTGTGGTTCCATTCTCAGGCCTGAATTGTTTAAGGCTTGCGGCAATCTAGCTCAAACATCATGCATGTTAAAGGGGCGCTGACACTTTTTGAACATGGTCAGAAAACAGTGCCAAGTAGTCGTGGAGGCCTTTGGCGAACATGTGAGCCAAATATTATTGCGCTGTATGCAACACCTTATTGGTGCTTTCTGTGTAACTGCATAAGCGCGCGCGCGCGTGTATGTGTGTGCATGTGTGTGTGTGAATCTGCAGAACATCTTTTGTACATGTTGCATTTCTGTGTTGTCACTAAAATCTGATGTGATACTCGTAATTCGATGTCTCGTAAGAAAACGTTGAGTTGTGACGTTGTCGGTGTTGATGGTCTGTGTTATCACATTCTTGTAGACACACCGAGGATTTTGTGGTTTGCTGTCAAATACAGCTGGAAAGTGGCTGCCTTTCTTTTATAAAGTCACAATGTGCACAGACTGCCGTTCCTTGACTATTTGTTGTCCTCCTAAAGAAACACACATACATTTTCTATTAGCAGCGAAGCTGCTAATTCGTCAAGCATCATGCAACACCACGAGGCATTGCGTTACGTGATTTCGGCGGAAAGCTGTCCCGTGAAGTTGCGTGATGTTAGCGGGAGCATACCACATTTCGTTACATGGTTTTGGCGTGGACATGTCACGTCACATTTCCTCGCTTATCACGACGGGAACATGTCACGTGGTATTTCGCTACGTGATTTCGCGAACATGTCACGTGATGTTGCGTTACGTGATTTTGGCGGGAACATGTCATGTGGCATGTGCGTTACGTGATTTTGGCGGAAACACGTAACGGTGACATTGCGTTTCGTGGTTGGCGGGAACATGTCAGGTGACATGTTCGGTCGGTCTGTTCGGTGCTCCTTGTGACGTCATTTGCTGAAAGAGCAACGAGAAATTTCCAGCTGGGTACTTCAAACCAAATTCCTGGCGCGTGCAGTACAATAGTATTTGGCTCCGCGACTGATCGGTAGCGTTTTCTGACTTTGTTCGAAAAGTGTTGCAGTGTCCTTTTTAATGACTTTAATGGTGTACATTCTTTTTTTTTTTTTGTACGCGAGAAGGAAACACTGCTGTTTCTTTGAAGAATGTACTGGAATGCTTGTTCCAAAAATTGGCTTATCTGGTTAGAGTGCCGACGACCAGTTTTCGTACTGACGTTATCACTTTTGAATGGTTATAAACACGTTGTAATCAGTTACGTACAGCAGTGAAATTGTGCGTTCCGATTTACGAGAAGTTCAAGTTACCTGCACGACAACCAAAGTGCGCTTACCTTTTCAACCTGTGGCAGAACTGTTCTTCACTTCATGCTCTCAATATTGCTAATTTTTTTTACGTGTTCTTTATTGATATCGGTACTATTTCGCCATTTTCTAGGTTTTACGTTCGGCGGAATTGGATTAGCAGCGGAGACGTCGCGGGCCGGCCACGGCAGCAAAAGTTACAGCGGCTACCGCCTCTGCTTGGACCAGTTCACACGGCTTATGTCAACCCGGCCAAAACACGACTGTTGTAGTCGGCTATCGAGTTGAAGAAGCGGGTATCTGGCCCATGAAGGCAACAGGGACGAGTTATTAGCTGTTGCGGGCATATAAGTTTCTATAGTACTTTGTTTTAAAATCCTCTTGCAGGCTAGTGGTTCATGTCGAACGGACAGTGCGCCAGCACGAAGGAAGGAACGCAAACAGGAAAGAGCACAGATTGTCGACTCAAGGTAGAAGTTCAGTAGCTCCAAGAAATTGCCAGTGGAAATGCTAAACTTGTTCTGGTACTTCGTCTCGCCATATTCGTCGATTGCATCCTTGATGGCTTGAAATAGAGAATCATGTGGCATTAAATAAAATAAATCTTCTGTTTCGATTGAAGAACCGGTTGATGCCGACGGCACCCCTTTTTGCAACGAAGTCCATGGAACTCCTCATGAGGAGTTCATCGTTGGCAGGCAGGCAGGCAGGCAGGCACAGAACTTTATTTTGGTCCTGAGAAACTGCAGTTGGACGTCCCCTTCTAGGGAGATCCTGTAGCAAGATTTCTAAGTACACCTTGCAATTATTCCAACACCGTCCTCTGCCAGCTACTCTTGTTGGACACGATGAGGCGTGGCGGACACTCAAACGTAAGCGTCTTGCACGTAAAAAAAAAAGAACTTTCAATGAATATTTTTGTCAGCGTTCGTGCTGGATGTGCCGAGAGAGTCTAGTTTCAAATCATTCAGCAGCTTCACTGTGCATTCTTTTGCTTGTTTGGACAAGATTGTACGGACTTGAAGGTTCTCTTTAAAGACCCTACAGCCTTGGTCTGGGGCGGTATCTCGTAAGGGTTCCAAAAGTGGACTGGTCCACTTGCCCGCACGTGATTGGGTAATACCGTGCCTGCGTCAGCAAAAGAGCGGTTGTGACCAATCAGGCGAGGCAAAGTGAACCGGTCCACTTCGGGAACCGTTATAAGATATCGCCCCTGGAACATTCCTTCTTGTGGCAATACGAACCTACCTACCTTTGTCCGATGTTAGAACGGTTAGGTTTCTTTAGCGCATCAACGGTGGGCCTGAAGGGAGGCTGGTAGTCAGTTTTAACAGGCAGGATGGTAGCCCGTATTAACAGCCTGAAGGGAGGCCTAAGCCTCCCTTCAGGCTGTTAATACTGACTACTACTACTCGGGATACTACAATATTCGGAGCCTGCTACTGAGAAATTAGAAATGCTTAACGTGCCGACGATGACACCTTCCTTGTGAGGAGTCCCATGGACATTTCTTCGGTTTGAAAAGGATTGCCGTTGGCATCAACCGCCTTTGCAATTGACGTAGAAGGTTTATTAGATGCGAAGCAGCTTATGGTGGGGGCTTTGTCCGTCTCTCATTCCCTTCCACGGCGTCCCACAGCGCATGCGCGTGAAAGCGGACGCAGCTCTAAATGATTGAGAGATACGCAGCTCTAAATGATTGTGTCGTGTATTGAACGAACTCGTTTGTGATATCTTAATAAAGGCACTGAATCCCTTACATTTCCGTGACTACGTTCTTTCCCTTTTTTTTTTCCAAAGCGAAGTTGTCACGCGCACATACGGATCGAAGAAGGAATTTGACACACATGTTGAGGCCGTGTTGTTAGTCCAAGAAAGTTTGCGGCCGAAAGGTTCTGAAAACAATGCGTGGAAAAACGATCTCAAAAGACAATAAATAGTTGTTTTACGGTTGGTAATGACCTGACCACGCATCATGGTCTGACTTCAGACGACGTCATGTCTAATCGTGGTGATGACGTCGGTACACACAAAAGGTGATCCGCTAATTACACGAATGGTGTAAAACATACGTCACAGATAAGTATGGAGGAGGAAGGAAAAACTAGGAGGCGGCCACACATGATATCCTGCTAGTTCGTCAGGTTGGCTCGCCGAGTCTGGATGTTCGTGTAGGATTAGACCCCTCATAGTTGCCGGACCATGACCTTACGTCACGTTGCCACAATCGAGCTTGAATTTGAACTCGACGTAGTCGTCGCAACCGGGCTTCGCATTTAGTGCAAGTAAGGACGCTTAGATGGCTGTAAGTATTGATGTATTATGTATTGCGCTGTCGCAGGTCTGCGACACGTGCCAGCTGTCTTACAAGTACTCCCCAACGTCGTGGTCCAGCTGAAAGTGACCGGAATGGCCTGCATCGCGCACGTTGTCGCGTGCTTATGGCGCACGGAACAGCCCAATGCCAACTAGGGGCATGCGGTACCCTGTGTTGGCCAGCGAAAGGTTGTGCGTTACCGCCTGGCGACCGCATGTCTGGTATTGCAGGACGGTAGAGGTTGAGTGACGACTCATGATACTTTCGCTCAGGGACACCCAGCGAAGTGTTCGCCCCTGTGATATAAGGACATCGAGATTTAGCTTCGGAAATACACTTCGGAGAGCGGGACCTTCGTGGTAAAGTGGTTATGATGGTGATGAAGGGGAGGAAGAAGGGTGAGATTAGATGACACACATGTTTTTATTTGTTGCCTGCGAGCGACGTCAGACCGCTCACAACGATGTCCAATGGGGTTAGTACTCGTAATTGTGCCGCGCGTGTAATGAAAGCACGACATGAGTTAGGTCCCTTAAAAGCCAACAGTCCTTTGGTACTTAGAGTACGCATGACGGGGATGAAATGTGGCGAAGCTGCGACGTCGTTTCAACAGCCATATGAGCGCTACTTCGCGGCTTAAACGAGGTATCTTCAAAATTTTGTAGTAATCAACACCGTAACACGTGTCCGAAGTTGAACATTCAGCGGAAAATTCGGCAGAGTTGGCCGAGAGTTTCCACCGTTCATCTTATCCTTGCTTTCCATATTCGCAGGCCGCGGTGATCTTCCTCTGGCCTTGCCTGCGATGATCCTGACTACGTGATCGACGTCTTTTGGACATCCAATCCGAGGCATCCCCGCTGATCCCTTCTGGCGCCCAGTCAGTCCGAGTACAGGACGGGCCGTTCATTCATTGTCACTCGCAACCGTGCACGGCGAATAATGACCTGTCGTCTTTTGTGACGTAACAAAATATCTCTTCTACGCGTAACACTTTCGAATTTCTAGTGCATTTGTGGTGTTGACCTTCGCTTTCCAATTGTGACCGTTGCTATTGGAGCATTAAACTTTTACATACGCCGGGGCTGATGCAATAGTTCGACCCGCGCTGACGTTCTCAGAAAGGTAATGTATTCACGCGTGAAAAATTTTGTTTCAACTTGGACTGCATTTGCTTGTAGGAGCACGCACGTTCACCGTATTTCTGTGCTTGTGGTGCAGCAAACCTCTGCACCGCGACATTCGTGGCGCAAGTCTCTCTCTGGTTTCGATTCAACGACATACTGTAAGAACACACTATAAAGGGTGTTTGCTCTGCAGGAGGAGCTGCGGTCTCTCACTCTGGTTTCGATTCAACGACATACGGTAAGAACACACTATAAAGGGCGTCTGCTCTGCAGGAGGAGCTGTGGGGCTGCGGCAGAATTCACTCAGTCATGTGAACATGCACGTAAGGCGTTAAGAGTATTGGATTGTTCGTGGCCAGTAATTGCAGTGTTTGCAAACCCACTCGGCTAGTAGGTCAGTTTGAGGAGTAACGATCCTTGTAATGTTTGCTGTAATCGAATACAACTCTGCGAATTCCGTTGGACCCAGAGGACGGTAGACGTGCTCATGAGTGAGAACGCGGCAGCGGCGAAAACTCGGACAAGGTGAGCGTGCAAGTTCCGGAAGAGGTACAAAATCTAGGGCGGCATAAACAGTGAGGGCGCCGATTAAACTGCCTCAAAGATGGTGCCGTTCCTGTAGCCGAGCAGGTAAGACTTCGCCTGCATACCTAAAATTGCGCGGGATTTGAAGTCGTGGTTTGTAACTGCGGTTTAGTGCAAGCTGCTGTGGGGCGCGCCTCGAAACTCCGGTGACCATTTTCAATTAGCGCTCGTTCCGCGTTCAATGGGTCATGCCATGTTCAACGAAAGTCATGAGGTCTCGTGGAAGATAACGTATTGAACTCCATCCGTTGCAGTAATTCGACTTGCAATGGCGTGCAACCATGAGCACCGTAACGTCGCTGAAAGAAATGCAAGTGAAATGGTGCCGTTCCAGCGGAGTAACGGGTAAGACGTCCGGCCTGGACAAAAGACCGTAGCATTTGTGCAGTTTCAGTGCACGTGTATCCGAAACTTCAAAGCCAGACGGGTGGAGCGTCGCGTCGTCAGGAACGCCAGGAACGCGATTGCATGTGCAGGGGAATAATGGCTGCACAAAACCCTTTCGCTAAGCGAAACTTCTATAGTAGGAAAAGCGAAGTACCGCCAGTACCTCCAGCGGGCGACTGCGCAAAACTTTCAGAAGTAGAAAGTGACGTCAGCTTCGGCTGCGACTGTATTCAGGGCAACAGCAATCGGAGCAACGTTAGATGTGCCGCTCTGGTGGCTGAGAGGAGCGCTCGGCTCGTAGGAGACGCGCGGTGGTACGAATGGTACGTAGCGGCATCTGGCGGCCTTCTCATCATCCGCCACCACAGGTATCAGAGCAAGTTCTAAACAGGATTTTTTGAGCCGTACCGGTAGCCGAGTGGGTAAAGCGTTCAGCTCGCAACCGAAGGGACGGTGGTTCGAGCCCCACTGCCGGCATCGCTTAAAAGAAAAATGCGATGCGGGTGGCGAGGCTCGGACTGTCGTTCAGGGGCGAGATGGACGTGACGCGTAGACCTGGACTTCGGCATCGGCGCCTGCACCCCACCCACACGCGGATTCCGGGTGGGTGCGGGGGTCGGTGCCGAGGTCCAGGTCGTTCTGGGGTCTTCAGTGCCCTGGCTGTACGCTCGGCCGCCGGTATGTGGTGGACAAGGGGAAGTAGTGTGCCAAGAGGCACATTATTTCTTCTCGCTGTCCCCCGGGTATCCTGAAGGGTAGGATGCTCGCCCCCCACGTGACCCTTATCAGATCGGACGGCACCTCGCCGACACCGCAACAGGTAGGTGCAAAGGGCCACCCAGCCGTAGCGCGTCACGCGCCCGACAGGTGCGCAAGCGCCCACCCTGCGGTAGCTGTTCCGCGCCCTACAGGTGCAAACGGCCACACCGCGGCGGTTGGTGCGCGCCAAAGAAGTGCAGCAGCACCTTACAGGTGCAAGCGGCCATCGCGCCCTATGGGTGCAGAAGCCCACCGTGCCGCAGCTGTTGCGCTCGTTACAGGTGCAAAACGCCGCCACGCCGCACCTGTCACGCGCCTTACAGGTGTAAAGCCCCACTGCAGCTGCTACAGGTGCAGAACGGCACCACGGCGCACCTGTAAAGCGCCCTACAGGTGAAAACCGAAACCGCAGCTGTTACGTGCGCTGCAGGTGCAGCCTTACAGGTGCAAAACGCCACCACGCCGCACAGGTGCAGACCACCACGCACCGCACCACAGCTTCTGCGCGCCCTACAGGTGCAGCTGTTGCGTGCGCTACAGGTGCAAAACGGCACCAGTTACGCGCCCTACAGGTGCAGACCGGCATCGCACCACAGCTGTTACGCGCGTTACAGGTGCAGCTGCTACGCGCCTTACAGGTGCAGACCGCGCCGCAGCTGTTACGTGCGCTACAGGTGCAAAACAGCACCGCACCACAGCTCTTACGCGCCCAATAGGTGCCGTAGCGGCTGCACCTGTGAGGCGCGTAGCACCTGTAACGCGCGAAACAGCTGTGGTGCGTTGCCGTATTGCACCTGCAGCGTACGCTGCACCTGTAAGGCGCGTAATAGCTGTGGTGCGTTGCCGGTCTGCACCTGTAGGGCGCGTAACTGGTGCCGTTTTGCACCTGTAGCGCACGCAACACTGCACCTGTAAGGCGCGTAGCGGCTGTGGTGCCGTTTTGCACCTGTAGCGCACGCAACAGCTGCACCTGTAAGGCGCGTAAAAGCTGTAAGGCGATGCTGCACCTGCAGCGCACGTAACAGCTGCGGTTTCGGTTTTCACCTGTAGGGCGCTTTACAGGTGCGCCGCGGTGGCGTTTTGCACCTGTAACGCACGTAACAGCTGCGGCGCGGTCTGCACCTGTCGGGCGCGCGCAACAGGTGCATCGCACGCAACAGGTGCACCTGTTAGGCGCGTAACTGGTGCCGTTTTGCACCTGTAGCGCACGTAACAGCTGCACCTGTAAGGCGCGTAACAGCTGTGGTGCGGTGCCGTTTTGCACCTGTAAGGCGCGTAACAGGCGGCGTGGTGGCGTTTTGCACCTGTAGCGCACGTAACAGCTGCGGCGCGGTCTGCACCTGTAGGTGCACCTGCAGACTGCGGTCTGCACCTGCAGACCGCGCCGCTGTAGGGCGCGCGCAACAGGTGCGGCACGGTGGGGTTCTGCACCCATAAGGCGCGATGCCGCTTGCACCTGTAAGGCGCTGCTGCACGTGTTTGGCGCGCAGCAACCGCCGCAGTGTGGCCCTTTGCACCTACCTGTTGCGGTGTCGGCGAGGTGCCGTCCGATCTGATAAGGGTCACGTGGGGGGCGAGCATCCTACCCTTCAGGATACCCGGGGGACAGCGAGAAGAAATAATGTGCCTCTTGGCACACTACTTCCCCTTGTCCACCACATACCGGCGGCCGAGCGTACAGCCAGGGCACTGAAGACCCCAGAACGACCTGGACCTCGGCACCGACCCCCGCACCCACCCGGAATCCGCGTGTGGGTGGGGTGCAGGCGCCGATGCCGAAGTCCAGGTCTACGCGTCACGTCCATCTCGCCCCTGAACGACAGTCCGAGCCTCGCCACCCGCATCGCATTTTTCTTTTAAGCGATGCCGGCAGTGGGGCTCGAACCACCGTCCCTTCGGTTGCGAGCTGAACGCTTTACCCACTCGGCTACCGGTACGGCTCAAGAAATCCTGTTTAGAACTTGCTCTGATACCTGTGGTGGCGTATGATGAGAAGGCCGCCAGATGGCGCTACGTACCATTCGTCGACAATGCGGCCACGGAGATTCGTTCGGGTAGGAGTTAAGGCACACCGCACATAGTTCAGATGTTGCACCGATTGCAGTTTCCCCGAATGACGCAGCGGAAGCTGAGGTCACGTCGACGCTTTCTGCTTCTGCAAGCGTTGCTGAAATGGCCCTCTGCCCCGCTGGTGGCGGCGCGTATTGGTACTAGCGGTACTTCGCTTTACCTGGTATTGACGCTGAGCGGTTCTCCCGAAGATTGCTCACTTAAATCACGCCTACTTCCTGCATCCATTATTCCCCTGCACATGCTCGACCCGTCTAGCTTTGAAGTTGCGGGGGAACGTACACTGATACGGACACAATGCTGCCATGGGTTCCGTTACTTTTGTTTACGGCCGCCACACAGATGAACGTGCGTGCCACTGAGAGCCACAATTCAACCGTCTCCATTTTCATTCGACAAGGCGGTGCTTACCCGTATTTCCTCACATTTGGTTCGAGGTCTTGAATCTGCAACGCCTTGACGCGGATTTATGACGTCACGATCCTGTACGAAATGTGTGCAATTGGACAATACACCTGGCAAGATTCAATGTGAAAGCAATGAATTCAGCAGACAAGCATTCTTCGCTTCCGTTATTGCGTTGTGGAGTCTTTAATTTCCGCTGCGTATGTACACACACACATTCGGATTACATTCACACATTCACTCGTAGTGTGTGTGTGCTGCTTGTATTTGTACACATACGTCGTTGCCACCTACGTACGTCACCGGTGGCGGTATTGTCACCAGGCGCTCACACTTCTCGCATCGACACTCCTAGTCGTGTGTGCAGATATAACACTGTAAATCTCGCGTAAATATGGCCCTTTGTTGCTATACATAGGAAAAAAAAAAGACATCGAAAAGGAGCTCATCACTAACATAGAGATGCAGGCAGCACAACCGAGCAATTTTCCGCTACCAAAGCTACACTTTTTGAAGAGTAAGAGAACGCGATGCACGTGGCTTGAAGGCAGTGGACACAACTTGTATGCACACACAACTTACTTGCGGCCCAGATTCTGAAATGGAAACAGTATTACGGGCGCAATCACGTGATTAGTGGAGCCACCTTGAGCTGGTGTTGACGCGGCAACACGCGGCCAGCACGCCGGTCTTTATTTTCATTCGAACTGCCATGCGACAGACGTTGCTTACCAGTTGTGCATGTGCGGTGTTGTGCTTGGACGTCGCCAGGCGACCCTGCCGCATTTCCCTACGTTTTCTGATTCACTGGTAACAAGCGAACGGACAAGGCGAATGTCAGAACAAGTGATCAACATTGCGCGTGATGAACTCCAAAGTTGATTAGCGTTTCGACATTCAACTCGTGTCTCATGACGTTGAGGCTCGTCACACGGAGGTTACACAGATCGTCAACGATCGAATGTGCTGTCTTCGTGAATTGAACTGCGAAGCCAGGTGCAACACTGTCCAGAGAGAGACATCCGTCTTTCATCTCCCCTAGAATCCTTTAGCGTCAGTTTATTCGCATTACGAACTGGACCAGCAACGAGTTCAACTATGCTTTTTTTTTTTCCCCCAAGCAAAACTGGACGGCTCTCTACAGCCTGCAACTACATGCAGTATCGAATGTTAGCGCACAGCGAAGGAGGCGAAGTTGAATGTCGTCTGAACACTAACAAAACCTACCTGTTTGCTGTGCCAGCTGACGGGAAAAGTCCGCTTTCGAGCAATTTGGGCTCTTAAAGCTTTCAGCGAGACAGTAAAGTTCGACTATGTCGTAGTGGGAATCTCTGTAAGAGAAAGGCCGCGCCACTTCACTACTTCAATGGAACGGTCTGTGCCAATGACACGTTTTACCTCGTTCAGTGAACCTGGAACGATACCTCCGCTAGGCTAGAATTCTGTTGCACGTTCTTAATGTCTGCTTCATAGATTGAAAAGAAAAAGTTTATAAAAAAAGTGGTCAGTTCCCCTTACAGCGCCACTACACCTCTCTAGAACAAATGTTGAGCGACGGCGCGTCTTATATCCAGAACGGAACTTATCCAGAAAGGAACAAAAACAACTGTGGGTGTTAAGGAGAGCTACTGTGGAGTCTTCATCTTCCGTTAGATGTTACCTAGCTGTATTCTTTTTTCGGTAAGCGAAACAGCCAGAACGAAACAAACTGCTATCGGGGAGAAACTGCTTCTCTGCATACTTGCAAGTTGTTAAAATCTGAGTATGTGTGCATCCTGGAAGCCCGGGTGAGATGCAGTACTGGAATTCAATGATTCCAGCATTGGCTCTACTGTGTATGGACAGCATCGGAAGTGCCCGTAGTCGAATGTGTAGTGCCATCATATGGACACCAAGCGTGTGTACTCTTTGCGTGAGCGCCATAGAAAAGAGCGTAAATGAACATGCGATCACCCCGATGGTCTAGCGACCGTGCACGCTTGTGACAGTGGGAGATGTGATTTATGACATTTAAGATGGAAAATGGGATGCCATATTGTCGTATTATGGCATTTTAACCCAAATGATTGAATCAAGAGGCCTTAGCAACCTCTTGAGTCAATCAACGTGGACAAGATGGCGTATTCAACAATTTCAGGAATAGTACCATTGGCCAGCTGTCAGCCACTTCTTGCGCGAGTATGAAGGTCAAGTTCACCGCTTCAATGAAAAGCGATTCCCGCAAGGATGCGAATGTGAATCCCTCCAGCGAAGACTACCACCTGCCACCCTAGGAAAGACAGAACGACCGAAGACTAATTATTGCCACACTGCGAAATGATGCAAACTCGAACAATTAAAGAATGGAACAAGAGCAACATCTGCAGCCGTGGCTTGTGACAGACGCCTACATGCATTTCTCCTCTCAGTAGAAGAGAAAATCAGCCCAGTCGCCAAATTGATGGAGGGTCCAGCATACAGGTTCCACTAGAAACAGTATATGAGTACAAGGACCGTTGGAGAAAGACCTGAAAGGCCACTGATACAGCGACTGAAAAATGAGCTGATAGTCACAAGTTCGTCGGGAAGATCACATCATAAAAGGAGAAGCGTTGCGATCACAAACAGCAAAACAACTCCACGTTCTGTCGACAACGGGGTCGGCTAGTTCGATGGCGAAACAGAGACCTGTACGGGCAAATGTGGGTCCACATCGCGAAAGCTCTGCATCGCGCTTCGCGAATGGCCACTGTGTTTGCGTGTTTGCAAAACACGTACTGGCAGCAAGATTGAAAGCGCACGACTTCATCAACGATTTGAAGTCCGTGCGAGGCACGCTGTCAACATCGAACACCTCGTAATAACACGTAGACCTGCATACATTTCGAGACACTAGTACATTACTACGCGCACATGACAGTCCTTTTTGCCGCCTATCGACACTGCCTGCATGGGCAGGAAGCCTCGAGTCGCGATTACCCCGCGCTGACAGCGTTACAAAACGCCAGCGCTCAACGCCGAAGGATTTGTCTGACAATATTTATGTGGTTGTCCACATCGAGACTGGTATTGGATGGATCACCAGTTATACGAAGGACAAAGGCGCGCGCACACACACGTACACACACGCACGCACTAACGAACACACACCGAATGAAGGAAATCAGTCGAAGCAACATGGCCAAATAACGCAGACATAACGATTGCCTAAGAACACTGAAGTGAGCCGTGCCGTTGCCTTACGCACTTGTCACGGTGATCTGTCTACAGGAGTTGCGTCGTGCACAACGCGACACGCCGTAAGTGGAGACAGACAGGACATGGTCGATTCCGTGTGGAGTCCAGACGCGCTTCACACATGCGTTGTCCACGCGGGTGTCGGGCCTCGAACTTTCCACGGCGAGAACGAGATGTCGCGTTCGTCGAACTAAACCAGTCCTGTGGTCGCTAGCGAAGTGTTGACGTACACACACACCATCCACGTCTTCTCACCACCCTTACAGGACTAGCCATTCCACCACAAAAAGCCTTTTTTTTTCACAAACGTTACGAACGAATGTGTCCTCTCACAAGACGAGACCTATGTTTTCCAGGTCTTCGACGCCTACGCCTCAGAGGCTACGTCTCGAAATCGCCAACGCGTGAAGTCCACTGAAGACCGCGAAGGCGTGTGTACGAGTCACATGTTCCAGAAAAGAACAAAAGAACATTCACTTCACATCTTTCTCCGAAGTATATGGGATAGGAAAAAGACAAAATACATTCGCAATTCAGAGCATTCGTACTGGAAACCTTAAGGAAGCAATATGAAGAAAAACAAAATAAGGACGGTCGTAGATAACGGCCAGCTGGTTCCGTCTCCACGCCACCGGGTCCTCGCAACTGGACTTGGCTTGGACAGCGGCCGCCCCTGCATTCACCGCTTGCCCTTGCCCTTGAGGCCGAGAAATTTCCAGAAAGAAGGCTGGTTGGACGAGCACGACTCGGTGCGGCCAGCGTTGTTGTTGTCCTCGGCGACGGGCTTGTTGCTGGGCTCCTTCAGCATGTCGAGGAAGGTCTGGTCCGAGCGCGCTATCTTGGCCCTGGTCAGCGTGATGACCTGGGGCTGCTGCGCGGGAGGCTGCCGGTTGTGGTTGTTGTTGTTGACCACATTGTTGCACAGAACCTTGGGGTCCTCGACAAATGCCTGCGAATACAGTTCAAAGGCAGGTCAAACGTGACGGCTTCCATCGCTAAAGATTTGGTACACATTTCGCCATGTATCAGTGGATGAAGAAAACGTTCTTTCTAAAATAAACAAACGGACAGCATTCGTCAGCTGTTTACCATAAGTTAAGGTTTAAGATGCGAAACAACAACCACGAGAAAGACGACATGGCGCTACTCTCGTGGTCGGCTGAGAGTAGCACCTGTCATCGCTCTTGCGGTTGTTTCGAGCCGCATAAGTGCTATGAATTCGCATGAACTAGCCCGCCAATGCACTGTGTTGAGCTTTAAAGTTTATTTCCCGGCCTTATTATACCGCGCTGTATGGTGTTGCTCCTGAGCTATGACATGAGACTCACTTTTTAGGCCCATATCTTTAGGCCCCTCCCTCAATTTTCTTCCTACCTGCTAGATCTTGCCTCTTCTATAACCAACGCCTTAAAATATGACCACGGCTGAGAGATCTTCAAGAGACTGTCAGATTCCGCCGTAAATAGTTTAATTCTGTAACGGCGGCCCTTCTAAGCCAATAAGGAATGCCGTACGTAGCAGCCCTCTTGGAAAATCAGGGAAGATCGCGAATTCGACAGCAATGAGGAATTTGAGCGCACCGAATAGCACTCCGCGACGGGGTTCGACAGTGTCAGATACAACAACCTTCTCGAGGTAACGAAAGCCTGGCATTACCTGGCCAAAACCCCTGTCCGATACTTCACCTGAGCCAAGTTGCGGCTGATCTGCTTCCGGATGGTCTTCTTCATGGACAGGTGGCGCTCCAGGTGCCGGAAATCGCGTTCCGTCAGCGCGTTCTGCTGGGGGCCGCCAGGGGCGCCTCCGCCGGCCGTCTTGTCGGGGTGTCCATTCTGGTTGGACTTCTGCTGGTTGTTGGGCGCATGGTGTCGCGGTGCGGGCAGCGGGCTGTCTGACTCCTTGCGCCTCGACCGCGGCGAGTGGTCGTAGGAGCGCAGGTCGCTGAACACGTCCCTGACGTGGGGGATTCGACGATCCATCGCGGCCGGTCACCGACTCATCAGATCTTCCTCACAACCACCAGGAGGTCGCCTGCGACGGGAAAAGTACAATAATCAGCTTACAGGAGGTACATTAGAACTTGGCGCTTCAATGCACGCTTCACGAACGACACACCCAGGGAAGTTTCCCTGAGTTTGTACAAGTTCCTTATTGCGAATAACTTCTACTCGAGTTCAATGTACACGACAGACATACAATGAACGTTATTGAATCCTGAGGAGCTAGTGTAAGGACCCCCAAGCGGGAAGGCGGCGTTGTAACCGTTGGCCGCACCCACGTGGAGGTCCCACGTCGAGGACGTCATACGCGACATCTATTTCTCCTTCGCAGATATTTCCCTCTTTCTTCTCACACACGCTGGCTATTTTAATCCACGTGAGAATTCATTCTACTGCGCATGAACGCAGATGAGTCTCCTGGTGCACACTGCCGTTCTCGAGTGCTTTTTTATTTAAAATCCATTGCTCAGTATAGCGAATTTCAAAGCAGTTATTAAATCATGACTCGATTCTCTCTTGTCCAAGCCGTCAAGGACGCGAGCAGTTACTGTCTCTCTCACGGGGAGAAGCATGCTTTAGCACGCTTATTTCTTTCTTCTTCGTTACCGGTTCTTTGCCGCCCTCGAGGGCAACGTCCTGGTACGGTTAAATCTTTTCAGCGGTCAGGTTAGGCTGCCCAAGAGACCACCGCACCTCTGCAGCACAACACATCCCTCCCATTCTCACGCTCCGGCGTCGCCCGCAAACAATGATCTTGTATAGACTATATATATATCTGCATAGATCCACCACCCGTCGTCCATTCAAAGTCGCGGGTATTGTTGCGCGCCGCCTCCATCTTCTCTTTTCGTGCTCAGTGGAGAGAGCTCTGAATGGGAACACGCATTGTTGCCAGGATGCCTGTTCTGCGATTTTGTCTGCCAGATTATTTTGTCCGCTGCATCGTCCACCAGACTTTTTTTTCGTCCGCCGGGATGTTTCGTCTTGTAGACTATTTTGTCAGGGTCAGCGACAAAGTGTAGAGCTTGTTGGCTAAGGCACGTGTATTCTTTCACCTGGTGTCCACTATTCTCAGAGCGGAAAAACTTAGTTATCGCATCATATCAGCAACTGGGCACCGTAGGCATTGTACAAAAAAGAATTTAAAAAAAGACAAGCAATAAGCACACATGGAAGATCGAAATCAACAAAGTGAGAGCATAACAACAGAACAGTGAAGAAGCACGTAAAGGCGAGCCAGTGAGAGCAGACGACGGAGAGGCCGATCGCTGGAAGCAGAGGAAGAAGAAACAGCTCGTTCTTCGTAAGAGAAGAAAAAGTGCAAGAGCCAAATATCAAGAAAGAAAGAAAGAAAGAAAGAAAGAAAGAAAGAAAGAAAGAAAGAAAGAAAGAAAGAAAGCTCGCGCAGGCGAGTCAGTTTTGGAACACGGTCAGAACGGGCCAGAGGTCTACCGAACCTGCATCGACGCGCGGGGTTCGCGCACAGAGGCGCCTGTCTTCGGAACAATGAGCGCCTCACGTTCTCCACCTCGGAAGGTCTGTTCATTGCCTGCTGCTGTCGGGGAACAAGCATCTACGCGCGTGGTTAATCCTACCGGGCGGCGTTCCACCGTCAGGACAGCGAGCGTCGCAAGATCTTCGCCTGGCGCTGAAGAGACCCGGGGTGCTACCGACAATGGCGGCTACTGTCTACCGAGTGGTGGGTCGCCCACTCGCCCCATGACCCCTGCTGCTGCGACGTAACTACCACGCCGGACATCTACCTGACCACGACTACGTCACCGCCGGGACCCTACCAGCCCACTACTTCCCGGACTCTAGCACCGCCACGTGGGACGATCGACTTAGTTGTACGTTCTCGCCTCATTTCGTGTGTGTGTATGCCGTCCAAAAATAACTGTCACGTGGTTTTTACAATCAACCACCGTCTCCTCCATCTTCAACGCGTCACACGCTCTACGGCGTGACGATCCTAAAAAAAAAAATACATCTCAAGAACATAGCTGCTCATCGTGGCGTTTAAATCGGTAAAAGGACGAAAGGCGACACAGGAGACGACGACATAGAAAGCAAGATCCCGAGCATTGCATCAAGCCGTCAACCTTGGCACACAATCTCACCGCGAAGCCGTTCCGTACGATTTTCTTTCTCTTGACGTGTCGGCCCAACACGCGATCTCCGAGGGTACTGCAATGCACCGCCTCCATTTTCTTGCTCAGTAAAGCAGTAAACAGAGCCCCAAATGCGTACATGCATTTTTTGCCAGTTATTTTGTCTGCTAGACTATTCGTTATCAGATTATGTCGTACGCAGCTAAGTGGGCCGATGATGCTTGTACCCATGCGTTGCTGTAGTTTTGTGAGCACTGCACTTGCCCTGATGGGCCACGTTTTGGGCCAGTGTGAGGCCAGTAACCTAGCTTCACTTGTGTGGTGATTTGATTGACTGATAGGGTTTTACTTCTCAAAACCACACCGTGATTATGAGAGACGCCGTAGAGGAGGGCTCCGGAAATGTCGACCACCTGAGGTTCTTTAACGTGCACTGACATCGCACACGCGCTTCAACATTTCGCTTCCATCGAAACGCAGCTGCCGCGGCCGCGATTCGATTCCGCGACCTTCGGATCAGCAGCCCATACCCATAGCCACTAGACCACCGCGGCGGGGCCTTGTGAAATGCTGTGTTACTACGTGCGCTCTCTCCAAACCCTTTCCTTCATATGGGCCCGCTTTGGGTGTTCATAAACATATAGACAAGTCTTTGATACGCGATAGAACCGGGGGGATCCCTTTATTCGGCGATACTATACGGCAGCAATAAATCGCTATAACCACAGGGACAAGGCGGGGGAGGGGGTGATGAAAGGAAACGGGAACAAACGCATGTGTACTTTCGATAAACACACACGCGTCTTACACAAGAATTACGCTATTCGCTCTGCCGACCATGACCGGCCCGGCTCGCTCGGCGCGCGATTGCCCAACGAAGAACGCAGAGAGCTCACGCACGCACGCGTTTGTATACTGCGAACTTAATTGCGGTTCCAGCGAGGGAAAAAAATGCTCAGCGTGGAAGAACGGAGAGGAACACAGAGCTGCACGAAGACAAAGAGCGCGATACGTTTCAGCGCGAACTTTCCGTGCTGGGGCCCACGGGAACAGCGATAAACAGTCGGAGAAACGGCGAGGCGGAGCATAAATACACGAAAAGTACGACGGTGGGAAGCAGAAGCAACTGCGGGCAGCGCCGAATCCGAAGAGAGAAATAAATGTACAGGGCGGCTGGAGGCCACGCTTCGCGTAGCGCGCGCCGTCTCGGGGCGTCAATTTGTGAAGAGGCCTGTAGCTAGCTGCATGAGCGCCAGGATTTCTCAAGCGAATCGCTGTAGTTCCGAGGTACGAGAGGAAGAAGAAACGAAATGCCTTTTGCGGACAGCACACCGTGTTCGCGCATTTCAAGAGCGTGGGCGGGCCGTTCCCTAAGTATAGCTTCCGCCGCGCGCTGCAGCGGAGAACCGGAAGCGACGGGAGACAGGCCTGCTGTGTTCTTCTCCTTCCGGGGCGGCTGCTCTTACGACTCCCTTCTTATATGCCCGTTGTACGCGCTTCAGAAAGGCAACCGTACGTGTAGTGGCAACTGGACGGCGCGAAGAAGCCAGCAGACGACGCGGCCGTTTCGAATGAGAGCAGACGTCAGTTGCCGGCGGTGCACTCGCCCTACACTCGCCATTTTCTCCACTCTTGCGCCCTCTATATCGATTCGAGTGGCCGATGATACAGACCCCGCCGCTACGTATTCGGGGAAAAAAGAGAAGGCTAGCTGGGTTGCTGCATTAAAATTTATTCAAGGTCACTTTGATGTTATGAGTGAGTGAGTCAACTTTATTACATGAAAGGGTACGGTAGTGGGAGGTCAAGCAACAGAGGCTGCAAGGTACAGGTAACACTAGACATCACCTATTGACGTCTATCTACAACCATACATCCATGGCGCCACGCGCGCTATGTTCAATCGTAACACGCATCACTGTCGCTGCAAGAACACTTACTGCATGACTCTTAGTGTGACCGGCATTGTGATGAACGTGCAACAACCGCTCAGTAACACTGATGCATGTACGTTGCCTCGTAAATCCAGCAATCGTCTCTGAGTACACACTAATGCGCTGCTGACCAAACATTAGAACAATCCTTTACATTTTGGTTAGCTACATGACACGTGGCCAGAAGCGCTGCCTATGCCACACTGCACGACGATTTCCACCAAGGTACGTAACTTTAGCTCATTGAAGACGTCGTTTTACAACGGTGTCCATTTTATTCATACTTACACTCATTTGTAAGCTATTTCATTTCACAACGCAATTACAGTCAATATATTACACGCCATACCGGCAAGTGCAGCCTACATCACACCTATTCGAGCGTCGGGGAGAACCAAACGGTGGCCAGCGGCGCGACGCCACACGTACGGCGCACGTCGTAATCACTGTCTAATCACAGCACGTCGTAATCACTGTCTTCTGAGCTGGAAAAGCTTCTGCTTGTCCTGCTGTCGTCGCTACACGGAAGCAACACTTTCTTGCACACTCCAGCTCCACACGCGCAGCGAACACAGCCATTTTGACAGGCAAGACGGAAGTGACGCGAGGACGCGGCCCGCTTCCGCCCGAATCTGTCTGAATCCGTGCCTCGGCGCCGGAGCAAGTCGGAGCGCTCTGGCGCGGTTTGAGTTGCTCCGAATCTGCCAGTGAAACGCACCAACTCGCTCCCGCTCGACCAGTGAAACACGGATTCGTCGCGGCGGAGCAATGCCTATGCCACACTGCACGACGATTTCCACCAAGGTACGTAACTTTAGCTCATTGAAGACGTCGTTTTTAAAACGTGGGCTTTCATTTCCGTGGCTGTTCTCAAAGTGGATCCCTCAATCCGATGGAGCGCTTATGCGTTGTCCATAACGTGTATCGCGCCTCTTCACACCTCGCAAGCTTGCTTTAAAATGGTTCTAAAGAACCATTTTAAGCAAGCACGTTAAGGCTTAGAAAGCCTTATGGTTGAAAAGTGGCGCCGCCAACCCATACGGCGTTAAACACACGCGAGCCGTGCGAGCCGCGCTTCATAACAGTGTGCCAGTAATTCCATCGGTGGTAATTCCAATTATAATAGTCTGGCGCACCCATTTACAGAAAGTCAGTGGAAAGGACCGGCAAGACACAAGAGGAACGGGTACGGAGATGAACGCGTTTAATTTGCAGACCGTGTTCAGCTTCTGCAGCTCCTGCTGCTCAGCACAACGCGCACACGGACCCGACTCTGGAGGCGGCGCGCACGCATTCCTCCCTATGGAGATCTGGAGGCGGTAGCCTACTGACGGTGTGTCCCCGAGAGAACCAGAAGCAGGATGCATACTGCGGGACACAGCGGCTCGCAGTACCGAGCAAGCCGAAGAACAAGAAAACGAAACCAAACTAGCATTGCGCGAGACGTGCGGACCGCGCGAACAAAGCGGTGCGCAGCACAAGTGCCGGACAGGAAAGGGGGCGCCAGCGAAGAAGGCTACTCCATTGTTTCGAGGCCGCTTCTAGCGAGAGAAAGAACAGGCGGAGCCGTTCGACTGCTGCAGCACACCCGCCCGCTTTGCCTATGGGCTGCCGGCCTGGTCTGCAACTTGTGAAGCGCGTTGCTCGCCGACTCCTCAAGTCTCGCACCGTGTGGATCGAGCCACGCAGGCGATGCAGCGCCGCACCTCGGCACTTCGTGACTCGGCTTGGCTCGGTGGCGGCCCGGCTGGCCTGCTTCTGTCGCGTCTCTAGGCGAACGACAGTCAACGGACGGTTGTGAAACGTCGCTTGCCTTTAAATCCTAACACGACTTTTAAAACCTGGGCGTGTCCAAAGGGAAGGCGGTGGACAGCACGACATACCTGGTAGGCCACTGGAAAGGAACGACTTTGAGGAGACCACAATAAAGAAAGTCCAGACATTAACAAACCACATGGAAACAAGGTTTGGATACTGCGTGGGGACATCATCGTAAAGCGCGCCATGGGCCTATGCAAAGATATTGCCAAGTGGCACGTGACTAACTGCAATGCGCAAAAAGATCTACGGGTACCTCATCTATAGCACGTTATTATGTAATAGATCCTGTTCACAACGACTCGAAACAAATCGCACAGACTGGAGGACGGCCAAGGCACTTATTTGTCATATCGATTTTGAGTAATGGGATATTGACACACTTCTCATAGTGCGGCAAGCTTCCTGTCAAACGGCGAGAATTTCAACCAAAATTGCATGAGTCATGGTGCACAATGCGTTCTGACCATTTAGCACACACCATCACGAGAACGTAGTAGTTTAGCGGATACTCCGCGGACTCTCCGACTGTCGGCGGTGGCACGTGTCGCTGTTGCGTATCCACGTGCCTCTCTGTTCGGGCAATATTTGTTCGTGCAAACACGACTGGCCCCTTTGCACAAACGACGTTTCCTTCCGATTAACAATGTGCAGTCGCAGCGAGCCGCCTCACGCGCTTCATCTTTGCGAAAGGCACGAAGCTCGCGCCACGAGGCGACGGGTGTAAGGGGGGCAGCGAACGCAGCAAGATTACGGCAACACCCGCATTTTCGATGGAGGCGAAAATGCCAGAGGCCCGTGTACTGTGCGTTGCCAGTGCACGTTAAAGAACCCCAGGTGGTCTAAATTTCCGGAGCCCTCCACTACGGCCTTTCTCTCCTCTCTATCTCTTTCACTCCCTTTCCCCACCCCCACGGACGCTTAGCCGTGCTCCCTACATGGGCTGCACAAATTAGCGTCCTTTCCTAACCGAACCACAATCATCATCATCATCAAGCTCGAAGAAGCGCCATTCTCCCTGTCTGGCAACCGCAAACCGCTTTCTAAAAGTTCGCCACGCAATTCGAAAATGAGGCGCTGCAGCAGGAAACAGTCAGCGGGGTTTTGTGTCTCCGTGTGAGCATGTATCAGAATTCGTAGAATACGCATAGTGACGTATAGACGTACGTCAGCAGCAGCGCCAGTGGCACCATCTTCGATGTCCTCAGTCGTAACACGCGTGACTGTTACTGAAATAACACTTACTGCACGACTCTTATGGTGTGACCGGCAATGTGATGAACCTGTAACAAAAACTGCTCAGTAACACTGACGCATGCATGTTGCCTCCTAGATATTCAGTTACGGTACTTTCTACACGCGTCGTGGTAGCATATCGGATATAGGTATTGGCTTGCGAAGCGCGAGGTCGTGGGGTCGAATCCCGGCCACGACGGACGCATCTCGGTGGGTGCGAGGTGTAGAAAACACCCCTTTATACATAGATTTAGGTGTACATCAAAAAACACCATGTGGTCAACATTACTCCGGAGCCCTGCACGACGGTACATGCCTCAATCATAGCTGCTTTTGGCATGTAAAACCCATCAGTTATCGTATTTTCTACACTGACATATGCGTATAACGCGTTACTTCTAATTGATCTATCCGTGCGACGCGTTATTTGTGCTTTGATGCTATTTTCTTTCAGCCATCCGGGTAACTAGTGCAGCTAGTGAGTGTACATCGCTGTTCCAGCCCGTCTTTGTGTAATTCTGTTCGTGACCGTTAGTTCTGCAAAAGACTGCTAAGCTTGTTCGTGTAATGTGCCAATCTTACGCGTAAAAGAGCATTTTTTTTCGCGCTTGCGTCTTTTCTTTATCCGTGCCTATTGGTTTTGTCAAGCAACGGGGCAGTCACCGACGACCTTCAAAGCTTCAACTTAGTAGCCTCTTGTGCTTGCTTAGGACAATCCTAAATTTTTTAGTAAATAAAACCCGGAATGATAAACATAGCTTTTTCTGGTGGCCTAGTACGTTAGCCTTCCCAGTGCAGGGTAGCCATCTGGAGATCTCTTCTGGTTAACCTCCCTGTCTTTCCTTGCCTCCCCTCTCTCTGTCCCTCTCTATTACAGAAGCGTTGAAATGAAAGAAAAACGGAAAGATTGGCAGATTGACCCCGGTATAAAGACAGGCAGTTCCGAAAAAGGAAACGGGAAGCAACGCAGTCAAGTGATTCTAGCTTTAAGATCACATAGCGACCGTAAACTCGATGCTTCTTATTGACTGTTCGTGTCCTTCGCTATAGCCGTGTACTTTCCAGTGCATCAAGAAACTTCATCCCTTTCCTTATGCTCGGCGTTAGCAGGCCAACTAGACCGCGGTATTAATTCAACGTTTTAATGTAACAAGCTTTCTGTCTCTATATCGGCAAAGTCTGAACAAGCTCCAAAACAATGGCCGCAATGCAAAAAATAACGAAACATGACAACTGCGAGGTTTGCAATACTTGTATAAACCAATACGCATGGAAACACGCACATAAACAGCAAAGTGCACTACAAGTACAGAGCTGGCCGCGTTCACAGAACAGAGCAAGCCCATTTTGGTGTCTTGAATGTAGCTACAATTGAACATTTCCATTTAAACGTGACAGCTCCATTGGTACATGCTTGAGTGGAAAGGACGGTTATTACTGCAGCATTCAGGAATAACATTAAAGAAAGATAGTGAACAAAGAAATGGAAGTGACGGACGTGGAAGGACTGATTAAATAGAAAACAGCGGCGCAACACAGGACAGAGACGAGACGAGCTAACGGTTGCAAGAGCACACTATCAACTGGAATATAAGCCAACTGTAGGACTTAAAAGATCAGCGAACATGTTCACAAACATTTCAAGCAATTGGACAAGCTCCCATGGTCTAGCTTCTCTTAGCAATGTGCATTTCCTTATTTCCACTTCCGAAATGCGATGTCTGCTTGCCTTGAAGGAACAATGCTTGCTGTACGCAACGTTTACGTGTGCGGCAAGGCCGCTGATGTGGATGTATTGAAGCAGTGTTTTTTTTTTTTGTTCGAATACGTTATGTATACAAAGGTCACGCAAGTGCAAGAACTCTGGTATTCTCGCCTTTGTACCAAAGAAATGGGGTACGTATAAATCCGCTGTTGTTGTTGCCCACCTACACCCTTGCATGCTGCCAGCAACTGCACGGCGCGTCGTCCGTCCACTTTCGAAGCGACCTTTAGCCTAATTATACCTGACCTACATCGTACCACAACTAATCGCTTATAGCCCTGTCTCAGCTAAAATAGACAGACTTGACTTTTGTCCCTGTCCCTTTAGCGAGGCCGCAGTCCTTTCAGAAGGACACGGACCCGATGGAGGAAGGAACCGAGCACCTGACACAAGCTGCCACGCCGTTGTGTTCTACAGAAGGGCACGCGTTTATATGGCCTCCTGTATATGTCCTTCACTATGGCATCGTCCAGTCTTGCAAGAAAGACCATTCAAGCAGGCCTCCCGGTCAAGCCATTCTTCCGCTTCACAGCGTCCTGCACGTTGTCGTCGCTAGACACATTAAGAGTCTATAAAGATCGACCGTAAAAACAGTATAAAGCGACGATTCGATGCATGTCCTACCGACCGAACCGAACCGGCGCGGTGCGTCCACGCATCTACGGCTAGCGCAGAGGGCCAATAGCTTCCGCTTCGGAATGGGCCCGTGTATGGAGCCGTCAACAGCTGTTCGACAGGTTCTTCGCCACTACACGACGACACGTTCTTTAAAAAGAAATATCGACAGGCGCACATAAACACACAAAAAAAAAAACGGGAACATCAAGCAGACAAGAGGGAGCGATAATGGCGTCGTCGGCTGGCCAGGGGCACGGACGGTGACCCGTACGTCGCCGAGAGAGACGTCGAACGAAACGGCGATTGCGGCGACGGTGCGACCTCGAGACGACGACGGCGGCAGGCGGGCAGCGCGCGGCATTGTGGGACAACCCTGGGAAGAGCAGGCAGGCAGGCAGGCAGGCCCTATGGCGGCGGTTATTTTCTCGCGCCTTTTGAAGACGCCGCTACGGCTTCTCTCGCCGTGACGCAACTAGTTCGCGCGCAGTGCTACCTGCTGCCGAGCGCCTTCGCGAGTCGAGGGAGGGTCTGCGGAGAGCGATCGGCTTCGCCGAGTCGTGATTGTATTGGCACGTACCGAGTTATCCCTCGCATAACGGGCCCCCGAACCATTGCAAGAGTAAGGGAGGAGAGGTTTATATCGCGCCTAGATCACTTCGCTCACCACTGGGAAAGCCTTCTTTGGAACTGTTGGACAAGGAGCCTGAATAGCTGCGATGGGAAAGGTTGGAACATGCATGGTTTTGGTTATTCTTTACACTGATAGCGTGTTTCGCGAGCACCTCTGCAATGAGTGGGTCCTTTATGTATGTATACATGGCTGCATGTGAAACTATTCACTTGACTGAATTTGTCATGTGAACAGATGTGCAGTGTGAATCAAGATGTATTTTTTTCGTGTTTGTAACCCCCCTGCTGTAACGCTTTCGGGCTAAGCGGGGATATGTCTGAATAAAGAATAAAGAATTTAATAGTTCTTTCTGGACGTTCCTGTCATGTTACGCTAGCCGTGTCTTCTTTTCCTTCTTATTAACTACCCCAACCTTTGTCTCTTCTGACTAATGGAGCCTTATTTCCTTCTCGCCATTAGCTTCCTTAGAAGTAACACGGACAGACTTAATACTGATCGTAAGGAGAGTGAAGAGCTGGGCTGGTTGGTTCATGATTAATTCGACGAAAAGCCAGCACTGCAGGACACGGACAAGAGAGAACACACGCATACGCACCAACGCTGTCCGTGTCCTGCAGTGCTGGCTTTTCGTCGAATTAATACTGATCGTCAGTTAGCACGCACAATGGCGTGGCGAGGCTTGACAGCACGTGGATACGAACTGACATGTTGAACATACGGACCGATCAACAGCTGATACAACGGCGACAAAATGTTAGTGGACTCTACATTGGAAAGGTTGCGGTTCCGGAGGGGTCGTTTCATCCGATGGTCACGTTAGATCAGACGTAACTGGTCATCCACGTCCAAGCAGCACTGCGCAACGTCCCACCGCTCCGTTGGAGTCGTTTCCAAGACATACGTTCACCAATGCAAGCTGTCCTGCATTAATTATTACGCTTGCCATGCAGTAAATCAACAGCGATTATGACCTTCCCAAGGCATAGCCTGCTTGTCTCACAAACGCATTCGCTCTCGAGGCCACCGACGGTGCTATTAATGTGTTTGACCGCATCGTGCGAACGCTGCGGCCCTGGGTGACTCATCCACGATGCAACGCAATGCGATGGAAATCGACGTCCAAGATGCATGCGATGATGTTGCGGCTAACTGTGTGTGCCGCTAGCAGAAAGCGGCAGGCTAGACGGACCTCACGTTTACGACGGCGAAACAGAAATCATCTGCGGTTAGTTAAAGGTCACACACATTGGAAACACGAGATATAAAGAGAAATAGACATTAGAGCGAGGACCGGGACGTTGAACTAAAGGTTATCCTCAGATTCCTGCCCTTTACTCAGAAAATGATAAGAGTACAAAAGAAAAGAAGAAATATTACTTTTACGCGTTCTGATGAGGATAGTTAGGCAAGCTCACCCATCCATGAGTCGATAGATTCGGGCCCAAAGCTACCGTGAGTGAGTCGGGCCCACACCTGTGGGCAATAGTGGGGCTAAGAAAAAAAATGCACTGACTCACTCACAGTATGCCCCGATATGCTTACCTTAAACTCCCATTTGTATGTGCTACAGTAATATTCCAATAAGCGTGCGTTTGCCGTATGGTCAACATGACCCCAAGCACCCAAGGTAGCTCTTTCGAATAGCGCTGCTAGTCAACACCGTCTATCGTGTCCTCCTCTCAGCCGCACAACAAGGCACATGCAAAGGTTGTGGTGTATATATGGTACCCAGAGTACGACGGACGCCTTGGGCTCAGTGCCCATATCAGAAGCACCACAGCCCGTGCTACATGCGAAGAATAGTTATGGTGTAACGCCGCGCTGATCTAGCGGGCATGGTGCTTGACTGCGGGCCTAAAGAACGCGCGTTTAAGCCCGGCCGCGGCGGTCGCATTTTTGATGGAGGTCAAAATGAAGAAGGCCCGTGTACTGTGCGTTGTCAATGCACGTTAAAGAAGTCCAGATGGTCAAAATTTTCGGAGCCCTCCACTACGACTTTTGCCTTCGCCCTCTTTCACTCACTTTCACCCAGGGACGCTGAGACGTGCTCCCGACGGGGGCTGCAGAAAACAGCGTCCTTGTTAACCTAACCGCAATTACTATTATACAACCCATTACAAAACGCTACGCGAGTACAGTGTCTCACTGTGCGATAGCATAGTTAAGCATATTTGACAAAGGTCAAACGTAACCTGGTGAACCTGGACGGTTCTCGTCATGCTTGGGGTCGGATTACAGATGGTCACTTAAGGCAACGGAGCCATGTCAACGGATGGGAAACGTAGCCAAGGGTAGCTGGGGTTAGGTGTGGCGATGGAATTAGGAAAATTCCAGGCATAAGATGAAATCAGCCCATCAAGCCCAGGCTGAATGGCAGATCATCTGTAGAGGCGTTCACCGCGCAGCGGCCATAACATGGGCTGCTACTGATGACGATTGACAAATTGTCTGTGTTGAGGAATGGCTATTTAAGCCTCCTACTACGGCGTCTCTCATAATCATGTTTTTTTTTATTGTTACGAGTTTGTGTTCGATACCCAGTAGCAACCAGGGAAGATGTCTCAGTATGAATAAAATGTACAGTTACAATCACGATACTAAGCCACAACGAAAAAAATACTAAACGAAACACGCCCAAACCTGCGACGTAACAACAAATCGGGCGAAGAGCAAGAGAGACAACTGACCTTCGTTTTCTCCCCTTAAAGTCGGCCTGTCACTGCGAAGGTAACAGCGCTTCACCTATACAAAGCGTTTCCTCTTCCCATGTGCATGGCAAGTCTGACGCTTCAACGGACGTCTTAGCGACGAAACTGTCTACCTGCGAATAAAGTGTATAAGCAACCACAGCCGCGGTCAAAGATCATAGGACACGTCACTGACCATGGTCAATTAAAAAAAAAACTGGTTCATTCTTCGGTTCAGTCAGTGACCGTAGTCACTGACTGAATAATGTAACTGGTGGCTTCATAGATTACGGCCATACTCAAAGACGTACATTCTTCCCCATTATATACACTCACAGATAACACTCAACGACTCAGCTCTTTGGCCAAGCCCGTGTCATAGTCAAGGACCTTCGTCCGTGACCATGGTGAAGTCGTTGATGACACCAGTGAACGTGGTCACATAGACCTGCGTAATTCCGTACACTGGTCAACGATCGTGAACTACAGAAATGGATGCGACATTCGGTGTGGCCATAGCCGCTGACCTGCTCGATGCATCCAACCCTCTACGATATATAAGCGCGAAAGCAGCGTGTCGCACTAGACGCGAATTTTAACCAGCCGAGGCCGTGGGGCTGTCCGTATTCGTGAGTGAATGCGGTACACACCACCCGGAGGCGCTGCGCGACGTTTCGCGTCGCCGCGTCGTAAGACTCGGGAGCCGCACCATTAAGCACATGGAGGAGCTGAACGCCTTTAAGGAGCCGAAGACAGGGCGAGAAAGAAAGAAAGAAAGAAAGAAAGAAAGAAAGAAAGAAAGAAAGAAGAAAGAAAGAAAGAAAGAAAGAAAGAAAGAAAGAAAGAAAGGAGCCAGCGGTGCGGCAACTTTGCCGCCAATGAAGGCTCTATAGTATTATACGCGATGCGACGGCGGAGCACGGATGTGCCGACGGCTATGCGCTTGCTGAGCCCCAACGAAGAAGAATCGATCTTCGAAGCTAGTCCAGCTGTTTTTTGTTTCGTAGTTTGTACGTCTTTATTTGCTTCCTCAGACTCAGCCCAACGGGAGTATATGCGTGAGAGTAGATCATCGACGTGTTTACTTTGCATTTATTTTTTTTTCTTGTCTTGGGCCGGCCACGTAACGCGGGGCGAACTTAATTCAGCGCGTCCGACGCTCAAGGCGTGACATCGTGGCGGCCTCTAGACGGATGACTCAGCAGATTGCTTTAGAAGTCGCGAATATCCAAGGTAACCCCCAAGAGTACAGTATCATGCACGGGCCACTGCTCGTGAATGGAGATCAGCCTCGTGCTTGAGCTCTTTTGTGTGAAGGAGGGTGTGGTTAGTTTGAGCTGACTTTTCTTATACGTATACGTCGAGTAAGCAGGCGTTGTGCCCCACTCGGTGGCAGTTGTCAGCTTACTCCTTCGTTCTTCCCTTTGTGTCCGTGTGTGTTTTACGTTACCATACATAATAATAATAATAATAATAATAATAATAATAATAATAATAATAATAATATAATAATAATAATATAATAATATAATAATAATAATAATAATAATAATAATAATAATAATACGCAGTATTTTTGAAAATAGCAAATCCACGTTGGGAATAAAGTTGCACGATCTAAATGTCGTAGTTCACACCAAGGTGTGGTGTGAACTCGACCCTTGTTTATGTATGCTTGTGTGTAGATGCTTGTGTTCATGTGTGCTTGTGCAAGACCGGCTGATGCTTGTGCAGGTATATATATATACACACATTTACACCTACCAAGCATTGTCAGGTAATGAATGGTACCATTGTCTCTGAAAAAGAAAGTGTATAAGAGCTGCATCTTACCGGTACTCACATAGGGGGCAGAAACTTGGAAGATAAGAGGGTACAGCTTAGAGGACGACGCAGCGAGCAATGGTACGGAAAATCGTAGGTGTAAAATCAAGGGACAAGAAGAGAGCAGAATGGGTTAGGGAAAAAACGCGTGCTAGGGACATCTTAGTAGAAATTGATAAGAAATGGACGTGGGCGGGCCATGTAATGCGAAGAGAAGACAGCCGTTGGTCATTAAGGGTAACGGAGTGGATTTCTGGAGAAGGCAGGCGCGGCAGGGGGGCGGCAGAAAGTTAGGCGGGCAGATGGGATCAAGAAGTTCGCGGGGAATAAATTGGGCACAGTTAGCAGAGGACCGGGATAATTGGAGATCTATGGGAGAGGCTTTTGCCCTACAGTGGGCAAGCTGATGATGATGAGACACAAACTCCAAAATTAGGGTGAGAGGGGGCACGCACCCTTTAATTCCTGGCTATACGCCAATGCCCAAGACTTATTTGTAATGGTGCCCGCCGACAAGGTTTGGAAGAAGTAACAAAACCACCGAGGAATCGATAAATCTTAGGAGAGCGACAGCGGGGTGGAGAGGAGGAAGAGAGGTTTACCGGAACCGTGTCAGGTTTGCTACCCTTCGCTGGTGGACGAGGAATAGGGATGCAGGAAGTTAACCATCAAGGCATTCTGTTGGCTACCTTGTTCTATAGGAGGGAAGGGAAAGGGGAATGCAAAGAGACAAGAGGAATATAAGAAAGAAAAAGAAATGGCAAGACAGACAGACAGACAGACAGACAGAGATAGATAGATAGATAGATAGATAGATAGATAGATAGATAGATAGATAGATAGATAGATAGATAGATAGACAGACAGACAGACAGACAGACAGACAGACAGACAGATAGATAGATAGATAGATAGATAGATAGATAGATAGATAGATAGATAGATAGATAGATAGATAGATAGATAGATGTAGAAACCTTAACGACACACATGAAACAAGCAGCCATAATGAGCAGCTTTCAGCGGAGCCTGGGCGTTCATCACGATGCTCAAGGTGATGTCGGCGCAAGCGGGCGCATAGCCATAAGGAAACGCGGCCGTTTCAACGTTGGCTCCTTCGTTGTTCCTCGAACGAATCGTCGCGGACGTGCTTGATGTGCGGATTCGATCTGCACGCGTCCGTCTTACGGGGTGCGGGCGTTTATTGTAATGCGAAGGAGGCTGCGCTCTGGACTCTGCTGCCATGCCCACCTTGACCCGCTTAATGCGCGGCTGCGAGCACGTGACACGAATGATTAGTCAGCGCTTCGCATCCTCAGGTTAGCCTTCACCGTTAGGCAGCGTTGAAGTGAAAGAAAAAAGGTTTTCCTGATCGAAGATGGCAGCGGAAAACGGGAGATTTCCGTCTCGCGTTAAGCTTGTTAAGTCGAAAGAAAGCCTTGCACGCCTCATCAAACGCCGCAGGTGACCAGAGACAACAGGGAACGGGGTACCACCAAAAAGTCTGATGATGTTGACAACGTCGTTTCGTTCACTTGGCAGTCACGATAAAAAACTGGCACGGCAGGGTACGAATACACTAAGAACATTACTGTTACGCCGTGACAGCCGTGACATCAACAGCGTGGACATGCTCGTTATTTGACTAATTGATTGATTTCGGGGTTTTTAAGTCCGAAAACAATACATGGTTATGAGAGACGCCATAGTGGGAGGCTCCGGAAATTTGAAGCACCTGGAGTTCTTTAACGTGCAATGAAACCGCACAGTACACGAGCCTCAACATATCGCCTGTATCGAAATGCAGCCGCCGCGGCCGGGATTCGATCCCACTACCTTCGGATCAGCGGCCGAGTGCCGTAGCCACTAGACCACCGTGGCGGGGCTGGTCGCCATCTTCAGCCATGATTAATGACAGTGCAACTACGCGTGGTGCATACCTGCATTCGTAAGGTAGATATGGGCGGGTTTCCGCAAGATGTGCCTGAATGTTAAGCTTTACGGCGAATGTGAATTTAAATTCACAGGATGTTAAATGAATTCACGGATAAGTTAAAGCTACCCACGTCAAAGAACATTTGCAGCGATGTTGAATGGCGTTCGCCGTCAAATCGTCATAACACGTGATGAGGGAACGGTGAGTTGATTTTTGCGACACTTGTTGAATTGTTAATGCCGCCGACACTACAAGGGTCATTACAAAACTGGGAGCAGAATAAGCCGCAAATACCATCGCTAATCCCAGGTGAAATGATAGACAACGCAATGACGACACCAAAGGCGCAGCTTATTTCACACATATTCACACTATTATTGAACCAAACAAATGCATTGGCTATTATGAATGCATGTATCGCTGATTACACGGGAAAGTGGCTCCGAGGATGTATGTCACGTGTTCAGGAGTGACGAACATAATTTTATTTATAAATGCGAAAGCCTTAGGTGTTACACCGAGACAAGAAACCCAGAAGCTAACCAAAGCATGCCAGTCATGTATACAAGCTGATTAATGATTAGAAAAAAGTAATTAATGGTTGATATATCATTCTAGACGGGTGAAATATCCTACCAGGCTCGAACTAACGGTCTTCTAGGATTCTAACTCCCGACCTCTTACGATGGAAACCGACCCATTCTAGTACTTGAACGACTTTTTAAAACTAACTCAAAACATTGTTTGGATTAAGGTGGCCCCGCCACGGTGGTCTAGTGGCTAGGGTACTCGACTGCTGATCCAAGGATCGCTGGATCGAATCCGGCCGCGGCGGCTACATTTCGATGGAGGCGAAATGTTGAGGCCCGTGTAATGTGCGATGTGCGTGTAATGTGCGATGTCACTGCCCTCCACTACGACGCCTCACGTCACGTCGTGATAAAAGGATTAAGGTGGATTATGATAGTGCAAGGTACACTAAGGTGGAAACATATGTGACGCTTTCGCCTCCACGTCTCGTATACGATACACAGTTGAGATTTTTTTTCTTTCCCTGTTTCTTTCTCTCTCTCTTTTTTTTTTTTTTTTGCTAAATACATACAAGAGTTCTGAATATGGACTGTCGAGTCCTTAGGAGGTAAGCATAACTGCGCCTGTACCGGCACTAACCGTTGTCTCAAGGAAAGGTATTGAAAACGATATCTCTGTTCGCTTATCGGTACGAATTTCATTACCTAATCTCTCCACAAGTAGCTTGCTTGCTCATATTTGCGTAACCATATTGCTGGTAAACCATGTCGCTCGTACGACTTTCGCTGTCCACGCCGGCCACATCGCAGGGGGAAAAAATTCATTTGAGAAAACTTAAGCTCACGTTTACTCAGACTCTAAAGAACACCGAGTGACAAACGTTAACTGCGATTAAACTCTAATCTACAGCGACTACCTCTGCAACTGAGTTAAGCACGTCTACACCAAAACACAGCTTAAAAACAACGAAGCCTGTCACGTTAGCCTTCCACAAGCTCCGATTTAGTGATTTATCGGGGAACCAAATCTCCCTGGTAATCAGTTAGGAAGCTGCCTGCGGCCTGCGTCAGGAGTTTCGCAGCCACGTACTTATCTTAACCGACTCACCGTAAAGCACTTCGCAGGTGAATGGATTGCACGTCGTGAATCAAACGACGAGGACGGGCATCTGCCTTTCGGCCTGCACTGATTCGTAAAGATAAAGCTAGCTTCGCCCAGACAGCTCTCAAACAGTGCCAAACAACATAAATGATAATAACACGGGAACAGTTACTGGCCACTTCGCCGACACATAGCGGTTTTGTTAGTTATTCCAGCTCGGCCTAATCGGGCAGGTAAAGAGGCTCGGTTCACCGCACTGCGCTACTAAAGCGCGCCACATTTAATGACACTTGCAAATACCCCATCGTTTCTCGTGTATGTATCTATACCCACACAGACCACTCGCTTCGCTACTGATCACGCAGTGTATAGACGCACCGTCGCCTAGATCAAACACCCAACCCCCTCATCAATGACCAATTCCTCGTCAAGATCAAGAAACATGTCCGACGACCGTTTTTGTACGCGCACTCGCGTGCAGCCTGCAGAAGCAGCGGCGGCGGCATCCCCAACCGAAACAGGCTCGATTTTGCGATCGGCGGCTTATCTACGGCCCGAATCTACGAGGCGCCGATTAGGAGGCGGCATATCCCGATTTATCGGGTCTTTTGTCTGTCTTTGCGACCGTCTATACGTGTATCGGCGTGCAGAATAGCGCAGGACTACTGGGGCTGGGCTGGCGCCATTCTCTGCCTGTTTTTTTTTTTCTTTTTTGTCGGTCTATACTCGCTCGAAACAGTGGGGAGTTGTCGTTTCGCGAGTCCAGTTTGCGAGAGCGGCGGAGGGTCTTTATTTTTTTATTTTTTTTTGTTTTCTTGGTCGAAGCCAAGGAACGCAAGGTCCGGCAATGCCCCGGGCTAATCACTGAACGTTGTCGGGGCAGGCAGAACTCGACGGCCTTTTATAAGCCGCTTGCGCGGGGCGCCTGACAAAATGCGGAAGGGTTGGCAGCCTCGCGACAGGCTAGCTTCTTCAACCATTGTTATAGCACCAGGATGCGGTCAAAGACTGAAAGTTGGGCGTGTATGTAGAACATTATGTCAAATTTTTACAGCGCGCGAACTAACGAGATACCAGGAAGAAGACACCACGAGCTTCGATTCACAACTGGCGATTTTATTGACACATTCATTTTTGTATGTACTGTACGTTTAAATGTTGTGTATGTGCCGATAATATCACCACTTGTGAGTCAGCGCTTGTGCTGTGTCATCTTCCTAGTGTCTCGTTAGTTGGCGCGCTGTAAAAAGTTCACGTAATGCGGCCAAAGGTCACACAGTGCTCGATTCCCACGGAGCAGGGAAAGTTGAGTAAAGGTTTTAAGAAATGTAGTCAGTGAAAAGAATAGGATATAGTTAACGGTCCAAACGTCGGTAGTTAAGTCAACAGATATGATACTAGGAAGCGGATGCCGCACTCAGAAATGCTTTTGTATGTAGTCCACGATATTGATTGCTTCATAGCTGCATTTCAAATTTAGTGCCATTTAAAAGCATGTCACTAGTTGTCAGGCAACGAAGTTGGCGCTTGTCCATCATGATCCCCTCATTACTAAGTGGATAAAAGTTCTCCAACCGACACGGTTACGCTACCGTTACCGACCATTCTTCTCCAGCAACTTCCGGTGTCTACCAGGGATCGGCGTTGGACTCACTTTTTCCTGCAACTCTTAATAATCTCTTTAACTGCCCTAATTTTCCTATACGATTAGATTGTTCGCCGCCAACTGCAACCTATGCAACAGAAACACTAAGGCAACTAACAGCCACAAGCTTCAAGGGGGCCTCAATAACGTGATTTCTAATGCTGTTTGGTACATTCCGAGAGTAGTCAACGTATGGAAGGAAGGAAAGGGAAAAACAGAAAGGCAGGGAGGTTAACCAGAAAGGCGTCCGGATGGCTACCCCACACTGGGGGAATGGGAAGGGGGTATAGAAAGATGGGAGAGGGAGGAAGAAGGGGAATAACGAAAGAGACGTTGTAGCACAAGTCCAACAATCAAAGGCGTTCGCGCAAACCCGTCTGCTTCAAAAAGCGCAAAAGTGCTCTCAGTGCCTTGTGGGCCGACGAGCGATGAGGGCGGTGTTCAAGCAGCGTCAACGTATGAAGTACTCGGTAGTTAACAGGGAGTAAGTAGTGTAAGCATGGGATGGCGCGCATACGGGAGACACTCCCAGCTCATGAACGGAAACTTACGATTGTCACTTAAGAGGAAATTATATAATTACTGTATTTTGCCAGTACTGACATATGGGGCGGGAACTTGGAGAATTACAAAGAAGCTAGAAAGGAAGTTAAGAACCACAGAGCGGGCGATGGAACGAAAAATGATAGGCGTTACTCTAAGAGATAGGAAGAGAGCCGAGTGGGTTAGGGAACCAGACAGGGGTAGCTGACAAAATAGTCGAAGTAAGGAAGAAGAAATGGACATGGGCATGTCGCCTGATGAGAAGGCTAGACAACCGATGGAGAGTTAGAACGACGGAATGGATACCAAGAGAAGGTAAGCGCAGCCGTGGACGACAGAGAGTAAGATGGAGTTCCGAAATTAAGAAATTCGCGGGCATCAAATGGAATCAGGTTGCACAGGAAAGGATGGAGAGCATTAGGAGAGGCCTTCGTCCTGCAGTGGACATAAGATGCGCTGATGATGATGATGATCATGATAATCATGAAGTAGTGTCAACACTGTAAGCGATACAGTAGTAAATAGCCAACACTCATTGAACTCAACGACACAGTAGAGTAGTACAGCGAACAGATGCAACACTGAGGTATAGGAAGTTCGAGCCAAATCTCACGGACACGCTCGGCCACTCAGAAGGCATCGCCGCTCCCACACGCCCTGACTCGCCGGCACCCGGCAACCCTAATAATCGGGACACGACGCGAAAATAAAGCGATAAATCACAAACGCACTCTCTCCTCTTTTGTTTGTTTGTTTCTTGTTATTTCCACGTGTGTAGTGGCAGGGTATGTACTTGCGCGGCCACTGGTTCTTCGGGCCTTGCCCGATGAGCTGCTGGGCAACGTCGTGTAGGCAGCGAACGGTTGTTTTCGTTCTCGGCCAAGCCCCGTGTGCCCACTCCACCGTACGGGTGAGTGCGGCTCGGGCTATAGCTAATACTGTACAGCGGTGCGGAAGCTACGCAGATAGCGTTTTGTTGGTTCCCTGCATCTATCTTACGTGTCATAGTATATGTTTGGCATACATCGCACGTATTCGTACGTCTTTAGACGCGTACTATTTACATGATTGATTTCTGGAGTTTTACGTCCCAAAACCAGCTTTGATTATGAGAGACGCCGTAGTGGAGGGTTCCAAAAATTCTGACCACTTGGGGTTCTTTAACGTGCACTGACATCGCACAGTACACGCGGCTCAACATATCGCCTCCATCGAAATGCAGCCGCCGCGCCGGGATTCGATCCCGCGATCCTCGGATCAGCGGCTGAGTACCTTAGCCACTAGACCACCGTGGCGGGGCATATTATTCACATCAGTACAGAGTTTATAGTATGGACATCTATCCTTCTTATAGCGCAGTTATTGTGAATACGCGTTATTAAAACCAAGCCCTGTATGTCTCGTTTTGAGGTGACCTAAATGTGGTTCCAGAGATCGGAAATGGTATGTTCAAAGTAGTCGACAGCTTAGCGTAATGAATAGCCGCACAACATGACACATCAATCCATCGGTAAATTCACGAGGAATATGAATATTCAGAAATGACCATGATAGTTATTAAATTATGTATGATAATGACCACGACAATGCGGAAAACCTGGTAAGAACCACGTGCGGTTCATAACCGCATTGGGTGCATAATGCCGGTATAAGCCATATGTGATTGAATGCTAACATACGCCAGATGTCATTCTCGTAATGTTAGACTGCCAAGGGCTTTTAGGTTAGAATTCCTATGTCCGGGGTTAGACTACCACAGGTATTGTCTTTCGGCTCTCAAGCGATATAGCTAAGAAGCCCTAGTAACGTTCATTACCTTGTCGCTAAACCGGATTACTGGCCCTGCCTGGCTCCTGTCAAGCTGCTTCATTAAAGCTTTCTTGCCTAGAGAGACCTTCAACACGAAGTAGTATGTGCGTAGTGAATAAAATTAAACAGACCGGCATGCGCGTTCAAATTCGCTGTGATAACAGAAACTATGAGACTGATCACAACTACAGAAACATGTCCTAAATAACCCCGTGCGTTTGGCCCCTTCTTAAGACTTACTGATTTTCGACGACTGAATCTGACGGGCCGTTACATATTATTCCCGTGGGATTACCTATATCCATGTTGCGTGCGCTTAACTAGTACGCAATCCACGGAAAAGAGTATCAAGCGCACACAATAACACAGTTTCATTCCTGGTTGGCAAGTTAAGGGGTTACGGCACAGCAAAAATGCCTAAATTATAACGCGGTTTATCTGTCAGACTTTGTGGTTTAGTGATCAGTTACTAGTTGACTGCACAAGGAGTGGCGGCCAAACAACAATCTCAAAATTAAAAAAAAAAAAACTCCCAGGCAGAGGACGTATCACAGTGGCAGCGTCTAAGCTAGATTCTGTTGCGAGCACTGTCAATCTGTTTTCAGTTTTACTTCATTCTTGCTCCTTCCCATTGTTTTATGCAAGGTGAAATCGCTACCTGCAAGTTTACTTCCTTCGACGATCCGTTTCAGATTCTGAAACCATGTAAACCGCGGGAACCATGGATACGCTTACGAGGCGCGCAAAGGGCGCACTATAGTTTCGTATTTTCTCACAAAAGTGGTTACACGAATGTATTTCGTTGCTGTCCCGTTGTTCAAATTAAAGGGAAAAGAGGCATTCTATTAAAATGCATTTGGAAGCCGCGCACACTTTTTTGCGATGAAACTGAGCAACTGTGATCCCATACGCAATCACAACGCAGGCTGGCTACCCTGTGCGAAATGCCCCTGCAGTGTAAGCGGTGTAAGCAAGCGGCTGCCTTGCAATGACGCCCGACTCGCGACTACAACAATATACCGAAGCCTTCCGCTTGCTATTCCAATAATAACGAAAAGCCAATTCTACGTGTTTTACAGTGTAAGCTCTTATGTGTTCGTTACAATGGCCGACATCGGCGGCAATGGTGTCCGACGCAGCCGGTGAGGAGGAGGAGGAGAAGAGGAAGAAAAGAAGAAGAAAACGAAGAAAAGAAGGAGAAGGAAAGAAGAAGAAAAAGAAAGGCCCCATGCTTCTGCTGATTTAAACCCAGCTCCATAGGAGTGGTGCCACTGCACCGCTCACTGACCATCGCAACCTGATTGGGTATTTTTCATTCTCAGCCATGGCTCTAATATGGCAGAAGTATTTCAGATTTCATGTTTGTTAGTCAGTGGCTGTAGTTTCATCGACGAAGACGAGGAAAAAAGGGGAAAAGGCGGGAAAAAAAGGAGAAGAGAAACGAAATGACAACGAAGAAGCGCGAGAACGCGCCGAAGTCGATAACGAAGAGAGGAAGAATACGGCGTAGAAGTGATGAAGAGAGCTCACGACGAGGACGACAGCGACAATGAGATAATGAGATAATGAGAGAAGCATGCAGCAAATCCTAGCTTACGCTACCACTGCGCTGCGTTCACTGTCCAGGCCTGGGCGTTTCTTCACAACATTTTCACACATTTCCAAAGAATCACACGGAGAACAGAGGCACGAAATAGTGCAGCGGTCTAGAGCAGGGAAGTCCTACGAAAGTTCACAACAGCTCGAAAAATAATAATTAGAATTAATTGCTTATACTTTTGAACCTTAATGCAACAGTTATAACAAGTCGCAAGAGGTGCCTACATTTTAATTGATACACTGCCCAAAACCGGATTTTTAACAAGCTACCATTGAGGACGTTGTGTCATTGTAAGGAATACAAGACACCTGTTCAGCAGCCGGCTGATACGAAACAAATGTCCTTAGCTATCGATTAAGTAACGCGGATGCGAAAGCCAAGACCTTTGGTAGCCGCACCCGTGTCCTATGGTTTCGCACCCGGGACCTTTGGAGCAAAACGTCGCGTGAATGATTTAGCACAGGTATGCAAGTTACAATCACACTTGTCTCATACGCGCATATCCAATGCTGGTATAAGCCACACATGCTCTTGTTGTGGTTAAGCGTCAAGTAAATGACAGGGATGTCATTTTATTGGTGTCATGACCTATCAGCCACATTAGACACACATTCGTACCCACCCACGCCATTTTTGGTACAAACCAAGTGAACGAAACCTGTATCACATTTTTACGCTGCGCTATGCTTTCAAGGTTGCCCTGCATGGACCACGCAAAGCTCTCGCCTTTGAAGCTTCTGTTCAGCAGTGGACTGATACTGACAACGTGCGAGCAATGTACCGAACAGGAAAACGCTTCAGGGGCAACTTGCAGTCTCTAGCATACGTAAGGAAACGTCCACAAGACGGCAGCCACGTCAAGCTCGGGCCAAGCCTTCGGGGACGCTGCACAGATCTGACCTGCACAGCCGCGCGCGGCGAATTTCAGCGGCGAGCCGTACCTCGGTTGTGGACCTCACGCGCCGTGGGGGCCACGCCTAGGCACGAAACGAGGAAGGACCGCATCGTCAGAAGAGAAACGCCATGGCGGGCCGGGGCATCAATGGACCGGTTTTTCTGTTGCACAGCCTTACACCCTCATCAACGCTCCTCACGATCCTGGGCCGCCACAGTGAGCAGGCCATCAGGTCCCCCCCCCCCCCCCCCTCCTCCTCCATGCGTCCAATCGCCCATGCGGCAAATACACGGTATTTTTTTTCTTCGCGGCACAGCGCAGCCCCTCCATAGACTGGATGATGCCGTCGCCGAGGCTGTAGTACACCAAGGAATGGCCGTGTACCATAGTGTTTCGTACGAAAAGATTGCTAGAGGGAAACTCTGGGTGCCCACATACTAGAGGAGGTGCGACCGCGGCGATTCAGGAAGCGTGCGAATACTGGTTTTGGAAAACTTGATCTCCCGATAACCGTGCGTTGGGTTCCTCCGAATGTTGTTGTGACTGGTGGGAAATTTAGGGATTTATACCGCGGTGAGGATAACGCTCCAAGGAAGTACGAAGACACAAGTGAAAACACTACACATACTATTCTTGAATCACAGTAGGTGCACGTTTGCACATACGATGTATATGTACGTCACACATAAGGATGTCAGGCATATATGCCCGAAGTAGACTGACTCCTGGACATACATGCCCATCACCCGAGGGAACGAGCGTGCACCAGGTGGATAAAAGCCTTGTTCGCTTTCGTATGGAGTAAACAAGCACGGGTCTTGTGACCGGACATATCTGTTAACAAGGGACCGATTCCTGGCACTCAAAACAGACCGCTTCCTGCCTGCCAGCTGCTACAGCAGAGCACGCGCCAAAACCGTCACGCGAGCAACTGTTTGGCATATGTTAACCTTCACCTACGAGCCAAGTTTACGTCCAGAAGTAAAATTTCCACGCCGTACGCCTGGCCTGTAACCTATGGGAAGGGTTTTCATCTTTTGGAACCTGCCTCGTCACCGAAAGATAACCGTCATCAATATGTTGGTTCACGTAGGCGCTGCTGGGACCAGAAGAGTCAACGTTAACCGCTCGGACAATCCGACTGGCTACAGATTTCATACAAGCTCGTACCTAATAGGTCGGGCCAATCCAGCAAGGGATAATCAACAATAACCAATATCATTTAACCCTATAACCAAGCTTTAAGATCAGTCAGCCTTCATTAGCCAAAGTGTATGAGCACAGCCGATATTAGCGAACATTTAGCCAATATTAGTTCGCAACAATAACAATTGCCAAGGTTTTACGTGCCAGTGCCAGGATATGATTATAAGGCATGCCACAGCTGAGGGCCCAGGAAAATTTGACCACCACGGATTCTTTGAAGTGGTACTGCAACACTTTTTGAACATAGTCCGAACACGGTGCCCATCAATCCTCGAGGCTTCTGTGAACACGTTGAGCCAAATATTACTGCACTGCACGCACCAGGAAACGCTGCTAGAAACCCCCTACTCTTCTTCCAACCTATGACGTCACAATGGAGCACTGGCTCCGTCGCTTGAAGTGGAACTAGCGTTGATGACTTTATGAACGCGGAAGCATCCACAGGAATAGGATAGAATAATATGGAATAGAATAGAAAGTTTATTTCTCTTTCGCGCAGTACAAAGCAGTACAGGGAAGAGGGGACAGTGGGCAAAAAGCTGCTAAAGGCAGCTTGAGAGAGCACCCAATGCCCCAGGTACACATGAACAGCAATGGGTGGGCATATACAAGATTTACATGCGACATTTCCCAACGGAAAAGCAATATATTGCGTGTTCATACAATACAAAAAAAAAGAAGAAAGAACAGAAAAGAGAAAAACCGAAATACATAATGTCAGCCTAAAATATATCTTACAATAGAGTAATTCATGCCTATTTACAATGTAAGAGGGATGGTTTCGCCATTAGTTTATTTTTATAGAATAGTTTATTTCGACATTACGAATTCGACAAATAAAGAAAACGTACGTATTTTTCCTTTAAAAAAAAAGAAGTTAGGCGGCGTGGTATAGTGTGACTTGTGACGTCATTTGCTAGAAGGAGAGCAGGCTACTACCATCTGTATTTGAAATCAAGTTTCGAATTCCCTCGTGGATGCAGCGCAATAACATGTGGCTCACGTGTTCACACGAGGCACCACTGACTGGCACCTTGTTCAGACTATATTCAAAAAGTGTTGCAGGCCGGGATTTGTCTATCCAGAATTTCGATTTTTCTTCGGAAAGTGGAAGGGTGGAGGCAGGGGGGGGGGGGGGTATACGTAGATATAACTTTCATGGAGAACTTTTGGAGGGTGTGGGGGTCTACCTGAGGGGTGTTAGAGGGTTTGGGGGGGGGGATGTAACTGGGGGTGGGGGGGAGGGTGTATAAATTCCTGATTTCAGGACCCCTTGAACATACACTGGTAACGAACAGTACACGGGCTGCTGGCACCTTCGCTTCCATCGAAAATGCGACCACCGCGGCCGGGATTGAACCGGTGTCCTTCGCGTAGGCATGCCCAGCATCAACCCCACTGCATTACCGTGGGAGACAAGATTGGTTCGTGTTAACCTGCACTGGTAGTATATTAAACTTAACACGAACGAAGAAGTGAGGTGACGGCACGACTGGGCCATACATTTTGGCAGAAAAAGAAAAAGAAAGCAGAAAGAGAACTTTCAAGACTGCCTGCACAGGAAGATTCGAAAACCCGGACGTGACGGACACTACCAGCGCAGACGAGCTATAACTCGGACGTCGTGGGTCACGTCCCAGACAGAGGGGGGAAAAAAGAAAGAAAAACCTTTCCTTCGCTCAGTTCGTCGGGGCCCTTTGTGTCGACGTCCATCTCGAGCCGAGCCAAGCCACAGACGGCGACCTTGTCGTCGCCTATACGACGCCGCTCGTCTCTCGTTGATCGAGAAAACGTGAGAGAGGACTCGCGAGAAGTGCACCTCGTGCGGCCGGCTGGTTGTTGGTGTCCCTCTCGGGAAGTCTCGTAACCTCTCGTGCGCCGACGCATAAAGGAAGAGACGCGGAAGACGTACAACTTTGAAAAAAGAGAAACAAGAGCAAGAAGAAGAAAAAGAAGAAGTGCTCAGTGAACTCTGCGAGTGTATATAAAAGAGAACGATTCCCATCTTCCGACGAGGGCAGGCCTAGCTTGCGAGGCGTCATCACGTGTGTAGTAAGTGTATACTGCGTGCGATCGACACGAGATGGCTTGTGCGGGCGGCGGCGCGCTTTCCCATAACGGTTCGCCGTGGTCTTTCGTTCTTTTCTTCCGGTGCTGCCGGCGATAAAAAAAGGAAAAAAGAAAAAGATACCGGAAGAATCCATACAAGGAGACACGAAACTATCGGGAATATCACGTTTACGGACTCTTTTTTCAACCTTCGCATCCTTCAATACCTCGTGCTCTCGAACTCGGCGTTCGCATTCTTCCGAGGCAATTTCATCGCATCCAAGAATACAGCACAGCCTCGGTTTTATGCACTGAAGATCAGTTCACTTTTCTGGAGGAGCCAGTTTAACGATGTGTACGTCTAGGAAAGACGAGGTCACAAGAAATCGAGTAGAGCACGAGCGGTTTCAAGCGAAGTGTTAGGGAAGATGGCGCCCGCAAAGTTGATAATTGGGCGAGCTGGTGACAGAACAGCGCTATTGCTGTCTGTCGTCTCCCTTTCGTACCTTGTTTCTCGTGCGCTGCTTACCACCAAGAAGATAGCGTCGTCTTGAGGCACTCACACCACTTTTTTTTCTTTTGCTAGAGTTTAGCTAAGTTGCTAAAGTATAACACCGTATTTACTCGCATACTAGCGTCACCGGCGAATGTTGGCTACGTGCTGCTACAGCAGCAATATAGCCCTCATTCAATCACCGCCCCATAGTGAGTCGACCACCAATTGGTTTACATATTGTATGCTTATTTGCACCATAACCAGGTTTTGTAGCATAACTGAGGGGAGCGGAGGTAACGTGATGAGTGCAGAAAAGAAAATAAGAAGAACTGCTCCATAACCACGATAAATAGCGATACTGGTTCGACTGGTTCGACCATTACAGGTGTCGTGAAACTTGCTAATCATAACGCTTCGTCAAGCATTTAGATATATGGCTTCAACAACACGCCTTGTCGGATCACAACTGGTCGTTATCCCGCTTTCAGTGCTTTGTATCTCACTTCGACGTTCGAAATCCACTACGTGTATGCGGTACGAAAGCGCCAGTTCTGTTGATACGCAATTACTATAAAATAATATCTGATGGTCATCAACAACACCAACACGGGGATGTAATGTTATACTGGTGTCACAGGGTCGCTTCGAAGGCATTCGAACCAACTGTCCATCGACTCAAAAGTCATTTTTGAGCTGCTACACGGGCGGTTTCGATGGCCATCGAGTCGATAGTCTATCGAGCTCGATAAACTATCGAATCGACGACCATCGAAACCGCCCGTGTAGCAGCTCAAACATGACTTTTGAGTCAATGGACCGTCGGTTCGAATGCCTTCGAAACGCCAGTGGGACACCAGTATTAGACACAACAGTTGAGGCACTGATTGCTTAATTAATTGATTGATTAACTGATAAATCGACTGACCGATTGATTATTTGATTGTCTGAACATAGTTTCTTGCTCTACTGCAATGTGTAGGTGCCATGATGCAGGCCTTCCACTCCGCTCTCAGTCTAAAGGAATTATTCTGACGAAAACAACAAGGGAATCATCTGAGTACACTGGACACTGTTTGTTCCGCGTCTACCTCTTCGATTCGAAGACGAGTCGGGTCACATGACTGTCTCTCAGTCGCCGATCAACGAAAGGCGCGTCAACAAAAACTATCAAAGGGGGCCAGTGTCTACTGCGAACCCTCCCCGACCACGTGACGAGTGACAGGTCCAAGCCTTGAGTTTCACGTCCAGTAAACACTTCTCGTGACCTGACAACCGTCTCCTCGCTCCAGTTCTTTCCGCCAACCGCACGAAAGCTAAACCGCTCACGTTAAGCTGTCACGTTCGTATAGGCGCGCTTTTAAACATTCGTCGCATTTCAAACAAACCAACAAAGAAACAAACAAAAAAAAAACGAGTCGACGTTTGTATAAACCGCACACACTTTGCATCTCTGTCTACTCGAACGCCCTGTCCGCGCATTATATGCTCCAGAAGCTCTTTGTTCCAGGCGCGCCTCGGTGAACTCGCAGTGAAAAATCCCCTGTCCTACCTGAGTGCGGCCCAGAACTGTCATGGCGGCATTCAGCGTGGACGGCCGTACCATCCGCTCCCTACCACTCAAGTTTCTGTGGTTTTTTTTTTGTTGTTGTTTATTTCTTCGCATTCGTTTTTTCCTGTACATTTTCCTGGGATGAAAGCTCGCTCGTTCACTCCGGTTTTTTGAGCAACGCACCGACTAGCCAACAAGCGAAGCTCCGCAAAAAATAAAATAAAGGTAAGTTGGAGAGCGCAGACGGCGAGCGATTTGGTCGGCGAAGAGCCGCTCCGTCTGTGTGCGTGTGCCCTTCAAGATCTATGGCGAACCCGCGAAAATAATAATGATCGGAGCGGTGGTGACGAAACATATCGATTAGGCACGGGGAAGTAGAGAGTGCATTGGCTGACCTGGTCACGACTTGGAGGTATACAGGGAGCGATCAACCGCAGCAGAAGCCTCGTTGTCCGTGATGGCAAACAAGCCGCGATGGCCGAACACAAACGGCGTATTCCAGTACGAACCGTACTATAGAGTCGCAAAGATGTGGAACTTGCCACATCACCATATTAACACTGATTATTGGTGAAACAGAAATTAAGAAGAAGAAATGGGCGTGGGCGGGCCATGTAATGCGAAGACAAGACAACCGCTGGTAATTTAAGGGTAACGGAGTGGATTCCTAGAGAAGGCAAGCGTGGCAGGGGAGGCAGAAAGTTAGGTGAGCAGACGAGATCAGGAAGTGTGCGGGGATAAATTGGGCCCAGTTGGCACAGGACAGGGATAATTGGAGATCCATGGGAGAGGCCTTTGCCCTGCAGTGGGCGTAGACAGGCTGTTGAAGATGATGACGATGATGATTATGATTATTATGATGATGATTGGTGCAGTAGCAATGTTTTGGGGTGCAGCCCGTGCAGTGTAAGGCAGCATTAAAGCCTATGAGGTGGAAATAAGTTGAGCGACATTTTTCTAAAGGCCCACTGCTGGGTTGGTACAACTTTAGGTTAAGACAAGCTCGTCTAAAAGAATTGATGTACTGAAATGAGTGTTAACGCCCATATATAAGCCGCTTAAGTGAAAGCCGCTGTCACCGTCCGGCAAAATTTTCGCGAAAGGCCTGATAGGTTGCATCAAAGTGGGCACAGTGATCTGCTACGCAGATTTCTCCTGCTGTGTCCATTACAAACGCCGCGGTGAGGGGTAATATACCAAGACGCTACGGGTGTTCTAGAGTTAATTCATGGCACGTACGTGACTGATAGTCGGGTACGACGCGACATAAGCGAGCTCAGAAAATATAGCAGGGGACAACATTTGATAGAGCGCACTTTTAAAAGATTTCCTTAACAGGACGGCGTTTCATTCGCTGAAAACCTACGCAAAAGCTTACTATATGAAGGTTAAACTGATGAATGCTACAATCGTTACGTGCAGTGCTGAATCATTGTGTCGGCCCTACTGGGTTCGGAAAAGGGGACGAGAAATTCGCAATAGAAATAACGCGAAATATGGTTCACAAAATAACAGGAGATTTCTTTTTCCCTTAACTTAAGCTCGCTTCAGGCTATCACCTGTAGTGCCTCTGTATCAACCATCAGTCTTTGAAATATGGCACACAATTTAGTTTCCACCATAAACGTTACATAGTATTAAGCGACGATAGTGAAGAAACCGGTTGTATTAAAGCCGTACTGACAGAAAAAGGGAGAGTAAACGCAGCACAATGAATGCTGAAGTGTAGAGAACAAACAAGAAACGATGAATGTGTGGCCAATACGTTGCGGAGGAGCGGTCACGATACCGAGGTTAGTGAACCGCCTTAAGCTGCCATTCCTCCGTCCTTACCCCTATCCCCCCTTCCTCCGTCCTCTCCTCCTTACGAAAGAACACGCGCGCGGGGGGGGCTTAACATTTGGAGGCTTCGACTTCTTAATGAAGCTTAAGAGCCGCAATGACTGCCTGTATCCATGAGATGCTTTCCCACTACACTTAGAGTACCGCCCGGGCAAACGAAATACCACCGAAAACGAGCAGTAAGTAATCTCTTGGAATTTGCGGTCTGCTGGAAAGCACGTACACATACACACACACACACTCTCCGTGAAGGACGGAGAAAGAAAAATCGAGGGGATCCGTACGCCTCACTGACCTCGAAGGCGTAGCAGCCCTTCGATATCGATATCGGCGGGTTCAAGCTCGCTCAGCCATGACTGCACTCCCCCCCCCCCCCCCTCCTCCATTGCCGTGCGCGATTTCGTCTCAATGGAAAACACCTCGGCACGCGGGGTATATATGGAAGAAGATATGGCGCATGCGGACCACCCAGGTGAGTAGAGGATGCGGAGCACGCTTGAAGCGCCGATGTCGGTACATCTATTCATGGTTATGCTCAAGTCTAGCAACGAGTCGCGGTTTGCTTTAGAAATAGAGAGAAGAACAAGAAGGGTGGGGAACGTCGAATCTTTCGAAGGACATGTTGGTAGCTAGTTGGTTCATTTCTTGAAGGAATAGGTATGGCGCTAAAAGGACGGGACAAAGACCAGACAGAAATGCCTCCCATGTGCGTTGTGTCATGTCTTTGTCCCGTCGATTTAGCGCCATACCTATTCCTTCTGGAATCCTTGTTAGTTGCAGTTGCAAGGACAGATGGATGTGTCGCGCATGGCTTTTGAATCAGTTATTCAGGTTTGCTAGAGCAAAAGGAGAGAGAGAGAGAGAGAGAGAGAAACAAGGGAAGAGAAAGGCAGGGATCGAGATTAAGCAGACCTGTGCCTGCTTGCTACCCTGCACCAGGGGAAGAAGGTAGAGCAAAGAAAGAACACAAATCTCAGAGGGGATTCATGTTTGCTTGCGCAAACATGTGTCTTAACGGAAAGCAGCTAGCCGAAACTATTAACATTACTCGTTAACGAATATTGTTTGTGGTCTGCAGTTTGTGCTAGCGCGTTGCACACTATAATCCCCTTCTTTTCCCCTTGATGCTGTAATACCCGTTCATTGAATGTGTTGCTTACTTTACATAAAGTCAGCGCGCAATGACGCCAAGAAAAAGCGTGGCTGAAATACAGAATCGAATGTATTGTGAACCTCGTAATCCGGCAGCGCTGAAATGTTTGATACACCGCAGTCCCCAATGTATGATTCTATCGCTTATCAGACTGGCGATAATCCTTTACGATACAGCGCTCCGGTTTCGATAATGCTCTATCGCTTATCAGGCTGGCGATAATCCTATACAGCACTCCGGTTTTGATAATGCTGTTCCGCTGCTCCATCAACTTCGCCGTCCTCCCTCCAGCAATTGGCGCGGTTATAACGGTCTGCTCACAACCTAAATGACGCCCTAGACTGTACTGCTTGATCAACGAGATATCGCCAGGCCGCTTACAGCCAGGACTAGCCAGTTACTCAGAATTTTCCAGGCCGCTTATAGCTGCACAATCCCCCGTTTTTAACCATTCTTTATATGCTAGCAACATTCGAAAGCTGCATTTTCATCGCGCATACAATGCAGAGAGAGAGAGAGAGAGATTGCGAGCTCGTTCAGCCGTAAATGTAGGCACGAACTCTTCTATAGCGGAACTAGGCTATTAGGCAATATTAAAGACGCTGCTCAATGTTTGCCGCCTTTGTGAAGACAATGCAATGCAAACACGGGGATGACACACAAGGCATACCGACATCATTAAATGACGTGCGACATGTACTTAATGTATATTACGTGCAATTTGAGTTCTACGTACACAAGGTGCATGACGAGAAATCCATACGTCGCACATAGCAAACGGACTACAACGTCAGCACTTACATCCCGCCAGGCCGCTTGACAATGCGCACCCGACGAAACGATGGGACAGAATTGGGACACATCCGGAATACAAAAGCAGCGGGGACATGAGACGACAACCTTGCTTATTTTTGATGAAGATGATAAACAAGGGAGTCCGCGGATCTGAGGAACAATTACGTCGTGACGCACACCGTATTACGCGGAGTGGACTTCCACAAGAGCGTCTCTCGAAGAGCTCGTGAGCAAATAAAAACAAAAAAAGTGAATAAGAAATGTCGCACGACGTCGTTTGTTTCACACGAACTAAAACAACTCGGCGTGTTTCCTTGTACCTCGTCTGAATGCCGAGGAATCCAGGGCTCATCCCAGCGCGCTCAAATGCGGAAGAAAGAAAAACACTACTCGCGGAGATGAATAGCGTGGTCATACTTGCAACAGCCTGTTTCTTTGTTTCATGCGACAACTGATTCGATTATACGAAATAATGAAATGTAACGTCAGAAAAACTTGTTGAAATTTTTGAAATGAAACGAACACCTAACTTAGGAAAATGTGGAAACATGGCAGACAATTCAGTTGTATTGGAATGAGATTCAAGAAAAGTAATTGTTCTGCTACAACAGCGCACATTTTATGTATGTATGTACGTACGCATGTATGTATGTATGTACGTACGCATGTATGTATGTATGTACGTACGCATGTATGTATGTATGTACGTACGCATGTATGTATGTATGTATGTATGTATGTATGTATGTATGTATGTATGTATGTATGTATGTATGTATGTATGTATGTATGTATGCATGTATGCATGTATGTATGTATGTATGTATGCATGTATGCATGTATGCATGTGCGTGTGCACTAGCGCTCTAGCGATTTACGTTTAAGGAACTTTCGCTTTCATTTCCGTACGCGATATTAAATCCTAAGTGGGAGTGCGCCCTATTTTAAAAGGTACACACCTCCCAAAGCGAATTTTGTCGGAGCACTACTCATCAATCTCGTTCGCAGTTCACCTCCTTAGCGCTTCGCCCGTGGTATTTTCCTTGTAGAGTGGGCGAACGCGAGGGGTTGAAAGCACGCACATAAAAATTACGTGCACCCATACTTTGCGAAATGCTCTCTCCATTTTTTGGGAGCGCGTAATTTGACGACACAACGATCATCATCAATCTTAGAAGCGTGTTCCTCGAATTCTGTGCATCCCAGTTCTGGCCGCGCTTTGTAAAATGTGTTCAAGCCGCAGCAACCGTACCATTACTCAAAACTCGTCTTCGTATTAGGGGAAGGATCACTGAAACTTCATTTCGGGCGCCAAAGAAATACGTGTCGACGAAACGGGAGAGAAAAGATGGCTGACATTGACGGAAAGCTGAAGCAGAAATTTTGCCGCGCGTCTTCTCGTTGTCCCAAGCGCGCCGTACACAAACTGGTTTGCATAAACGGGGTGGCGCCTCCGCGAGCCAGGCAAATGGACGCAACCTGTTCTCGCATTGCGGCCACTCTGACGAAACTGTGCGTGTTTTGCAAAAGAACGGGAGCTTCGCGAAGAAGCGTCACAGCGCCATAGAATACAATACGAGCGAAAAAAAAAAAAAGAAACGTACCTGAGGTTCAGAAATCTAAGTTCATTTGCAATCCTTAGACGTTTATGGCATTTCATTTATTGACCAGACTTTTATGCCGCATTATATATATATATATATATATATATATATATATATATATATATATATATATATATATATATCGAAAATTCCAGAGGCCCGCGTACTGTGCGTTCTCAGTGCACGTTAAACAACCCCAGGTGGTCGAAATTTCCGAAGCCTTCCGCTATAGGCCTTTTCTCTCCTATCTATATCTTTCAGTCCCTTTCCCCTGCCCCCACGGACGCTTAGCCGTGCTCCCGACATGGGCCGCAGAAACCTTTCCTTAACCGAACCACAAGCATCATCATCACCACAACACAGACGGCGACACTGTTAGGCACATCGGCATATGGACACTTTACGAAGAGAAAGCCGAAAGGCACTGTTGCAAACGCTGTCGTAAAAGAAAACACAAACTGCGGCCTAAAAAACAGCGTGAAGGTATGCTACCACGAAAAAAAGTTTGTAGACCAAAAGGTACCACAAATACTTCTTTGCAACTTGGGCATGGTGGTTGAAATCGAGTGGTCTAGCCCAATTAAGTTCTCGTGTCTGACCAATGTATAACATACTGTAGCACTTCGACGCTAGCTTCTAGCTAGCTCTGCTAGATGGACTTACAGTTTTCGCTGCTAGCCGGGGTATCCAATCTTTCGCTCGTGACAGTACTTTAACGGTCCATTTATGTAGAGTTTTGCACGTCCAGTACTTCATTTTACCATCCAGCGTGTAGCCATTGACGCATTTTTGTTTGCTTTCATTCCGTCCTTCCATTCAAGTTGAACATTTCTAGGCTTGTTAATGCAGTTTTATACCTTTCCTCCACGTTGCTCGAAGCTTTGTTCTTCACGTGTTCATGTTCTAAAATGTGAACTGAACCTTGATAGCGGAATCTTGTTCGTGTATCACGGAACAAATTTTTGCTCCTTTCTAGCACGCTTAATGCTCAGTGACTTCTGCGGGCCCACGCTTGCATCCCGCTCCGATGTCGGCACGTTTTTACCTCAAACAGCCTTCCCTTTGAACTATACAGAGTAATGACAATAGGCAATATAGAAAAATAAAATTAAAGGAAGCTATGGGAGCAGAGGTGACGTGGGCGCAGGTGCAAGTGTGTTGCAATGCGTCGCCCAGCCTATCACTCACTGGCAAAACTGACAACTGAGAAGTGCTCTTCGGAAATGAGATGCATGGACTCACCTGTTCCTTTTTTAAATAGTGCACGTACCCCTCTGCGTCAATCAGTGCGTCACTCCTTTCCGCTTCATCCTGGAACACCAAGGTGTAAGCGTTAGAGGTAGTCGCCGCACTGTGACGTCACCTATAGCGTCACTAATGAGCGAGTAAAACAGAGCAACCGCAGTCGCCACTTCACAGTAAGAGGATTTCAAGGAAACCGAATGAAAAGGAAAAAAAAAACTGGAGGACGCTTAAGCTACGTCTTTAGGAGTAAAACGCGATAGCGTTGTCGCCCCTCGTTCGCGTCGCAACCTTATCACGTTAAAACAGAGAATTCGTTGAAACCGGCGCATCCTCTATAACACCATATAATCTTTATGCGCGGCTCTAGCGAGGAGGCGTAAGTCATCTGGACGATGTTTACGCAAGTAAACTACCCACGCCAACGCCTCCTTCAGACGGTGCTGTTGATTCTTTTTTTTTTGCCCACCACAAACGCCGGAACCGGACTTTCTGCGACACGATCTGCATAACGCTCTCGTAGACGATTACCATAGTTTATAACGTGAAATGGGAGCGCCGCAGTACTTGTGCGTTTTTAATCAGGCGATATACTGAGCAGAACTACTTCATAAAGACATGTACGTTCCCTTTCCTGCGCATTCACCTCGGTGAGCAGAGCCGACGAAGCACTTCCACCCGGTATGCCTGGCTCATTGCTGAAAAAAGTACCGATGAGCTCCTGTTCCGGTTTATTAGGAAGGCAGTATTACCGCCCTCCGCACACCTCATTAACAGTAAACGACAGCACTGGCGCCTAATACAAACACATTTCCGAATACGACCGCGTATCACCGTTTTTATCCGAACCTCTACTCAGACGCCTGCAACGCCTGCAACCAGCGGGCGGACCTCAGCCACATCATCTGGGCTTGCCCCCAACATAGGAGGGGGGGGGGGGGGTGCCGAACAATACCTACGCTAACAAGGAGCAGTGGAAGACGGCGCTGCTGAGCTCAAACAGCGAAGACCAACGTCAAGTTATCAGGCAAGCCGAAGATGCCGTTAGGACCCAAGGGCTCCTCATTATCGACTCGTGGAAGGCTCTCCTGTGAAAGCTGACTCAATACCTCCACCGTAGTCCACAGCTGTCCTCGGCGAAAGAAGATAGTCGCGTGGCTCCAGGCGCACAAGTCATGGACAGATTTCACTGTACTGGTTCGGTCGTTTACGGCGAGGGCCGAGGGACGACGGTCAGCGCAGGAATGGACGCATAAGAGTTGCGCGCCCTAATAGAAAAAAAAATATATGGTAAGAATCATTGATTTGAGATTCAATGAAGGCAATCTTGGGTCTAGAATAGCGGGAACTCTACGTCATATCTGGCACTAGCGGGAACTTTTCCGTGTTAACAAGTGTTGGTAATACGTGTATAAATATGGTAATTCGATTCGTTCAATCATGATCGTCGACTCCATACCCAGTGATACATTGCGGGTGCAAGGAGTCCCGGAAGACAATTGCCTTACTTAACTGGCTAACTGACTAAGCAACTAATTGATTGCATGCCAGCTAAAGATAAGTAAATAATGCAGGCCCGGCCGTGCACGTGACTATAACAGGCAAAGTGAAACCTGAAGGCTACTCACGTGCTGGCCTCGGATCACCACACTGAATTCAGCAACACATTTTGTACGGACTTACTGATTCGTTTACTTTACGGATGGAATGGCGTAATTTTATGAAATTCAGCATCCATTGACCGAGTCCGTCTTCAGAAAATCAACAAATCTCACTCGATTCACTTTTTCATAAGCCTTCCCACAGAGAACACTGCTACGTCTCACGCGTTGTTTGGAGCACTGATGTCGAACTTGCCTTCGGATCAAATCCTCAACGAAGCCACACCATCACAGCTCTCTTGAAACAATAAGAAAGCCGGGGACCTTCGACGCACTAATGCCAGCCCATTTCACGAAAACAAGCAAGACACTTTGCGTATCTGCGTTATACGCAACGGTATAAGAAACGTTCTTCAACGGGGCCTCGTGGACTACAAGACATCAATGGAGCCATCGTATATACACGGCTACCCCTAGAAGGTCAACGTTATCGAAGATCTCGCTGCGGTCTCCGTACACCCACCACTTAGTGAGTCAACTTTGTTTTTGCATTAGTACCCGTCAAGTGCCCAGTTGGCTAACTACTGCCCGAGGCAAAGTTTCTCCGTTTACAGGTAAACACGCATTATCTATATAGAGAAGAACAACCTCACTCAAAGGACGCTGACGACAGCTTCAATGTCTGTAGTAGCGAAAACCGAAATATAGGCAAGTGTGGCACAATGTTAGTGCTATCGACTCCTCTCTCTATGGCTCGTCTTTCTTTCGCAACCTTATGTAAATATTCTATATGTAGCGACAGCACTTGGCTGACGTCCAGCGCGGTTAAGCAACGCGCACGTCTTCGAGATGGCGCAAAGGACCAGTTGGCTTCTTCATCTTAAGCCGTCTCGTCTATAAAGTAGGCTCCCGGATGAGCGGGAGCGTGAACGGTGTTTTCGATTGAGACGTCGTTCTTCGGGAGGATTAGCCGTGAATGCCAAAAGCAATCCGTCGCCAAAGCGCTTCCCTGCCCTACATTGCACTCGTCGAGACCAAAGACGCCGCCCATGGTGGGCGCGCCCACGAGCGTCCTACACTTACCTAACCTGTCCGGCTGCCAGATTTGTTTTCTTGCTTGGAAGTAACGAGTGTTTGCCTGTCCCCTCCCACCGTATAGCGACGCTGATTACTTCCTCCATTATATTTCGCGCTAACTAGTTGGGCTTAACGAAGCCGCAGACTGCCCGGATGTACTCGTGGTTGTCCAGGAAATTGGCGATTCATAAGAGGCCAGCAATGTTTTGACTATTGCTACAAACAGGTACGATTATGTAATGCGCTTATGTTATACGTTATCACTACGCATGGCAGTTAAAAAGCCCACGTGAGCGCTGAATCGAGTCAGCAGCTGCGCCGCCCATAATACAATTGAACCTGTTGTCACCCAAAAGCCCGATATAATGCGTGTTTACATATCTAATTCGAAGCGAGAAAGATGTCGGCCTGAAATTCCGTTCAGTTGGCTTTGCTTTGTACGTATCGTGCAGGCACTCCACATTGATGTGGTCTAAAAGTGCTGCCTCATAGTTAGATTTCTTGCTCACAGGCGACGCGATAGTCAGTGGTCCTCCCGCTTTGTTAGGGGGGCAGGTAATTGGAGAATAAGAAAAATGTGAGAAGGGCCGCACGAAGGAAATGGAACGAAAAATGACAAGTGTGACATTAAGAGATAGGGAAACAGTGGAGCAGATTAGACAGAAAGGAGTAGTCTATATCACAGTCGACATTATTAGTGAAGAAATGAACCCAGGGAGGACACATGGACTTGAGAAGGTCATTAGCGGGATGGATGCAGAGAGGGGAAAAAAAAAAGAGTCCACAGAAGACGGGGGCACGAAATTTAGGAACTTGCAGGCATCAGCTCGCGCAGGACAGCTCAGAGTGAATATCGTTGGGAGAGGCCTTCGTTCAGCATTGGACAAAAGTTAGGATGATGATGATGATGATGATGATGATGATGATGATGATGATGCCCAAGCTTTGAAACACGCAGCCTCTGGGAAGTGCCGCAACTGCATGATATTACTGATGAACTGTGTGCCACGAGTGGCTTTGTTGAGTAAGCAATGTTTCATATATCGAAGCCGGGGTGTCATTTCGACATTTGACCTGGTGCCACCCTGACCTCCCCCTCCCCCCAGCCCCTACCCCTACACGCACACAAAAATAGCTCAGCCCACACAACACACTGCACGTTCTCGTCGAAAGCTCTCCCTGCAGGACACCTTATAGAATCGTGGTCGCCATCTTTCACGCCTACCGAATTCTATATGTCCACACACACCAGGGGTCACTGACAACGCCCTCTCTGCAGGTGCACGCTCGGGCCAAATCAGCACTCCAGCACGTCTGCGGAATCTGAGATGTACTCGACCTACAGCGTCGTCGACACGCATTGCCCGAAAGGAGCTTCCATAACCGCAACGCTCGCGCTATCGTCGACTCGGTGGGTGGCTTTATCGCCTTCCTTTTCTTTCTCGTAGCGTAATAAATATAACGACGAGTCGAAGGTGATACCCAGCCCCACAACAGAACACCACGTTTCCTCGAAGCGGGAAAATAATGCCGAGCTAAAACAAGAAGAACCCCGTAGAAGAAACCTCAATTTCTCCGCTTTTTTCCTCCACGGTCTTCGATCGGAATGATCGTTGACAAGGTATACACCATGCTTTTTTCCTCAATACGTTTCCAGGCTTCAAATGTACTACAGCAGGGCGACACCCACTTGCGGGCTGTAGCTCGTATGTTCAGTGTATAGGCCTGTTGCGTCCGGATCGGAAGATACCCTGCCTACGCCTCCAGCGCCACCTGGTCGCAGTATAGCTGGACAAAAGACGATTCCGCAAATCGCCGCCTCCACCGACACTTTTGTCTGGACGATCGAGCGCGCAAGTCGAGGCAGTGAGAAAGCAGTGTGGGGGCCGTTGAGGCGTGATTCTCGCAGATACGGCAGTCTTTCCTCCTTTTTTTAGGTAACTCGTGGCAGTGAAGATGCACTGCAGCATTGCGTACGGAACGATTAACTTAACGACGTCGTCGGGCCAGCTAGGTAGCTATATGTGGAACGACACGTTCCACTCTCTCGGACTCTGATGCGGGCAGGGTAAAACCGAGTTCCCAATGAAGACGAGTCTGCGGGAAAGGCAGAAATATCAATAGTAAATGTCTAATCGTGTGCTCGAAATAGTGCGACCTCAAATCGTTGAAAGGTGGTGCCAAAGAATGACCATTTCTGACGCCAATCCATAACGCAACATTGGAAACGCGCGGTCTTCAAGAGCCTGAAAAGCTAACGCCGACGTGTATAGTTATAAGGTTAGCAGTTTCTGATAAGAATGCTAGATAAGAACCTGGTAAGGATAACTGGAAGCATGTTATGATAACTGTCACGTAGCCATTTGATGGAGATGATGCGAGTTGTGACAGGCGGGCTGTCATGCACGGAGCCGCACGGAGGTCCTCCATTAGAACAGGAGTGAACGTGTTCTGACAGGGGCCTTGTAGTGTAGGAAGTTGGCAAGGCGAAAGGTTAGCATGTTCACGCAAGACTTTTCGTGTCACGGGCTGATAAGGTCAAACAGATCGTTGCGATAAGAACAATGCAAACCAGCGTTGTGTGTGAGCGCTACCTCCATCTAACGGCACGTTTAAGCGTGAGAACTTTGTCCAAGACCCAGAAGACCGAACTCCACGTACGCCTTGAAAGCATACGAGTTCAGTTGAGGATTTTAGTTTGTCCGCAGACTTGTTTACGGTTACGGACACCGGTTGCCGCTAGATGTCGCTAGCAATTTTACTTCTGCCGTAAACGCTTCCGTTAGACCGGTATCCGTAAACGTAAAGAAGTTTACGGACAAACTAAAATCCTGTATTGTCTCAAGGCTTAACGCACGCTCCCATGACAGCGGCCGTATGACATCACCGCCATAGATGGACTTATTTACGACGACGCAGGCGCCTACGGCGCACATCCGTCCATTGTGCCCGCGGATGGGCGCCAAGTGCTGGAGTGCAACCTAACAATAAGGCGGCGGCCAAGATGGCTTCGGACATGACAGCTTCTTTGTGCCTAACGAATGGACAAGTTAAGACGGCGTCACCGGTCAACATTACACGACTATTCAAGATAGGTGTTGGGCATTTTAAGGTGATTAAGTATTCGTTCAGAACGGAACTCGTAACATGTCCTCCTCGATACTCACAATTTTCTTTTTCGTCCCGTACAACTTGAGCATAATAAGCTGATATCTCTTCAAGTTAAAGAAAGTAAGGCGTGCAAACACGGAAACAAGGGAACAAAAATCGACAACATAGACCACTACTATGAAGTGAATGAGAGCACTGCATGTGGCAAAAGAATAAAAAAAACTTATCTGCGCATGCTCAGGAATGATAGCGCCACCTTTCAATACGGTACACATGTGTGTCTAAGCGAGAGATAGCTGTTTAGGAATTTAGTCTGTGCCCAACGCAAGTTGGTCAGGTCCGCACCAATTAGCTGAGCTGGTTGGTATCAGCACTTACCAACTAGCTCACATATCTGACGTTATAACCCTTCAAGTAGTGCTCACCAACCTTCTGGAAAAGACAGTTCACAGTTAACAGCAAGAGACAGAGTGTTCGAATATATGCGCAGAAGTTTGCAATCCACCGAAGACAGCGCCGAGCGTTATTTAAACTGAACCTGCGCACTCTGGTTCAGCTTTACGGAAACCCTAGTGGGCCGCTTGTACAAATTACACTGACGTCTTTTATATTTAAATACAACGGAGCGACCAGACATCCAGACCAGTGACAACGGATACTCCAGGAGAGCACACTAACACTATTCCAAGACTATATAAGGTAGAGATGTGCGTGTAGCCTCTCCGTTTTGGCGCAACTACGTCATAGCTAGAGGTTTTTCACAGCCAACAATAACAACGCACAACAATAACAGCACAATAGCAACAACAACGACAACGACGAGAAAATGCGAATGTGCAGGGCATCTGGTGCCACGATGCATCTGAAGAGAAGGCCCTGCGTGATCTAAGAGAGAGCGCACGCCCCACGATAAGACGAGCTTGCACTTCATTAAGTCGCGATCTACGCATGCGCACAAACTGGCAGGACCCTTAATTGGCAGTGCGCGCGCAGACGGGGCGGTTGCGTGTGCTCCCTTTCAAGACAATCGGGCAAAAGGCAGGCTGCTTTCGCTGATTCGGGGTCTTCCACAGTGTACCGAGAGGGCAACCAGTGAGCTCATTCGAATTCAAGGTAGCACGTTGCTATATGAAGGGCGGGAAGTATAATTACACCGTAATTTAGGCAGGGCTGGTTAAGTATACACAGGCTATGACACTCCCCATATCAGGATTTTTATAGTCCAGCCAGGGAACTGGATATTCGGGCGCCGTCCAGACACGCCTGATAGTTCACTCGAGAAAGTTACATCAAATTGTTCGTTTATTTATACCGTGGATGACCGCACTGACCCTTAAGATGGGGCGCCACTTGCTTCGTGCATGTGACCTTAATTCCTCCACACAGTTGAACCAAGCGAGGCAGTACGCATCTCTGAGGCGCAATTTGTCACCTTACTACTAATAGACTGTAGCCAGCGTCACGCGAAGCTCTCGTTGAGGACAACTCACCTCCGAGAAGCACAGACAAGAAACAAGTGGAGAAATGAAGCGTAAATCACAGCAGAAAGATGGGAGCGCATGATGTGGACACAAGGGATGAAATAAATGAGAAACAAAACCATTTCCCTTCGTGCACTTGCGTCCATGACTGCGAGCCTCAAGTTTTTATACAGTATCTGTTTATCCATGTGGGCTTTCGTTGCAGTGCTTGATGCGAATTCTATATATATCGATCCATATGTATAGCACATTTCCACGCAATTCCTAATAATAACTGTATTCACTCCTACCTGAGTATGTAGTATTTTTTGATAAACAGATACACGCATGCATTAACAGATAAAACACCTAACACTTTCAACCGTTCTTTTTTAAAAAGGGGTAGCGTTATGCACTGCTCTCCCAGAAGCCACTGACTTTTCCGACACTGTCTCTCCAAAAGTCGCAATTGCACTCCACAAGGACAGGATGTACGGAAGCCTTAAAAAAAAAAAAAAGAAAGAAACCCCGGCGAATTGTATTACTTGAATACTTGAACAGTATTTTCGACAGAAAGAACAAAGGCCATTCTGAAACGCGGCTAGCGACTGTATCACCACAATACCTAATGTATCTTACGTTCGGCGTACAGGATGACGTAATAATTCTAACCACTACTTAATACGCTCTGGCAGCTAGCTTACTGGCATTTGCGACAAAAAGAAGGTACCCACACTGGAAACGAGTTTAAGAGGGCCAATAGACATTCGTCTGTGACGTTTGCTGATATGACGAAACAACCTCATAGCTATGTCTATAGGCACGTTTCCACTGCGGAGAAAAACGCCGTCTGTGCTGCTTTAGATAAACCGTACAGCCGCAGCTGTTCACACGCGTAAGCAATGAGATCACAACGGACCTATGTGTCAAAAGGTGCGTAGGGCACCAGTTCGTTTCATTAGGTTTGCCCAGCTTGCAAGGTATAGGGTGTGGTATAGGGACGTGAGCAGTCTCAAAAACCTTACGCTCCGATATTTGTTTCCATACTTGTCCTTTTTTCCCTTCCCATTAACTCGAATCTCTCTTCAACGGTGCATGGCAGTAAACTGGACTTCTTTCAATCTCATTTATCAATAAGCATTTGTGTAAGTTAATCCTAAAAGGGGCAGGAAGAAGCCCGACCCTGCGAGTTTCCTCTTCATGTTTTTCCTCATCTCCAGATCAGTTATTCACACAATAAGGGTGGATCTGGCCCCCCAACCTCCCGCTAGGGCTCCATGGCTTAGTAGTGCTATTCAACGGCAGTATATCGTTCTAGATATGCTCTAGAACATCATTAGATGTAGGTTAAACATTAGAACATCTAGATCGTCATTAAAGCAATGGCATAGTACCTACTTCACATGGTTGGCACCTGGGGTAATACTGGACAGCATTGCCCTCTGGGGCAATATTTGCCACCTGGCAAATACTGACTCAAGATCTGCCCCCTGGGACAGATGGAAAGCCTATACGCCTATTTTCGTATCGCTTTGCTATGCTCTTCTCACCCCCCCCCTTTTAGTTTCCGCCATGTAATACCACGTATCACAATCTGCCCAAGACGGTTAATGATGCAATTCTGAGCGCGCTTGCATTGCTTTCCAGATATAACATTGCAGTCCTCTAATTATTCTAGTGCTTGCTTATTTCGTTTGCTCGTTTTCTTCTCTTAACCTACGTTTACGTTCAGTATTTTTTTTTTGTCAATTTCAACATGCAGTGTATTCACCCGTATTGGTTCGTCAGCGCTACAGCAGATTGCGAATCAATCAAAATACGTGAAACGACCTAATGATTTCGTATGTTGACCTGTTTGTGTATGCGTTTCATAAAAAGCGTGTGTCTGTGACGTGCGCAGAGGCGCGAGTCATCTCAATTTCGTCGTCCTACACCCATCCGGAGTTTACTGTAAATTATAATTTAAACACGCACATGCCGACAGGCCAAATTCATTAAAGAGCTGCAGTCTCCCCACACAACAAAAATGGAGTTTAATAGAGGGTACAGCGTAAAAAAGAATTTCCCTCCGCTAAGTTTATATAATTAACTAGCGGAGCAAATTCGTTGATATTTTTTTTTTTTTTTACGACCAGGGCATGCCTCCTAACTCGGACCAAAATACGTGCGCACGATAAACTAGCCGAAACGTAGCCCACGCAAGAGACTGCGCAGCTACGGGACAATCAAATGGCGTTCCGCGTAGCCCACGAAGAAAAAAGAAGCAACTTGCAAAACCCTTTGTCAGGTCCGAAGAGAAAGTGCTGGCACCGAACCAGGAAGTACAGCGCGGCAATTAGTCGGGCGCCCGAGAATTCCAAACGTGTACCATACACAGTTGTCGGCAGTAATATATAGGATAAAGACTGCCAAGAGAAACGGCCCCTTGCAGTGCGAGACTAGATGGCACGCAATGAATTGCGAGGTACGGCGGGTATATGTAATGAAGGAGGGGGAAGAGGTGGCGAAAAAGGAAATAAAAAAAAACAATGCGCGTGCAATGTTGATAACAATCGGTTCCACTTTCTGCGCCGGTAGCCGACGCAATGCTGTTTTTTTTCACACGGTTCGGCCAGCAGTGTACCAGACTTCCCGTGCGATGTGTCCCGCCGTGTGCTGTACACGCTGCGTGCATGCGTGTCACGGTCGGCCGCGGATTGAGAATAGTTACGGCGATTACGACACGGCTTCCGTACATAGGCTTAACCCTACTACTACCACCAAGGGAGTGAGCTGGGAACAGACAGCAGCTTTATTTGCCTATTGTAGAAATGAGGGAAGTAATTTCCCACGCCGATGTCCAGCTTTCTCTGCGCCTTCTGGTCGTATACTCTCCAAATTAAACGCCGTGGGTTAATTAGTACGCGTTATTCCCCGTTAGTATACTCCCCGACTAACCATAAGCGCAGTCATTCCATTGCATACGCTTTTGTACTGCGAAAGCCTCTCCCACAGTGCCGTACAATCAGATATGCCTTGCGGCAGCCGGTTGCGAGTTATGTCTGAGAACATCTTCACTGCCGTCCTACACTGCGCTAAACCCCGATTCCCTCGGCGCCTACAATTCCTCAGCCTAATGAATTAGCGGTAGCCCGCGCTACGCATAACATCCACGGTACGGCTTACATCGACACGCTGGGCATTACATATTCATATGCCGCGCATTACATGGCCTCATTTTTTCTTTCTCTTTTTCTTTGCATCCCTAACGTCATCTAAACCGGCCACTTTCACTCGTTCTCTACTCTATACTACTGTATGCATATATTTTTAATAAGAAATCGCTCAACAAGTAACGCCGCTGGGGGCAACGTTGGGGGCAACGGGGGTCGCTGGGGGAAACAAGACAAGCCTACTTGTCTAAATGATGCTCCAGCGGCATTCTCTGTCCAACGTTCTCTTGCATCCCACGAAGCATCTATATTGCCTCTGCCTTGTTTGCACATATAAATTTTTTTCATATGTGCAAACAAGGTAGTGCGATTGCAGGTAAAGACGGAACCGAGCCGGCTTCACGTCCCTTTAAACCCTCGATCTGGTGCGCTACAATGCAAACAATTCATTGTACGTGTGTTGTATAGGCCGCCTTGAGATGCAGTGGTTACTACCAGGCGAGCTAGAGTCAAGAGGACACCCGAAAACACAGTGTTCAGCCAGGCGTGCTGAACCTGTGGAGAAGTTAGCGATTGTGCTGTTTGCCCGTGTAAACCATCCACAGCCCAGCGCTATAGCTCGTTCAGGACACTAGGGTGGATGACCGCCGGAGTGTATACCATAGTCCCCAAGTCGAGCAAGAAACCAAGACAGGGCCCCAAGACGGAGAAGACCGCGTTTGGTAGCGCGGGCAAACATTGTAGGGTATGGAACAACAGACGGCAGCTGGCTTTTGACTCGTACGAGAGCAAACAAGAGTGCGCAGCGCAGGAGAGACGCAGAAAACGCGAAGAAAGAAAATGCAAAATGTGCGGCGCGGCGTTCCCTTTCAAACAATGGAGGGGTGTCCAGGCCAGCAGGACTGGCCGAAAAAGCGCCGCGGCATATAGCATGCACGCATTGCGGCAACGCGCAGTGAACGCCCGTCCTCCGTCAAGCGTGGCCAGCCGCAATATATATATCTGCGCGCGTGTCTCTACGGTTTGCGCCGAGCTGACGTCAGTGGCATTGTCTGCAGGCCACTCGCCAACGACCGTAGTTCGGTGCAGTCTTGTCCCAGAGGGCGCTGTCATCGACTACCCAGGACCGCGAAGATTTACACTTTCTTGCGGTGAACCGAGCGAAATATAAAGAACGTGATGGAGGGTCATCAAATGCATTACTGAGTGGATTTATCGTCTCTTGCGTTCCCGTTTTCATGCGCTATAGTCTGTCACGTGGTACTGGCAGGTCCTTCTACAGACGGACGACACGTTTTTGCACACATTCGCCTATGAGTGCAAAACTTTCCCTCCCCTTCCCCTTCCCATTACAGGGTAGCCTACCGGGCTCAGCCCAGGTTAACCTCCCTGCCTTTCCTATTCCTTTCCCTCCTCTTCGCCGATGTTGCGAAGTTCTATTTCCAGCTCCGTGTATTTCGTTGGATACGACCGATTTGGCGAAGTCGTACGCAAACTCTAGCAGGCACTGGCGTCAGAGTTTGCCCCCGTAACATTCTGTAAGCCTGCGTCCGCGTCTTCAGCTCGTCATATGCTCGCTCGCACGTTCTGAACGGGAAGCAGCAGTGCGTCACACATGTGTAGTTGTCCCCAGTCCGCGAAGACACACTCGATTCGACCGCTGCAGCGAAAAGACCTGTTTTTGTAGTGCGATTGTAGGTAATTATGATACAGGTACTTAAGGACCGTTGTTATTATCGTTGCTGTTCTGGTTCCTACTTTACTATTGTTGTACAGAGTCAACGACGAGTAGCTGGCGATTCCTATTCACAGCTGGATATACATGCGCCAGTAAGATCTATATTTACAGCAAACAATTTAACCTCTTGGAGACCTTTTCCTGTGGCCTGAAGAATACCATCTACCCACCTCGTGCAACGGACGACCACACTTTCTATTACCGTATAACCCATGTACTGCCACGTAGATACTGTGCTCTGCGCATCTCCCTGTACGGCAGAGGCGCCTGCAGCCTTCGTCTCTCAGTTCTCTTGTTAGGATATTTTCAGTTTCGTGACTAACGTGAACTAGTTTTTCGACAGTGCCTTCCATATAGCCAGCTGAAAAAAGCATTGTTTTTTTTTTTTCAGTTATGGAAATGCATTCTTTACTACCTCAGAAACATACGCCTAGACCTAGATACATACAAATGCCACCATCCTTAAAACCAGGCGGACAGCAGTGGCAAGACTGCAGGCTCCGGTCTCAAAAAGTGGCTATGCCCACGCACACTGCTCAAATTATAGCCTCATGCACCGGCTGGTCTCGAGGAAGTCTTGACAATGCTACTTATTACGCTCGGCCCTCCGTCTGCCCATCTCTGCGATAACGGTGCAACCCCGAACTATACAACGCGCGATGCGCGGATTCGCCGCGGGACAAAGCCGCCAGGTGTACAGCTTCTTGACAGCTTTGGAATGAATAATCGGCCCGTGAGACGGAGTGTGCCATACATTATCCCAAACTGAGTAATCGCGCACCGCGTGGGGCGAGGAGTGATTAGAAAGTGAAGGTGACGACGACGTCGTTCCACGCCTTTTTTTTGTAAACGCGAACCACTGCACGCAACTAACGCGGAACCAGGGAGCGCGGCCCATTTCCATGTCGCTCCTTGCGAGCGTGTGCCGCTACGAAGGGAGTGGTGTGGCTGAGGTGCGATATAAGCGGCATACTCTAATCTGGCACGTGCCTAAAATAATATCTCGTCCACTACAACTCTATAACTCTCACACACGCACGCACACAACAACCGCAAATCCTTCTCGGTCACCCCTACACCCCGTCCAGTCCGGCAACAATTACAGCAGCGCCGTCTTTTCTGTGTCTTTTCTTTTTTTTAAAGCGTGCACAAAAGCGAACCAGGAGTGCGCAGCAGAAACCGGACCATGGGAGAGACAAAAGAACTGTACCACACCACGCTGCAACCGCGCTTTTCGACGCCTCGCTGAATGGAGGGCGTTGCAAAAGGCGACCACGGGCAGTGGTCAAAGAAGTCCACTTGGAACTGTATACGCACACCCCAGCAGTTCAGTTTCGCCGCTCATCAAGCGTCCCGTGTCTTTGTGTGCATTAAGTGTGCGTAGCGCAGCAACGCCGCCTGGAGAAACTAGGTGCCGTTGGATACGCGCTATGTTCTACAAGGCTTTGAGGTTGACAAACGCCCAAGAACCAAGCGGACCTGCCCGGCGCACGCTCGTCGTTTTCAAGGGTCACTTTTTCCCGCCGAGCGGCGTTTGCGGGTGTCGAGGAGTTTGTACATACAGAACCATAGACTAAAAGGCTGAGTCACGTGACAGCTACAAAGCGCAGCGGGATGCATGAAATGAAAGCAAGGACTTGGCTGATGCGGTGTCAGACAGGGGTGTGCCAGTACGGGCATATGAACTCCTGCCGAAATTTCTGTCTACCACGCGATCCACCGGCCCGCCCGCACCCAGCCACGGCCGGATGCGGACGTGGTGAGCTCGGACGGGGTCATCGCGAACTTGGTTGGAAGTCGGTCGGAGCAATGCAGCGTCGACTTGAAACGAATCTTCGGCATCGCAAATTCATAACTTCTCGGCATGATATACGCATGCATGCACGCGTGTGATCGCGCTAATGCACTGACATTGGAAACAAGGAAGCTGGGCCAATAAGAAATGACGCCCGCTAATACCAAGAGTTAAACAACGTTCCCCTGTGGTAACTTTTGCGAGAAATGCTATTGCCGACAGAGGACGCAACGGACAATCTGCAATTAAATTGTAAACGTACCGTGCGCTACTAAACATCCCCATACCCTTGACCCATTTAAGTAGCAGGTAAAGAATTATCTACTGTCTGATTAGCTTTGGTATGTTGCCTTGCTAACTTGAATCTGCATATGTAGATTTTATTGTGCAATCTATCTTTTATTCGCATTTCTGAGTGTGAACTTTCACAGAGTTTCCAGTAACTTTTGGTGACTAGACTTCTTTCCTTCTCTTTTTTCCGCTTTTACTTTATTTCATTTTGTTGGTTTTTGGTTTTTGTACAAGAAATAAACGAGGGTCTCATTCCAGCCTTCGACTACACGGCTTGTCTGTAATCATTCTTTGCGAGAAAGTGCATGAGCAAATAAAGTGAAGCAAAAAACAAAAAAAACCATCTCTCCACGCGTACACGTATTCTATACGTATGGACTTCACTAGCAAAGGTAACGAAATGTTCCAGACCAGTGTACGCCTGACCAGCAACCACTGCGGATTCGAACTTCACGTCGTGCACTGAAGACGTGGTGATAGTACCTTCTCGACCACGCACGTGCAGTTGCCACACATGAAGCCAAGGATAAGTCTTACGGGATATCGTGCATTACTCCTCCTTTCGATCCATTGTTCCCTGTCTCATACTCTCACTTGGGTATAATCTACCGAACACGTGCTTGGCCACCCTGTAAGCTCCCGTGTGACACCGGTATAAACCAAGCGATCCTGTTTTCTTGGACACTGACGACTGTCGCCACCAAATCGCCACACTTCTTCACCATCATTACAGGAATTATTCATTAGATAAGGTAACATAAATCACACAAGGACACAAAGGGAAGAAGGAAGGAGTGAGCTGGCAACTGCCGCCGAGTGGGACACAACGCCTGCCTACTCTTTCAGGAGGAGGGAATAGATATAGAAGTGAAAGATGGGAGAAGAGAAGAAATAAGGTAGAAAAAGGAACAAAAGAGAGAAGAGGAATAAACGCAGACAAAATGAAGTAAACACAGAAACATGACCTTAAGCGTGAGACCAAACCAGAAGCGTTGAAGAAAGTTAACAGGGCTCCATGGGCCTGACCACGTCGACCAGCACTTCCACTGGGGGAAAAGGCAATCGTTAACTGAAGCACACCGCAGTCTAATCGGTCCGTATTCCTTGACTAGCAATGCACGCTGCGTGGGAAGTGCAGGGCACTGTAAGGTTGTGTGTTCGAGTGTGTCACTGGAGCCACAAGACTCACACGACGGACTGTCCGCACATCCTTGACGGTATAACCGTTCGCGCACTAACACAGAGTCAACCCTTAACTTATACAGGAGGGCTCTAGAACGACGAGGCAAGCCACGACCACGGGGAAGGAATGATGCTGTAAAGCAACAGAATGAAACCACACGCTCGGTCCAACGTTCTTTGTCAAAGCAGGGAGGTGCTGGTGTATATACGGCAACCGCGGCACGTGCTTGGTGTACGTATCGCGGTTGTACTTATACACCTTCCGTCCGCACCGCAGGTATCGGCCACGCGATGCCTCAGGCCGCCCCGGCAGCCGGGGAAACAAACGGAACGAGAACAATGGGCGTAATGAGCGGCGACATGCGGAAGCCGACACCGCTCCCCGCGGAGCCAGGCAGACCCGTTCCGAGAAGGAGCCGGAACTGGAATCGCTTTACTCCCCTTCCTCTCTCTCTCTCTTTCTCAAACCTTGCGGGTGTGCACAGGTATATACGTCGTCGAAACCTTGCCGTAGCGGTCGCGTTTCGATGGAGCCGAAAATGCTAGAGGACCGTGTAGTGTGCAATGCCAGTGCACGCCCCGTCACGGTGCGGTCTACTGGCTATGGTACTCGGCTGCTGATCCGAAGGTCGCCGGATCGAATCGCGGGCGCGGCGACTGCAATGTGATGGAGGCTAAATGTTGATGCTCGTGTGCTGACAGACAGACAGACAGACAGACACAAAGCCGGAGCAGCACCCCGGTTTTAAGGGGCGAAGCTCCTTTTGTCCGCCGTCGCGCCGTCGTAGCCACGCTAAGGTCCTACGGGACCATAGCCACGCTAGTACTCGCCAACCTGGGTTGCACGACGCAAGAAGCCATGTACTACAAGGCAAGGGAGAAGGTGGCCAAGATGTCGCACACCGAATTTGCCAACCCTCCCAAAGAGATTCTCATTCGTCCCTAACAAGCCTTACATGATCACCACCAACATACGACGTTATCGACGGACTCGTGAACGGGGCGGTGTGAACTCTCAAGGTGTGCGAACGACGAGTGCTGAACGAAGAAGATGAAGACTGTATATAATCACACTACACCCCCGTCTTTCAGTGCCACGTCTTTGTATGATGATTGAGCGGGCAAAATCTGAGGAGGATTCACGGTTTACCAGACTACCGCCGGAGCTTCGCCCACTAATCATGATTCACTTCGTGGATATGGCGAATTTTTTTCTACTACACATTACGAATATTACGTTAAAACAAATGTTGCCTACATCATGACTGCACATTGACTGACTAAGCTGCTTCCTGAATGATGAACTAAAGGAATACGTGCAGTGTGCGTAGACGAAAACAGCGCATCTCGCGAAACTGTAAGGCCGTTTGAAAAAACACGACTGTTACGCGTATATTTAGCCACGCGATATCCAGTTGCGCCCACGCGCGCGCATATTGCATTAATAACGCCCGGGTTGCCTTTATTTATTCGTCTTTTCTTTTTACTTCTTAACACTGACCGGTTTCGGCCGCTCTACTTTCGGCGCGCGACTTTTGGAGGCATCTTTAGGCACGTTCGAGTTTCACAATCCTTCCTCCTCCTGGCGTTACCCCGTCGCACTGCTTTGCAGCAAGCATTGAAGTCGCTGGCCTTGTTCCGAGCGACTCTCCGAAACCACTAAAGACCCCTCTCTATAGCATACTTCACCTGCATAGCACTTCAGCTTCTGTTTGTTCCCGCATACCCTTGCAGTAACACATGCAGTCTGGAGACTCTTGCGTCGATTCACACTCATGTCTTAATAGCTGGTTGACAGTCCGTTGACGTATGACTTATGCTTTCTTGTTGCGTTACAGCCAATGTGAAACTAAGCCCGTTTGCCCCGAAAATTTCGACCGCCTGGGGTTCATTAACGTGCACCGACATCGCACGGCACACGGGACTCAACATTTCGCCTCCATCGAAATGCAGCCGCCGCGGCCGGGATTCGATCCCGCCACCTTCGGAATCAGCAGCCGAGTGCCATAACCACTAGACCACCGAGGCGGGGCCATCACTGCATTTTGGTTGGCAGCGGCCTCCGATACAAATCTAGCATTTTTATGCGAGCGACTGCATGCAAGTTCTTGAGGCCCCTGCCTGTAGGCAACAAGTACGCATATTAAATAACGGAAGTTCTGGTAGCATAAACGTCATTATTGTGTGTACACATCTATAGCCCCGGAGAAGACTAATCGGCTTAACAATGAGATAAGATTAACGATTACAGAAGGAGCGCGCTAGCTGTAAACTTGGTTTGACATTACGAGGACCAAATAATACTGGACTACCATAAAACAGCACTGTCACCTTTTCACCTACATTCAACACTTTTTCGCCTATACATAAAAACCAATAGGATGGATTTGCAGGCTAGTTGGTCAAGCATCATGGAAAAAACAGCGCGAACACAAAGACGATGAAAAAGGAACATAAAGCACACCACGGAGCGCTGACTGTCAACTGACGTGTCTGTTGGGATGACTCAGGACGTGTCTGCAAAACGCTCCGTGGTGTGGTTTATGTTCCTTTTTTCATCGTCCTTGTGTTCGCGCTGTTTTTTCCATGATAAAAACCAAAGTGGACATGTCCAGCCCCCCACGCACATTCTCTCACCCTTCTTGATTGGATAAAGGGCCACTTATAGGACGTGTCTGCAAAACGCGAGAAACAAATTCAATTCGATTCCACCTATCTCGCGTCCCTGCCACAAGCGTCGCCTTCAACAGACGCGAGCACTCTCGACATCTCAAGCTCGGGGCCACGCAACAAACTGCCAACTGTGTCACGAACTTCTTTCGAAGCACCGTGCAGGAGGACTCTTCTGGACAGGTTAGCGCGCACGCACACACGAAAGCCAAACATCGCGAGACATCGGTGCTCTCCTCTTGACCCTGAATTTCACCGAGTGACGCAGTTAGGTCCGTGTGTATAATAGAAAATATGTATACACACACATTAAAGCGGCGTCAGAAAAACTGGGCCGACCAATTTCGGACGGCTCGCGCGGTTTCGGCACAAACCTTCGAGGACCGAAACAGGCAGACGACCCTCCTCCGCGGTTCGACAGAGAGACGTTGCAAAGACCTGATGATGCAGAAGACATCGTTGTCTCCTGGAGGCTTTTTTTTTTTTTCTTCGTTCTAGCTGCTATGGCGTGCGCGGTTTGTGTGCGTGCGTCACTGCAAAAGGCCGTGGGTGCATGATGGAAACGTGGCGTGTCGTGTTGGGTCTACACGGGGGCAGTGTTCCTTTGTTACGGTACGTGGTCCCCCCCTCAAGTTATGGGAAGGAGAAGAAGACCAGTTTCGGGGTGTTCTGTATGTAGCACGAATGACGGCGGCGTATACCCGTAGCACCGTTATGTTTTCCTTCACAATGCGCAAAAGGTCGTCAAGCCACGACCAAAGGGTTATTATAGGTGGGGTTCAGGACCTCAAACTGGGCTTCCGCGAAGCTGCAGAGTCGTTTGGTTCTGTGATACATACGTGAAACTTTCGTATCCAACGCTATAAAAGTTAAGCACGATCGCCATTAAGCTATTTTAAGGAGAAAACGTGACGTCCTCATGCGGTGGTGACTTCCAATAAAGGGTGGAAGGGAACTGTGGTACAAGAAATATGGCGCGAAAAAATCGAAACCTTGCGTCTCGTTCAGTTAGCGGGTACCAAATCGGCATGGAGGGGTATCAATGTATGTATAACGTGATTGATGAATCGTGGTATCAATAACGTGACATGCGCTTAAGTTACGTCGTCCTTTACGGTAATAAAAGGTCGCGCGTCTCACACATTGGGTAAGCGGTTATGAGCCGCTGCCAGGGGTTCCGGGTTCGAACCCCTGCGTTACGGATTCGATTACCAAATGCCTCGGCTTTAGCTTTTCTTTCAAGCCATATCTGGGCACTCTTAGGAAGGTTTCTTGCCACCTCGATTCCATTTCGAGGGTGCATCTCTGCTTTTTTTTTTTTCGGCAGGTCCACCAAAAATGAGAAAAGACTAAAGGAATCACCGAACCACAATTTCGTAAGTAAAATACTCCTGATAAAAGCGGGGGTACGACTTCATGGAGGAAACTAAGTTGCACAGATACTTGCAAAGTGTATCGATGCCGCAAGGCAAACTAACGAAATAAAAAAAAAAGTGGAACAGTTATGAACGCAATGTTCGCATGGAATAGCCATATGTGCTCGACTTACTCGATTCCGAAGTACATGCCACTGCTAGTCCTTATTAAACGGCGCTGCATGCAAGTAAATGCGGAATTATGATCGACATTAAAGTTCAGGTTTTCGACTACGACAGCCTATTTGACTGAGTCTGTTATATACAGAAGTAATAGTGCCAAGTATCGTACGGTTCCAAGCATCCTGAATATGGGGCAACGGTACCTGCATATGGCAGTCCACCCGTCATGATCAGAACACCATAACTACTGGGGACAGCCCAAACCGCTCCATTTTGAAAACAGGGAAAGTGTCGGCACTGCACTGCGCATGCGCACTGCACTCGCAGCGCACGATTACAAAAATATTCACTGAGATATTCGCGGCAGCTTCGTCACTCCATCCGCGCAATGTGTTCTGTCACTAAGTCCTCGAGATGTGGTTCAGGGCCTTTTAAAAATGGCCACCTCTCCGTTTGGCCGTATACTTAGTCAATGATGCAGGTGTTAGTCTACAGCCCGAGGACGATTCTCTCGCTGCATCAAAACCTTTTCCGTCTGACACATTTTCGTCGGGCCATTTTACCGTCCCCCCCCCTGCCACGTATTTCTTTTTTCTTTTCGTCTGCAAAGTCACTGCACGGCCAGACGGCATCACCGCGACGTTTTCGTGCAAAAACCTTACAAGTTTGCACAAGTGTGCTTCATAACGCTTGCGCTATAGCGTCTCTCACTTCGGGTTCAGAAAGAGAAAGAGCGGGATCTTGGGAGAAATGAGCTTACAATTACGTCACACTGACGACCTTCGCCCGGAGCAGACGACTTTTTTTTTTTTTTGTGAAAGCGGCCGCCGCCATTACGACGAAGAGTTGGAAAATAATCATAATAAAATTGCGAAGAGCGGCAGCAGCAGCAGCTGCTGGCAGCAGGTCGCGATGGTTGCTCCTTGGTTCGGACGTGAAGGAAATGCGCTGATGTGCTTCAGAACAAGAAAACAAAAAAGAAAAGAAACGAAAGAAAAGATAAAAACACAAATTTGACGAGAGAAGTGAGGCTTTCTGCGGCAGGAGCAGTGGGAAAATGAAACGTGTCTCCTCTTTTTTTTCTTGCATTTTGATTTATGTTTCTTTTTATAAAGCAGGCAAAAGCGAGCCAAATGGAGACAGAGACGTCATCATGGTGAAAGAGGACGACGAAAAAAAAATAAAAAAGGAAAAGCAATGCCCTGACCAGGTGAGAGGATCTGGCTCAGCAATGTCTTTCTTTAATTTTTTTTAAAGGAAGAAAACTTATAGAAGTGCGAGACAACGACCAAGCACTGCGTCAAGCCAGCAAGGAAAAAGAAACCTTACACGGACGGATAGAGATCTCACGCACGCGTCGGCGAAAAAAAAAAAAAGTCGAAAGAAGCAAAACTTTGTCACGACCAAGAAATCGTTGAGTCGCGCACGTTGGACACCGCACGGTGCTGCACTCTTCTGCCTCTGGCAAAGTTTCGAGACCACGAAGCAACCCTCCGTTTTCCCTCTTTTGTCTTGTCTTGGCTAGGCTTCGTTTCGTCTCCATTCCAAGGCCAAGAATAAAGTAAAAGACCCACAAAACGTGTTCGGCGTACGCGGTTGTAGAAGGAGAGAGAGAGAGAGCCAAGGCGACCACGAAACCTAAGAAGAAAACAAAACAGAAAGAAGAACAAGAAGGAAAAAGAAATCTGTGGTCTGCAACGTTTCCTCCCTGCGCCACGAATTTACACAGCCCCGTTCTTTTAACTCATTCTCCATACGAAATGATGCGTGCGGTCAGCAGACGTCAAGTTTATAGCAGACGAGAAAAAATAAAAATAAAGCTTGCTGCTCAGGTGCTATAAACGACAGGGACAGAATGGGACGGGGAGAAGGAAGACGTATAGAAGAAGGATGCAATGGCTTTGCACGCCAAAGGCGTCAGCAGTGGCTTTCTTTCTTACTCCGAAGAAAGCTTCGCACAGAGCGAAGCCAAAGCAAATCCGCTTCGCCTTGCGCGGCGGCCAGCCGCATTGCTTCGCTTCAGCGCAAAGTGTGCCGAACGATGTTTTCTGTCGCCCGCTTTTTTCGCACGCCTGAGAAAGGCACGACGAAGTTTCCCGCACTTCCATTGGTCGCTTCGGATCACCCTAAGAGCGTAGCCGTAGCGCAGTAGCTGTCTTCTGTGACTTTCAATTGTGTGCAAGGACATGACTCTGCGCTGCACTGAAATATAATCCAACGCGGATACACCGGTAAAGGTGCATAGTCTATAAGTTCAACCAGTCCATGACACTTATACGCTAGTTGTCTATCTGCTTAACTTTTAAACACTGAAGTGCCAACGTAACGTGCTCAAATGCAAGGAACACCGTTACAACGAATCCTGTTATAACGAACACAGGGAAACCTGCTCCGCATCAAATCACCAAAGCTCAGCAAACTATGCCAGTGCGAAGTCTTTTGCGTCTTTTAAACTACGCGGACGCGCCGGGACCTTGAAGACACGCCTACCTCACGAGTTTCAGCAATGCCAACGACATTACACAGCCTCATAGGTTCGTTACAAGTGCCGATTACACGACCGCAATATATTTTTTAACACTGACGGCCAGTGGATCCTTGCGACTACAATGGTGCTTCCTTTTCAGGTCGTGGGGTTCCACCAGTTTTATCATCTTCCTTCAACTAGCAAAAAAATAAAAGCAGAGCCACTTCGTCCTGACAAAAGGCGAGCGTACATGGACAAATAGGTGGACAGGTTCCTTTTTTTTTTACGGGTAGTAGTCATCGTATGTCTTATTCCAGTTCTCACGAGGCCGAGAAAGAGGCAGCTTCGCGACGACAGCGTCGAAGGCAAAAGCAATGCAGCCTACATTGTGGTCCAGGCTTCGCAAGTGTTGTTGCCAACTCACAAGCATACGATTTCTCACGCATGTAATGTAAGCTATGTTGCGTTTCTTAAAGATTACAGCACGAGATAAGTTTTAAAAAATAGCGATTCCACGCGTTTCCCTGAGCTTTCTCTCGTTGACGTGTGGTGGCGTCGCGTCGCAAAAAATGTCGTCCAGAAGCGCTCCACTACTCGTACGACTCGGGGACTCTGACACGAAGTTGACTTTTAAGCCGTCCACTAAAACTGTCTCCCATGTTGCCCAGAGTCGAGACACAGCTAAGATTGCGAACTTTAAAGTACCGCGGACCTTGCTTCAACGCTTTCACAATATAGGAATTGAGTATGTTCGAATTCGACCATACTGTAGCTTATGTTGGGCCAATCACAGAAGACAGCGCCACGACAATCATGTCTGACAAAAGGACGCATCCAAAATAACCGAAGAAGGCCTTACTTTGCAGCGTTCAAGTTGTACCTTCTGAAACTCTGCTGTGCTACCACGTTTCCCACAATCTCAACGCGCTGGCTCGAAGCGTGCTAAAAGAATTGAAGTGTCACAAAGTTTCCATTGTTTTCCCACTTTCTCTGTACGCTAACCACAACCGCCACTCCGTCGTTTCGTATAACACAGTTGGTCATGCTTCCTTCGCGGAACAAGCGACAACGCTAAGCAGACGATGAAGGATGTGAAGAAAGACTACGACCACTTTGTTCCCATCTTTTCCCTTTGTGCTTTGTTCTCTCGCGTTATGTTATCGCTCCAGCAGTTCCGACCGTTGCACCTATTTTTTTCTCTTTGCCTCTCTCTTTCGTTCATGATGTCGTTGGGGTGTTGAAACGACCTCGTTGTTTAAAAACGGGGCGAGCTTCTGCCGCGCGGGCGGGCATTACACACCGCTGACGTGCGTGGGAAGAGGATAGAATTGATGGCAGCGCGCGATGTGTATTTATGGACGTCGTTTTCTTAGCTATGCCCAGTACACGGCTCCCGTCGAAATAAACAAGGCGGAAAGGAATGAACCGCCACGAAGCGGGAGGAAATAGCGTACCGCATGTGCTACTGCGCTCAAGAATGGTCTGGATGGGGTTCGCGAGGCATGGAAAGAAAAAAGAACGTTAACCGACGAGCTTTGTGTTTGTGTACGAAGCGCCCGAAATAACGCGTCTCGTAGGTGCGGTTAGGAACGTGTTCGACGTGCGCCCGAGTTCAACATTTCACGCAGGCCGAAAAAAAAAAAAATCGCCCCATCTTCCGCGAATCCTCCTCCTCCGGCCAAATCTGTATGTCCTATCTTTGAAGTACTGGAAAGGCCCGCCAGTATTTTTGTGAGTCGCGGCGAACCTCACGTTGCCGCGGCGGTTTAACGCCTCCAAGCTATTTTAAACGGACTAGCTGCCTGTCGTGCGTGTGGGTTTCGATGCCTTCACATCTCATGCGATAAAGGATGCTATGAAAAAAAAAGAAAAGAGATTTGGTTATGTTTCTTGTGTATGAAATCTGTCCGCATACCATGCCTTCAAGCGTAACATCGATACAATATCGAAAAGTATATATGCTTTAATTTACCTCTCTGGCACACCAGCGTCATGTCGAGTTTGATTAAGCAGACACCTGGGACTATTCACTGCTCTGTATTAAAACTGATGGAGGCATTCCTTTGCAACTGGCACGAGGCGGGATTATTTGTATAGAGAGCGCGCAATCTACGAAAGCCTCGATGTAGCTCGCTATGTGCATATTGGTGGGCAGACGACCATCACGCCAACAAACAAGTAGTCCGCCATCTTGTTCGGACAGCCAAAGTAGCCTGCATCATTTTTGTCTTGCGATGCTGTCTTAGCGAAGCTGTCCATTTGGCCGCCTATGTGAGAAACGGATGGGAGTTAAAACGGTCCGCTGTCCGCATGTAGCTGTCTATTTATCCGTCTATCTACCGTGAGTACTGGAACGCACCCTCCATCAGACCAAGAAGGCGGTACTTAAATACACTCGTAAAAGAAGATACAGCCTTAACGCCCTTCAAGCCCATTGAGGCTTTGGCAGGCCAATTTTTGTATCCGTTGCTCTCTAAAAATGTTAATAAAGTATTATTATTATTATTATTATATTATTATTATTATTATTATTATTACTCTTTCGAACGTAACCCCCTCAGAAAACAAGGTGATTTTCCTCGAGCTGAATAACAAAAACCGGGGTACAATATGCACTAGCGTATACGGGTGAGCGGATAAGTTGTTCGTAACAATTTGTATCGCATACGTTCTCTCGTAATTGAAACTTCGACGAATATTGATTACAGGTTTAGATCGACTTAGATTTAATTACTGCATACTTTGCTGTATTTGGAAAAATTTACAACAGAGCATTAGGATGAAGAACGATCCAGCAGAAGAGAGGAAAAGGAACACCGGCTCCTTATGGTATGCTAAGACGACTCGAAAGCCATTCCTTATTGTCATTAAGTTTCTTTGATGTGCATTCAACCATTTCTCACTACGTGAATGCCCTTCGATCGTCACAGGCATTAATGGTCGACAATAAATCACCTGTCTGCGGCGCATAACCGCATGCCCCTTGGCCTAGGAATACAGGGCAAGCGGTGGTTTTATTATCATTGATCGTAACGTATGAAAAACGCGTCACGTTACTCATTCCGTGACCTACGAGCCACGTTTACCGTATACATTCGTACCGGCCGCCACTGTCAGTTTTGAATCATAGGTCGGCGCACTCACTCATGAGTGCACTCACTCGCACTCATTTCATAGACGCGAGTGCGAGTGAGTGCTAGTGAGTGTGAGTGGAGGTGAGTGCGAGTGAGTGCCAGTAAGTGTGAGTGGAAGTGAGTGCGAGTGAGTGCCAGTGAGTGTGAGTGGAAGTGAGTGCGAGTGAGTGCCAGTGAGTGTGAGTGGAGGTGAGTGCGAGTGAGTGCCAATGAGTGTGAGTGGAAGTGAGTGCCGGCGAGTGTGAGTGGAGGTGAGTGCGAGTGAGTGCCAGTGAGTGTGAGTGGAAGTGAGTGCGAGTGAGCGCCAGTGAGCGCCAGTGAGTGTGAGTGGAGGTGAGTGCGAGTGAGTGCCAGTGAGAGTGGAGGTGAGTGCGAGTGCGAGTGAGTGCCAGTGAGTGCCAGTGAGCGTGAGTGGAGATGAGTGCGAGTGAGTGCAAGTGAGCGTGAGTGCAGATGAGTGCGAGTGAGTGCAAGTGAGTGTGAGTGGAGGTGAGTGCGAGTGAGTGCGGGTGCTGGAAAAATTAGAGTGAGTGAGTGTGAGTGAGTGTTCTCCCACACTGCCGACCTGTGGTTTTATAATTTACTGGAACCAAGTCCAAAAGGCAGTAGAGTATCTACAAGTAATTTGAGAGACCCAAGAATAAATAGGAGGAAGTACAATTAAACCCAGGAGGCTCGTAGAACAACTAGGGGTTTACTTAGGAGGATTTCAAGGGACCCGGGGGAAATTACGGGCACCTATCTGAGTAATTTCAGAATTTGAGAGACGCAAACAAATAGGGCGAATAGAAGCAACTGAGGAGGCCTGCAATCAATTAGGTGTAATTAAAAGTAATTAAAGGGACGACAGGGGTAATTAGCAGCAATTTAGGTAGTTCAAGAGACCCACAGCGTTATTAGGAACAATTATAAGGAATTAAAGGGACACAAGTGTTATTACGATTAATTACAAATAATTCGGGATACCTAAAGAGAGAATGCATACCGGCTTCAACCGTAAGGTCATCTTAGCATACGATAAGAGACCCTGAGAGTTTTTTTTTAAATTTATTGAGCCATTCAAAGCGCGAAAGATCCATCACTCAAGCGAAAGAGGCCAGCTCGCTTCATAAAAAAAAAGTGGTTAACAAGACTAACGTGACGGCATTTCTGCTAAGCCTAGCGCGGCAGACAGCGCTCCCTACCGTGCAACACGGCGCAACGTCGCTATTGGCGAATGCATCACGGAGGCCTTCGTTGCCGCTGCAGAGTCTTATAGCAAAGCGAAAAGCCCGAGCAAGACACGTTCGACACACAGTCACGTTTCTCCGTGACGCCTTGGTCGAGCGAGCTTTGGCAGGCCATCACGCTGCCCCTATACAAATGCAGTACGCTAACGAAACGTATCCACTACAAGCAGCGAACGCGGGAGGCAGGACACGCTCGTAGCGTTACACGCTAGGCTGTTGCGGCGACCCCTGGCGGAGGCGCGACGTGCGTATCGAAATGACTTGGGCCATGGAGGCCGGAGTTGCTCGGGCGTGTGCAGGGCGGGTTTGGTGTTTGTAAACACGGGGAATGGCTGCAATGCGCAATACAGAAAGGCGTATGCCCAAACTTTCACAACGTAGGACAGGACGCTGGAGCTGTTCCGGGCGGCGTCATACAGTCGGGATCGAGCGGCAGCCGATACCAGAGAATACGATTCCCTTCGCGTCATATAGTGTAGTCTTCTCAGTCTGGAGAACCAGAAACTGCAACTACTCAGTTCCCTAGACTTACATTAGACGGAGATCTGCCGCCACTCCCTGTAGGCTTGTTTGCCCAAACCAGTGTTGGGCCTAATGGAAATGACAGCACTAAAACACGGTGACATCGCCTAACAACGTCGTACAACCCAACATTGTTAAATTGACGGAGCGACTAACGAAAAATTGGAGGTCATAACGCGTAAGACGTTGTCGTTCCACCTCCACATCCCAAATTGTGTAGAGCACAGTCCCGTACACTCAGGATGCTCCAGACGAGTTTGTACCCATCGAGAGGCTTCCTAAGCAGACTCCACACCGAGATAGATCCTCATTGTCCCCGGATTGCCGCGAAGAATCCTGTATATATTTTTGCCCACATGCTCTGGCAGTGCCCTGTGTTACAGGACTTCAACAACAGTGATGACTGGGAGAAGGCCATCATGAGCTCCAAAGAAGAAGACCAGTTCAAGGCTGTCCAGAGGGCCGGTGAGTGAGCAGAGAGGCAGGACCTCCCGCCCCCGGATCCATCATGGGATCAGCCAACAGCTAGCCAGGGGTCCTCTCTGGGGCTCCCAAGGCTGGCTCTTCGGGACCTTAATAAAAGTTCATTGTCTGTCTGTCTGTCTGTCTGTCTGTCTGTCTGTCTGTCTGAGCGCCCACGTTGCTTGCGGAACGGCAGACCTATACGGAAAACGAAGCCTCCGATGTTCCCGCTGCGGCTGCTTTTTCACGCCTTTATCGCACTTCAGCGGAATGAAAACACGCTTCCAGCAGCGTATGTGCCGAGGCGGCTGTCGACGTACAAAGGGGCTGGGGTTATACAGATGGTGCTGCAATGCTGGATCTTCTTTCCTTCGTACTCTCATTCTCTTTCATCACGCATGAGGGCTCCGTAATCGCCGTAATACGACGTAACGCTGGACTTTCACGGAGCTGCGCGAATTGGCCCGACCCTGCCGAGTGGATGCGCTTGATTCCAGGCGTCATCATATTACATTCTTTTTTTCTTCTCTTTCATAAGGTTTGCTTTTCGTTTTTATCGTTATCCACTACCTCCTCCTTTCATTTTCGCTTTGTCCTATCGGTGTACTTCAGAGCGCCGTTCCTTTTTTTTTCTTTTTGGAAAGTTCGTTTTTCCTTTTTTTTTTCTAGGTCATTCCTGCATGCCCGTTTCGCATCAACGCGCCTTCTCGGTTGCCTCTCTGCCGCACGGCTCCCATAGTCTCCAAGCAAAACGGAGAGCCGACGCGCAGACGTTCGCGCGTTCCTGCCCGTCTAGACTTAAGCGTGACCGAGAATACTACGAGTGAGTTTTGTTTCGGGCAGACCTTGGTCCATGCCCATCTGTGCGCTCCAGTTCTATGCCTTTCACATTTATTGCAAAGCCTTCTTTCCTTCTTATAATTCACGTTTTCCTTCTTATAACTCACCTCGTTTGGCATTTGGCCAGATAGACAGGGTTAGAAAGGTTAGATAGATAGATAGACAGGGTTAGAAAGGTTAGATAGATAGATAGACAGGGTTAGAAAGGTTAGATAGATAGATAGACAGGGTTAGAAAGGTTAGATAGATAGATAGACAGGGTTAGAAAGGTTAGATAGATAGATAGATAGATAGATAGATAGATAGATAGATAGATAGATAGATAGATAGATAGATAGATAGATAGATAGATAGATAGACAGCGTTAGAAAGGTTAGATAGATAGACAGCGTTAGAAAGGTTAGATAGATAGATAGACAGCGTTAGAAAGGTTAGATAGATAGATAGATAGATAGATAGATAGATAGATAGATAGATAGATAGATAGATAGATAGATAGATAGATAGATAGATAGATAGATAGATAGATAGATAGGAAGAATATTCGTTGCTAGACATAACTGGCGTGACAAACGTACGTGGAACCACCAGTGCAACACTTCCTCCACCAATCTCCCGCTTGTCATACAACCGCCCTTAAAGTTCCATTTCTCTACCTTTCATGGCCCACCAACGTGCTTATACAGGTTACGCGAAGGACAGTCGAAGACCTCGACATCACGGCGTAAGCACTTCTAGAACGACACGACACCTGTCGTATACCTAACGGGACCACCGCATCCTCTTCGCTTATGTATCCTCCTTGCGCTTCAAGTCGTGCTTGTTCCATGGACAGAAGCAGGATAACGAGAAATCCCCGACGACAACAAACACTGGCGATACCGACAGACCATGCACTGTAACGCGATCTCAATACTCTTATTTCTATATTTATTCAGAGCGCCGCCCAGACGTCTCGAGGCTTACGATCACGTTCGACCGACTTGTACGCGGTGACACCCGTTTGCCTACGCGAATGACGTGAGCGCGATCTACGTCCGCACAACGAATACGATGCAAGCGCCACTGGCATACGACGACCTGTTAGCTCAACGCGGCCCCAACATCTCCGCCATGTTGTATTGGGCAGTTGATTTCTTTTTTTTTTCCTCGAAACTCCGCCTTTGCTTAAGGTTGCAGCAAGCCAATGTAGTTATCTTGTGCGCTATACGACTAAGGGTGACATGTGACTCCTTGGCTCACCGGCGTCACCAATGTTGCCGAATTGTAATATACGAAATATTGCAGATGCACGTAGACGGCATGGCACAGCAGAGGCCGGTTCACTCGGTAGTCTTCATCGCAACCGTATTTTTCTTTCTTTCTTTCTTTCTTTCTTCTTTCTTTCTTTCTTTCTCTTTCTTTCTTTCTCATGGAAGGCCACAGTGATGGCGTGCCGACGATGTTGACGCCACTATAGGTGACAAGTTAAATACATTGCTAGCCATTGCTTGGTAATTAAGTTGTAATCGCTGTCTAAACTCGCATATCAGCGACGGTATATCACTTGAGTAACAGCTACAAATATCAAAACCTGTGTTTGTACACGCCAAATGTTGACGATTGTTTGACAGCTAGTCCCGACAGCTAGTCCAGGACTGCCGGAGACACTGCATAAGGAACGCTAATTCGATAAACTCCCGGCGCCACGCCGGCAGTCCAAGAGTGTGAAGGTGGAATAATCGAAGAACCCTTAAACTAAACACCGATCCATCGAAGTCCGTAGGCTATCGAACCCTGAATCCTCAAATCATGCGCAATGTGCCTAAGACAACGGAAATGCAAAGGTAGCTGTCATGAGTAAGAAGGGGCCCATAAACACAGGCCACTAGGCGAAACGGAGAGATCGGCGAAGTGGCGCGGAAAAGCACGCGCTGTGGACACGTCGGTGTTCATAACTGGTTGCCAGCGGGCTCGCGGCACGCGACCCGAGGAGAGATCGGTGATGGGGAAGGCTGAGGTGGCATTCTCTGCGTGGCACCGGTCGACGAAGGTTGTCCTGCCAGCTATGGACTGGTGACGAGGAGACGAGGGCGTCGGGCTCCGGGGTGCCGTCGATCTGGCTTACGATCGAGCACGGACTTCGGAGTGGCGCGGCCGAACTTCAGCAGTTCCCGGCGTACCCGCAGCGCTCCACCTTCGCCGGCAGAACGGGACGACCAGCAGAAGAATCGCTTCAGAGGGCCGGTCTTTGTGGGAGACCGAGCAGCACTTAGGAAGGAGGCCTGGGCTAGGCCTAAGCGGTGATCCGCCACGTCACAGGAGAAGCAAGGCGGCGGACAAGGACGGACCTTGCGTGAGCGGCGGCCACCACTAGCAGCATCTGTCGACGACGGCTAGGAGGACCCGACACACCGAGAGAGCATCGACTCCGAACCGCACCGCGCCGAATTCAATGTAAGAGAGTCCTACATCAGTTGAGCAGCGGCCGCGGACACAAACGCGAGGCACAGTGTTGAGAGACTCCCGTTGGAACTGCGCCCAACGCGGAGGATTTGTAGGCTTGCTAAGTAGCGTGTTAACCTAGATTTTTGTAGTTTCTTTTGGTGTGCGGTTTGATGTTTGCTCGTCCTTTGCGTGGCTTGGTGTTAGTTTTATAAAGTAACGTCTTTTGTTTTTGTTAACGCTTACGTCGCCTCACTCTCTCTCAATCCATCGGAGCAAGCGCTCCCGAGAGCCACCCTCCCTACTCGTGACAAAAATTGGCGAGCCTGCCAATTTTTAACAAAAACAAAAGAACAAACATCAAACCGCACACCAAAAGAAACTACAAAAATCTAGGTTAACACGCTACTTAGCAAGCCTACAAATCCTCCGCGTTGGGCGCAGTTCCAACGGGAGTCTCTCAACACTGTGCCTCGCGTTTGTGTTCGCGGCCGCTGCTCAACTGATGTAGGACTCTCTTACATTGAATTCGGCGCGGTGCGGTTCGGAGTCGATGCTCTCTCGGTGTGTCGGGTCCTCCTAGCCGTCGTCGACAGATGCTGCTAGTGGTGGCCGCCGCTCACGCAAGGTCCGTCCTTGTCCGCCGCCTTGCTTCTCCTGTGACGTGGCGGATCACCGCTTAGGCCTAGCCCAGGCCTCCTTCCTAAGTGCTGCTCGGTCTCCCACAAAGACCGGCCCTCTGAAGCGATTCTTCTGCTGGTCGTCCCGTTCTGCCGGCGAAGGTGGAGCGCTGCGGGTACGCCGGGAACTGCTGAAGTTCGGCCGCCGCCACTCCGAAGTCCGTGCTCGATCGTAAGCCAGATCGACGGCACCCCGGAGCCCGACGCCCTCGTCTCCTCGTCACCAGTCCATAGCTGGCAGGACAACCTTCGTCGACCGGTGCCACGCAGAGAATGCCACCTCAGCCTTCCCCATCACCGATCTCTCCTCGGGTCGCGTGCCGCGAGCCCGCTGGCAACCAGTTATGAACACCGACGTGTCCACAGCGCGTGCTTTTCCGCGCCACTTCGCCGATCTCTCCGTTTCGCCTAGTGGCCTGTGTTTATGGGCCCCTCTTACTCATGACATTGCACAGCGCTTAAAACGACTCGAATCCACCCCTACTCCCCGAGTTTTAAATCTGAGCTCGCGCCCGTGGCCTCCGAAGTACACTGGAGCTCGAACCCCAAAAAACCCATGCCATTATATCGCACATGTCTTTTCAGGCAATGGCCTCAGTGGGAACGGGCTGGGAGGAATATGGTGCGCTCTAGTGCACCTTAGCCCCCGTCCCCTTCACGGAGAACCCCTGTGATCCTATGAACTGCAGGGTACGTTTATGGGGCAAAATTCGTGCATTCTATACCCAGTGGTACATCGCGAAGACCGCAGAGCCACACATTACCCCCCACCAATATTCGAACAGCAGAATCTTCGGATGGCCATCGCCTTCAGTGTGGGCGCCGCTTCGCGGCCGCCTCGGCTTCTCGCCCGGCTTGTAATCGTGCGGCCACGGCGGTGAGAGCGCCGAGAGCCATGCGTCCTCGTTTGCATATTTACGCCCTCTGCTGCCAAGGCTGGCGGCGGACGGCGCGCGCGTGCCTTGTCCTGCCATCGAACTCCGAAACAGGGCCAGCACCCAACGAGGGAAACGTGATAAACGCCCCTCGCGAACGTCGCGGCCCCTTCCATACGACGGCGGCGGCCCATTTGCTAAGCCTGCCCGTCCGCAAGCCAAGTTGAGACGAGACGAGGTGCGTGGCGGACACTTGCTGATGCGACCCTGCGTACGCAGTGTAGACGACGGTGCGCGTGCTGCCGCATATGTACAGTCAACAGCGAAAGTTTGCAGGATGCGATACTTTCGAGAAACCTACATTACGGCTTAGACTGGCGACGTAGCTTCGAATTAAACGTTTCACTGGGTAGAGGTTTTTGCGATGTACAGGCTGCAACATTTAATTCGAGGCTATGTTCAGAGACTACGCGGTAATATAGATTTTTTCGACAGTTTCCGGTCCCTTAAGCTTTTGCTGTTGACAGTACATAGCTACTAATTACATAGCTACATCGCATATATATGTAACGAAAATATTTTCATGTCGGAAACGATGTACTTGCCTATGTGGAAATATACGCTTATCTACGCGGAAATATGCGGCGGTAACTCATACTGCTAGAAATGGGGAGTGGCACTTTCACTTCAGCAACAAGTGCTGGCGCTTTGTCCGTCTGTTCAAACCACCACGAGGTGGCGCTATAAAAGGGAGATGGGGTTAGCATTACTGTAATAAATGAGCTCGGAAGAAACAGCAAAGAAGCCCTATTAAAAGCAATTGAAAAAGGTTAAAGGACAGGCGAATACCGGACAGTTGGCGTCAAAGTAGGATGAAGTTCATTTATAAGGGCAAGGGAGAGAAAAATAACATTCGCTCCTATAGACCACTGACCATTACATCAGTACTCTACAGGTTGGCGATGCAGGCAATTAAATTGAAAATGCAGATATGGACAGAGCTTAATGGCGCTTTTGGCGAACTCCAAAATGGATTTCGAGTCGACAGGAGATTAGATAACCTTTTTGCGCTTACGCAGTGTATAGAAATAGCCGGAAAAGAGAACAGACCTCTACATTTGGCATTTTTGGATATTAAGGGTGCGTATGACAATGTGAATCAGAATATTTTATGGGACATAATGAAAGAGGCTGGTACAGGGGATGACTGTACAGAGCTCTTAAAGGAAATATACAGTGGAAATACAGTATGTGTGTAATGGGAAGGTGTGGCGAGTAATGGTAGAATGGAGGCCGTCGATATAGGTAAGGGGTTGAGGCAGGGATGCCCGTTGTCCCCACTATTATTCATGCTTTACATGAGTAGAATGGAGAAAGCATTGGAGATGAGCAATATTGGTTTTAAGCTGTCGTACAGACAGGCAGGTATAGTGATAGAACAAAAGCTCCCCGGGTTGTTTTATGCAGACGATATTGTGCTATTCGCAGACAGTCGAACAGATTTGCAGGGTCTGGTTAGTATATGTGGTCGGGAAAGTGAAGATTTAAGGCTAAAATTTAGTGTGACAAAATGCGGCTGGATGATATTCAATGACAGCAACGATCAGACCATATCAATACAGGGCGAGGAGATACCCAGGGTACGAGAGTACAAATACCTCGGGATATGGATAAATGATGGGAATAGATACATGGAAGTACAAGAAAAAGCTATGATAGTTAAAGGAAAGAGGAACTCCGCAATAATGAAGCATAGAGCGCTGTGGGTTACAACAGGTACGAGGTAATTCGAGGTTTGTGGAAAGGTGTAATGGTGCCAGCACTTACATTCGGAAACTCAGTGGTGTGCATGAGGTCAGAGGTACAATCAGGGCTGGACGTGAATCAGAGGACGGTCGGACGTCTCGCACTGGGCGCCCATGGGAAGACCACAAATGAGGCTGTTAAGGGGGATATGGGATGGTCTGACTTTGAGGGAAGGGAAGCTCAGAGTAAAATTGGGTACGAACAGAGATTAAGGAATATGAAAGAAAGTAGATGGGCAACGAAAGTATTCAGGTATTTGTATAGGAAGAACGTTGATTCACAATGGAGGAAGAGAACTAGGAAGCTTACCAGTAAGTATACATCCAGTAACGAAACGGATGGGACGAAAAAGAGCGTTAAGAGCATGGTCAGAGCGGCGGAGAACTCGGATTGGATAGCAAGAATGGAGAAGAAACCGGCATTGAACAACTACCGCAAAGGGAAAGACGAAATCAAGAGAAAAATTTTACGATAATTCAAAGGGAAGCGCTTTACTGTTTGAGGCAAGGTCCGGTTGCCTGAGAACCCGAAGTTAGAGCGAAATTCAATAAAGAAGGGGATACATGTACGTGCTGTGGAAAAGCTAGGGAAACGACAGACCATATTTTGATTGAATGTACAGATGTCCACCCCGGTGTAGCTGTGGACACTACCCTACAGGAGGCCATGGGGTTCAGGAGTAACAAGGGAAAGCTGAACATGCCGGCGACAGATATAAGTAAAAGGCGTTTAGAGCATTGGTGGCGCAAAAGTATGGAGCAAACAAAAGCGCAAGGTAGTTCGGGTAAGATTGTTCCATCACAGCAGAACGATAATAGATAAAATAAATAGACGAGGAAAAAATTAGTTGTGAAAATATGTGTGATTCGGGAAAAGAAATGGTTGTAAACGAAAAAGAAAAAGCTAGAGCTTGGTGGCCCGGCCACCGCCCCGTTATAAAGGGGACGCTCCTAATATCCATCCATCCAATTCAAGAGGAAGCGCTTTACTGTTTGAAGCGAGATCGGGCTGCCTTAGAACGCGTAGTTAACAAGCGAAATTCAGTAAGGAAGAAGAAAAATGGACATGCTGTGAGGAAGATAGGGAAACGACGGATCATGTTCTGACTGAATGCGGAAATATCCACCCAGGTGTACATTTGGGCACTACCCTGCCTGAAGCCTTGGGTTTTAGGGAGAACAGTGGAAAGTTGAACATACACGCGATTGAAATAAGTGAGAGACGGTTAGAATACTGGTGGCAGAAAACTAGAGAGAACGGACAAAAATAATTATAGGGAAAAAATAAGGACTTTCTGTCATAAGGAGCAGAGAACGGGGCTATGAATTTACCTTTTAGCTATAGTACGATCGATTTAATTTAAGTATATTTAAAAGGCATGAGGACAACTTAAAGAGAGGGGAAAAAGTTCTTAAATTTTTTTACGAGACTGGTGGCGCACATGTCACCGCCCCGTTACAAAGGGGACGCTCATAGCATCCATCCATCCATCCATCCATACATCCACGCTCGCGGCCCTGTGCCCGCCGCACAGGCTTTTCATGTTTAATTGTCATTATTTATGATCACGGTATAACACGCTCACGTGGTCAAAAATGTTTTTTGTTTGTTGCGCACTATCCGTAGGTTTTGTTCAAGCCGGCTTGTTATACCCACAAGGTCTCGGTTGGCAACGCGTCATTGGTCGCAAAATTCACTGGTAGTCGTCATGGAGCGATAAATTCGGCAAGCTCTTAAATCGATGAAAAGATCGCAAAATACGATTTATAACAGGGAACGTTGCAGGAGCCAACGTTTCGACAAGAGGACTTGTCTTCGTCATGGAGGCCAATATATGTACAGTCAACAGCGAAAGTTTGCAGGATGCGAAACTTTCGAAAAACCTACATTATTGCTTAGCCTGGCGACGTAGCTTCGAATTCAACGTGCGCCCTGACGAAGACAAGTCCGCTTGTCAAAACGTTGGCTCCTGCGACATTCCCCGTTCTAAATCGTATTTCTACCATCCATCTTCCCCTGAGCTTCTCTTCTAGTTTGGATTGCAAACTCTTACAGAGTATCATGTTCACTGTCAAAAAATATCCTGCATTCATATCGTACTTCGGTACGTTTACTGCACTAGAACAACTTATTCGGCACACCTATGAAAGTCCTATGGCTAAACATTGAAGAACGCCAGTTGCGTATGCAAATATTACGCGACTGGAGCAGAGTAGTCTTCGACTTATGTGATGCGTAGGAGAGAAGCAGCCATTGTCATGGCCGCTCTCCATCAAGAAAAAAAAAAGTAGGGGTGGCAGATTGTTGATTACAAGCACCATGGTGCCGCGGGCAAAACGGGGTTACGGAATAACGGCAATCTGACTAGCCCACGCGCTGACACGCAGCCTGCACAAATGGAGAGATGCTCGCTTTCCGTATGACAGGCTCCCGATCTTCAACAGGCGTGCTCGTGATAGCCGTCCGTTGGCCAACCAAAAAAAGAAAAGTACAACAAAAGCAACCGCTTTCTACTATATAAATAAGAAAGCCATGGAGAGATGACAGGTAGCAACAGGCGTCGCAGACAGTCCAGAGCTGTCGGTTCTATAAATGGAACAGGACGCGGCGCCTATAAAGCAGGCCAGAGAAGAACCGAGTGACCGAGACAAAGACGTGGTCGAAGCCACGGACAAAGCCGCTTTTTCTTTTTGCTTGCTTCTGCTTTCTAGCGCGTCGTCTGCAGGCGTTCGCTTCGTGCTTTCTTTTTTCTTCACGTCAGCGGACTTGAGAACAGACGACGCACAAACATGGCGGTGCATGCAGGGCCCACGATTGGCCACGAGCGATCACGTGGTCCACCTTGAGGGATCGGCGGTCGCCTCTCTCTGCGCGCGGCGTGGGAGTTCCAGACGAAGAAGATTAAACTGCTCTCGCGAGGAAACGAAGATTAAAGTGATCATAAGCAGATGATAGAGGTGCAGACGTAAGATGAGCAGGTGATATAGGCAAACAAGAACCGGTGTGAGGGCGCCGTGAGAAAACAGAAGACAACCAGGGCTGGGAGCATGAGCAGAAGTGGATGATGACGGCTATAGGCGAGCGTTTGAAATGCAGACGACGGCGTTATAATAATGGGGCGCAGGGTGAAGCGATATATAGAGGCGCGTCTGCAAATACGGGGTCAAACAGATGAGCGATGCTCGCCGCAGGTAGCGGATGGTGTGCGGAACAATGGAAGACCCATATATGCAGTCTGCAGACGCTGTCTCGTGAACACGATCACTTTGCTTTGTCTTTTTTAACTCATGAGTGGCGTGGGAAACGTTCCCACTCGTGAGCGGCTTAATTAATGCGAATGGCACAACGATGTGAAACGTGCACATATCCTGGATCGTATTTGAGGCTCTGCCAAGGTTACGCAGGGGGTCACGTGACGAATTTCTGGCGCACCGCAAATATATGCGTTGCATGTGTCGCCGGATTGTATGTAGTGCAGGCACTAACAATGTTGCGTGGAGAACAGGAGTGCTTCAATATGTGAGCATGCCATCTGGAGGATCCTCCGGGACCCGATTTTTCTTGCATTGCAGAATACAAGAATAGCACACTCGAACAATTATAGAGAGATATAGAGAGCAATAAGAATTGTACAGTAGGCAGGGGAAGGGGGGGGTTAACAAGAACTTCCACTTTGCTGTACCCTGAACTGGAGGAGGGGTAAGCGGAGTTAAGAAAGTAAGAAGAAAAAGAGAGAGAGAAAGGTGAACACACTCGAACACAGCCGAGTTGCAGTAGTTGAGCGAGGCCCTTTTCTTGTAGGAACTTCAGCAGCTGATTCCTGGCTTTCGACTTAAATTTCGATTGTTCCGCCATTCCAATGCCGATTGTTCGGACAGCGGACGATCACGGAGGCGCGATAGTTCTGTACCGAGGGGCTGTCGCTGGGAGCTGTACCGAGGACAGTCACAGATGATGTGCGCGATGGATTCCTCAATGCCGCAACGGTCGCAGGCAGCACAGTCTGCCATTGCGACGCGGCAAGTGAAGCCTGTTTATAAAACATGAGGCGACATGAGAATGGTCGTCTCGGATAGCGGTAATCTTGAAGTGATGTGAAGTCGATGTGACGGATCTACGCAGTGGGAGCGGGTATGTCGAAAATCAGGAGTGTTGCAAGTCGTTTCTGTGACAGCACGCTTGAGCGAAAGGGTTTTTGCCGCTGCTGTCATCAGTTCTTGAATGGGGAAGAGCTTCCTGCAAACTGTCTTCATGTACGTTCTTAGCAGCAGCACCGGCATATTCACTACCCATGATGTCCCAGTGATCTGGAACCCATGTACTGAAATATATCACTCTTTAAAATAGCTCTCTCTGCTCATGCTACACGAGAACCATCTTCAGTTTTATAATGATGGCTCGACATCTGCTGCAGGATTTGCCGGAGCTGTTATATTCCCCGAAAAAAGACAATACCTTCAGCTTAGGACATCTTACTCGAGCACATCGACTGCTGCGGAGTCTACACTCCGCAGTGCACTTCGCAGAAGCCAGCGATAAGCACCACTAAAATGGAGCATATTTACTGACTCTTAAGCCAGCCCTGCAGAGTCTTAACCACACTACATCGTGGGACACAAGACCACGTAGTACTGGAAATTGGACAAATCTATCATCAATTAATATAACGAACCAATATAAATTGCATACGCTGTCTGTATGAACTATATACAACATTGCTTACAGGACATCCAGTGCTAATGAAGAGCATACAGTCTACGCAGTCTACAGTCTATACACAAGACAGATGAGGTCGTATGTTACATATTTCCTTGTGCCTTAGCAGGACGATCATGCGTATATAGGAATGAGAAGCCTTTCATAGCGCAACCAGGCATCTGTCTAGAAGTCTTACAAGTTATTATACCCCAATCTTTTCACATGAGCCTTAATAGTGCTTTGTAGCGCTGTACGCGGAACTTTCGTCCCCAAATGGCAGCGTATGCGTGGTCTGGCGCAAGCACTCCAACAGATCATCGCAACACCCAGAAGAGCGTTCCGGTACGCGCTCTAAATGATTGTGATCGAGTTCGTAGTTCAGCAGAACGAACCAATCCAAAACTAACAAGCACGACTACCGCGGTATAGAGCACCGCTTCCCATGCCAAGGGTATCGGCGATTGGCTATGTCGAAATATTACCGCGCGTTGTAGACAAAATGGCCAAGGTACAATACTGCAGGTATGTGCGACCTCGAAAGAGGAACAGATCTTATCGGGAAAGCCAAGTGGGATGTCCTGCTACGGTAAGATGGCGCGGCTAAGCAATGACGCCCGATAGGCGACATATAAAGTGGTACAACACGTTGATGACACACTTCATCCAGAAGGACCGATATACCACAGCGTCGCATCAACGGAAGATCTCAGCAAGATAGCAGCAGAGTAGTGCCACCGGAAATAAAGATAACCGGTAGATTCAGTGAAGAAGGCCGAGTGTTTGTTTCGCCATATACAGGCGATATGAACGACTGTATTTTGTAAGGATGTGCGCCAGCACGAACGCGTGCCAAGTGCGCGAAGATATGAGCAGACGATACCCGCAGGAAACGGCCAGAAAACAAGTAGGACGAACGAGGCCTGCTATCCAGCGCGTCAGTTTCAATGCATAAGCGCGTACACGGATCCGCATATTCACCGCATACGCTGAAGCAAGCGTAGGGTGTATGCGGATAAAAGCATTGCACACCAGCGACGGCTTGCGTCACTTGGCTCTTAGAGAGACATGCGGTTTCGAAACGAGCCGCGTGTCGTCTCCTTTATGGCCGAGTAAGAAAACCGGCAAACAGCAAGTTATATTTGCGCACCGCGACAGTAGCAGTACACACTACAGCTGTGGCAATGGCTAACGCAAACCTTCGAAAGACGACGGAGGCTTGCACCACGAGATTATGATGTTGCGCTCTTAAGTTATACCGTGGCATATGGCGGCGGGAATCGAAAAACCAGGCAAGAGTCGTCTGCTCTTCGTCGCTCGTCTGGATAGCCGAGTGCGTAGATTGCGTTTCGTTTCGGTCGTCTGGTTTAAGCGGCACGTAGTACATGCAGAAGGAACACTCGCCGAATAAACGTACAGCAATGTAAGTGCAACAGCGGATGAAACGTGCGTCAGGCAATCTAAAGTTTATGACATCCGCCCCACCATGGTGGTCTAGTGGTTATGGCACTCGGCTGCAGATCCAAAGGTGGCGGGATCGAATCCCGGCCGCGGCGGCTGCATTTCGATGGAGGCGAAATGTTGAGGCCCGCGTACTGTGCGATGTCAGTTCACGTTAAAGAACCCCAGGTGGTCGAAATTTCCGGAGACCTCCACTACGGCGTTTCTCACAATCATAACTGGTTTTGGGACGTTGAACCTCACAAATCAATCAATCAATCAATCAATCAATCAATCAATCAATCAATCAATCAAGGTTCATGACATCCATGCGCAATCGTAATGTACAACTACAGATGTCTGCGCTACCAAGAACAGTCAGCATTCGGCGATGGAAAAACGTGTAGCAAAAAAAAAGAAAACAGGAAAAAAGCAGATGATACTGCAAATTTCTTCTTTGTTCGGTACGTCTTGTAGACCAGGGCTATAGAGCACGGTCCATCCCGTCTACGCCTACTGCACGGCAAGGGCTTTTCCCATAGTCCTCCCATTAACCCGGTCTTGTGCTAGCTGCGGCCATGTTATTCCCGAAAGATTATTGGTCCCATCTGACCACTTAACTTTCTGCCCTTCCCTGCTAAGCTTGCCTACTCCAGGGATCCAGTCTTGCCACTAACAACCAACGGTAATCTTGCCTTCGCATTACATGTGCCGCCAACGCCCATTTCCTTATTTCTACTAAGACGTCCTTAGCACGCATCTGTTCCATGACCCATTCCGCTCTCCTCTTGTCCATTTACGTTACACCTACCGCTTTCCTTTCCAATGCTCGTCGCGCCATCCAGTACAAGTTGAGCCCTTTTAGTGAGCCTCCCAAGTTTCTGCCCTACAAGTGAGCACCGGCAAGATGCAGCTGTTATGCACTCTCCTCTTAAGGGACAATGTTAAGCGGCCGCTCATGATCTGAGAATGCCTGTAAAGCGCAATCCACGGCATTCTTATTCCTCCAGAGTTCCATGGTTCGGATCACGAGTCACTACCTGCCCTGAGTAGGTGCACTTGCTTGCACTTTCCAGCGCCTTACTACATATCGCCTACTACATATCCAGCGCTTTACTATGCAAACTGTTGTGCTCGTCCGTGATCTATGGAACAATAGTTTTCCGAGTATTAACTTTCAGATCCACAGTTATACTTCAGTGATCATGCTTTGCACTTCGTCCCCAGGTCCAGACACCCGCATTGCACTTGGTCTTGTGCTTGGGTACGCTATGCTATGAAAGCCAAGATGCCGTATCACACAGTCGTTCCTTCAGTGTTCATCACAGCGGTCTGAAGACTTATAAAAGGCACTGACCACATAGACCGCTATGGTCTGCACTCCATACGATATTTAGCAACGCCTCTGGCAGTTCTCTCATCTTTATAATCCCCTTTGCCAATGCCCCAGTGCAGGGCAGCCAACCGGACGCTTTCTGGTTAACCTCCCTGCCTTTCAGTTTCCTTCCTCCTCCTCCTCTGGCAGTTATTACTGAAGCACCACGCTAGTCCAGAGGCATTACTAATTGGCATCGTGACCGCGGATTCGTCTTTTGCGCCATCTACACTACAAAGAGGCGGCGCGGCAAGTAAGTCACGTGCCAAAAAAAAAAAAAAAGCTCACCCACGGCAGCGGGGGGTGGGATGGAGGGTTCCAGATCTTAACGTAAGACAAGAAAGGGGCGAACTGTTTGCCATCGCAGACAGCAAGAGAGGTCATAAAACAGGATATATCTTTGGCGCGCGCCAAATTCGCTACCACAGCAGCCGATGAAGACGGAGAGGGAGAGAGAAAGCGCGCATGCGCGTTGGCGGGGGGAGGGAAACCTGGTGCCGGTAAAGCAGAAATAAAAATGGCGTCGACCTTATCCTTTGCTCTGTCCCGGATTTCGCAAAACGTGCGGCCGCGCTGCAGCGGTCATGATCAAGCGCGCAATCACGTTGACACCGAAAACAACGGCACTAAAAAAAAAAGTAAAGTAAAAAAGCTGAAGAAACAGAAGGACTCCTTAAGGGCCTACGCGAGTGCGCATACTAACGAGCTCACTTTGTGGCGAGGACTCCTAGCGGCGCGTCCAAGGACAGGCGTCGCCAGCGGCCAATAGAGGACGCCGGAAATCGATGACGTCACCCGCGAAGGGCACGAAAGCGCACGCGCAACTTCTCCGGCGCAGCGAGTTCTACCTGCCCAAGACACATGCAGGGGACACAATTGGAAACATGGAGGAAATATAGACACCTTGAAGGAGGAAGCGTTATTAAAAGATAGAGACACCGAAACAGACAGCGTTTCTCTACAACAGAACGTTACGCATCTAAGTGAAGGCGATGTTTAGGCGAAGCCGGCAGACTGCATTCGGCCTTGATAGGTCGGCAGCTTCAATGCCAGCACAAGCACAACTAGGCACTATCGGCGGGAAGATATTACGGGACAGTCCCGCGAGAACTGGTCACACCGATTCGAAAATGTGACACAGCAACACAGCGATTGGATTACGCGGAGAAGGCAAATCACCATGCGAAACACACATCGGCAACATGGACACGGAGGACACTCGCAGAACAGAACAATTTTTAAGGCTCACACTGGCTAATTCCGCGCAGCCAAGCTCACCATAATCAGACTCGCCAAGGTAGTGCTTAGCGAGACACACTGAGTCACCAATGCTCTACATAACCTGGCTAACTTGAACTCGCTCTTCATAATCCAACTCGGCCAGGCTCGCTCGGAGCCAGAATAGCCAAACTCTGCTAAGCCAGTCTCACCAGGAACAGACACCAGGAACAGACTCAGTGTCGCCAAAATTCTGCTCGAGCTCACCCGAGCTTGCTCACCAAACTACTCAGCCACACACGATCGGACTTACAGTCACGAAATCCTTCAGAGCCAGATACATTAAGACTCACACTCAAGATTCTGCTCAGCCAAGTTCACCAAATTCATCCTATAGTGGAACTACTGCTCAGACAGTCACTCGAAGCCGCCATAATTTTCCCCACAGCCACGCTCACCTGAAATCACCCACGAAAACTGTACTCAGCCGACTCAAGAGTTAAGAAAATCCTAATCAGCCACATTGTCTCAGGCTCACAGTCACCAAAGTTCTGTTCAGCGTGGCCCTCCGGAGTCATAAGAATACTATTCCGCCTTACCCACTCAAGCAAATTTACCAAGCTTATGCTCTGACAAGCTCATCGGACTCACCGAACTGCTACTCAGCCATGCGTACCTCGGCTACTTGAAATTCTACGCAGCTAGGTTAGCTCAGCAAGTTCACTCGCCTACAGTCACCACGACCACGGTTCTCACCGGGTATAGACCCGCCGAAACACTACTCAGTCATACCCACCCTGACACACATTTTACGCGGCAGGGTCCGTACGAACACAGACGAGGCGAAATTCTAATCACCCGGTTTCGCTTTGAGTTGGGGATCACTACAACTATTCGGCCGGGCTCACGAGCCTGTCTGAGTAAGGTTGGCAGTCTTATTGTACCGACCGTGCACTGTATACCTCGAACATGCATGTACCACTAAACGCTCTGTGTTGAGGTTGACATTCACTGCAGAATTTCACGTACAAGGACTGCGAAACAACCACTATTACGCAAATAATACCTATTATACGGTCTAACGCATCTTTCACAGAATGCCCGCAATATACGAATAAGAAAGTAGCTTATGAACTTACTGATTCGCACAATTAACAATGTGGTGATAAAGCGAAGGACTAGCACTGTCGAAAGAACGTTGCTTGTGACAAATGAGCGTCCCAAGGACAATGGTTTCCGAAAGATTCGCTCGAGAGAGGACCTCCGCGCCCTCCACGAGGACTTTCCCAGCAGGGTCAAAAATGATCCTGCAAGGTCACTTTCATGACCGCAGTGGGAACATAAACGGAATGACAGCGCCATTGTAACTCAGGCACTGGTGTGCTGAGAGGTTGTTCCACTCTGCTAGAAATGCTGGGCGATATCGCGCGTTGGCCCGCGGCGGCGACTATCAACATGCGAAGCGCCATGAAAAAACCGTTCACCGATATCAATCTTCCACAAAGCGAAAAAGGGGCAAGGTCACGTTCTGCTACCTTCCAAGCAACGTCCACTGAGGTCCTGAGGCGGAATATTGCACATTTTAGGTATTCGTTCGGTTTCCGAACGTTCGGTTTCAACTCTCGCGATTGGCCAGAAGCCAGATGTCATCGTCGAACAGCTGGCTTCTGGCCAATCACGTGAGCCCCCCGGCAAGGGAACACTAAAACCAATCAAAAACCGAACATTCGCAAGATCTCGCCCCTCCTTTCGTTGCTGTTAAACCAAGAAACATTATAGATACGAATGTAAAAAACGGTGCCCACAATATGTCCAGTGTTTCAGCGATCGCTGTAGTGTGTACAAGTGTGTGTCAGCAAGAAGTGCAGCATACATAGGAAGGCCACCCGTCGAGTTCATACAGATTCATTCAGAAAATGGACGCACAGAACAGCCGTTACGTTTACTGGCGAAAGGAAGGAACACAAGTTAATCCGCTGCATTTCGTGTAATTGTCATATTAGTCAACAAGTTGAATGCGTCGCCACGATCGAACTTGGCTCTTCTCCATCAAAGTGCGTCATAACAAGTTCTAACAAAAATAATGCCCGAGAAGAACGAGACACAGCCATATTGAATAAAGGTACCAGGAGTGTCCCGGTAGGAAATTTGATTATTACCCTCTAAAAATGAAACGTGTTTCCAAAAACTTGCCCGAGGTAACAGCAAGTCTCACGTATATACTTGTGCGATGAAACTATGCCGTATTAACATGAGCACGAGAAATACAGCATGGTTCAGGTGCTACACCTAAACTACGTTTATGTGTCGGTCACTGGTATTTGGTTTTCAGTTCTTTCAGGCGTCTAGCCACGAAGTACGCGAATTAGTAAACCGCTGAAGAAATCTTTTATGCGAATTGTTCTTGTTGAGGAACAGTTCAACTGCAATGGGATAAGCATAGAATACACACACTTACGCAATCATAAGCTATAGCACACGCGCATCCATCACTATACGGTCCGAGTTCCCAATTCGGCTGCCTTGAGGTAACGCCAGACGGTGTTCAACATGGCTCGACCGTAAAATTGCTGGACAGGCGACGTAGCCTATTCAATTGTATGATTCAAATCCCGTCACAACGATAACAAAGTGTCCTCACGACGGCACTATTAATTTGTCATCGTCATCTGCGGTCATCACACGCCGAGTCAGCTCAGCAGTGCTATCACAGTATCGCGTCATAACGATAGTAGTCCCGTCTGAATTCTGTTTGTAGCGGCCCCTCATTACGATCGCCATGAAATGCAGGAATGCGAGCCCCGCGGCCAGGTGGTTGCTCGCGGGGCGTTGAACCCAGTCGATTAAAGAACAAAGAAACTATCGATATGTTTGCATCGCGAACCTGTCACGATTAAGCGACGTATACGAAATTTTAAAAGAAGAAGCAAAATGAATCCTGATTTACTTAGGGAGCTTCGTCAGTAATGGTTTCGGACACTGCACACACACAAAAGTCTTGTCGGAATCGATCGCACGCTATTGAAGTAAATCGAAGTGATCAAGCTAAACTTAAATAGAACATTACCTGGAATACAAAGAATATCTGAAGCTCCAGGAGCTCCTTGCGCACCAAATCTAACCAGTATGTTTCTGGACAATTGAAACACGTAGAAGTATTCCCCTTGATTATTGCACTGGTTAGCTTTGGTTAAGTGTTACCCATGGTCAGAACAAGTAAAAAGTCCGTCTCCAAGCCTGCTCAATAGGACAGGGGAGGGGAGTACGATTGAAAATTGATTTGAAACAAAATTTTATCGGTCGCATTTGGCCCAAGAAAGAAACCTCCACCAACCATTACGTGTTAAATGGCAGTAGCTGGCAAGATTTCAAAGCAATATCGTTTGCAGCGTTTCACCGAGCGAAGCGATTGCTCTGACAAGTCTGTCTCATTACAGTCGTTCTTCAATTACGCTTACTGTTCAACAAGAAAGCGCACGATACAAATCAACCAAAGCTCACCGATAAACGTCATTATTTGCGTGTAATTGTGTTTTGTCACTGAATAACGCCTTCGTGTGCGTAGGTTCCTTATCCGATCAAGGCTCTTTGACGAGCTCCCGAGTCCACCCCAACACTCCCCGACCTAGAATCGGCGAGATACGACGATATCGGTGAATCCCCGGAACCTTCGTATCGCTTTTGCGCAATCACACCGTCTGGCAGTCTTCCGAAGACCTTCAAGATATCGGGAGGAAAGACGTTGCCCACCGCAACAACTTGTCGAAAGGTCTTTTCCATTGCTCCAATAGCTGACTCTGATCATTCGTCTGATGTCTGGAGGTCGCCGAGTGCGTCGTCACTTCATGGACTTCGCAGTCCGGTTATGATACAGCGTGCGAAGACATTGAAAACGACAACCTTACGAGATATGCGTTTGCAAAACGCAAAACCGAATCTACTGATCTATGGCTGATGACGTAGTCGAACCAGGAAGTGTTTAGAGTATTCAAATTAGCTCTATGTGGTGTGAAAGCGAACACACATGACTGGCCACAAAGTGCCTTATTCATCACCCGCTATTTCCAAACAAGAACTATGGCAGTATTTTTGTCCCCTGCTCCCGCAACTCAACCCGTAGACCAGAGACCGAGTTTTTTGGGGGGGACGAAATTGCACTGTTCTCAAAGACTATGTAGATTCACCACCGACCTCGACAGAAGGCTCCTCCGGTAGCCCTGCCAGGTATCCAAACGGTGCGGGCGAGCTCAACTCACACAACGAACCACTTCGTCGTCAAATCCTCGCACTTCGGCAGCGCAGCACGACTTCTCTCATCACGGCACACGAAATAAGAATGCACAGTCCACCATCCGACGAAGCGATGCCCGAAGTTCCTCACCGAGCGAGTGGTAGTTCCGGGAGCCGAAACGTCCCTTGCAGACGTTCTTCGAAACTTCCGCTTGTAATTAAAACTCTCGCAGTTCGGCACGTTTATTTGTCGTTTTCAGCGGTGAGGTTACGTGTGATCAACTTGCAGCAACGCCCGGAGGATTTAAGCCGTCGCCGTAGTACACGAATAAGGTGTAGCACACACACACACGCGCACACAAGCAAATGCACCGAGCGCCGAGCGTCGTCTGCTCGCTGCCGAGAGGCTGTCGTCTGCTCCGAGCGATGGCGAGGGAAAGCGCAAAACGAGAAAACGTGAGAGGATGAGGAGGGTGTTGCCAGACGCGCAACGCAATGCTGTGGCGTCGTCTGCTCGCGGCGAGGAGGGAGGCGTTAGTGGAGAGGAGAAAAACGAGAAAAGGCGAGAGGAGGAGTGATGCGGCGTTGCCAGACGAGGAGCGGGAAACGTCCAACATTGGTGTCACCTTATCGCACGCGTCAGGAGCGGGATATAAAAAAAAGGCACAAGAAGAGAGTGCGGTGCACTTGAAGAGCAGGTCGAAGCAGAAACCCGTTTTCTTTTACGGCGTTTTCGCTCGTACCGTTCGGCCACTGCGTACACAAGCTCACCGAACGACTTGCTCCTGTTAGGAGGAAACAGTACTACGTCGGTCTCGATTCCGATATATATATATACATACACGTGCGCATGTAAACTAGCATAGTGCATCGGTAACGAAGTGACATTCGTTTTATTGGGCCGGTGTGGGGACATCAACGTACTCACAATTTCAATAATAAAGGAATGAGTCAAAACACTGCACAGCTGGGAAAAAAGAGCATAAAGCTAGGCTGACAGAAAACAACGTTATGGGTCGTTTGGAGAAGCTGTGGACGGATATTACAAGTAAGATTACGGCGTTACTTCCCTCCGACATAGTCTTGCTAAAGCTGATTGTTTTTATGAACGATATCGTCATTCGACACGAGCAACTCAATCAACTCATTATGACCACTAATTTACTGTAGTAGGAACGGTTAGCTCACTCAACACCTTGTAGGAAACCATTCGTGTACTTGCAATCGTTAGATCTTCTAGTACTTGTAACTGATAAGCCAACTAACCACGTCCGGTAATAATGCGTCTAGTAAATTACACTGGTAACTAGCGTATCGGTGTTAAGCTCTAAACTGTTTAACAAATGCAACAGCTGCAGGTAGGTCGTCTGACCATCCTAACTAGAGATTTTTGCACAGGATTCGTACTCAGAAGCAAGAAAGCCGTAACTGTGGCATAGTGGGGTTGAAAACTGGAGGAACAAGAGGCCAGCTCACCATACGCTCACCCTAAACACTAATCCTTAAAGGGACTGTCTACTGCTCGAGGGAAACCCATGCAAGCCCGCCTGTTTTACTTATATATTTCATAATTTACAATTGCAATTTTGAGCCGGTAACGTTTTTTAACGACGCCAAGTAATTTTTTTTCTTTATGTTAGCATTTCAAATACCGAGTAACCGGTGTTGCAGGCGTCCCTACACATGAGGTAGGGTTGACCACGACGATCTAAAAATTCTGTTATTGAATTTCTGCTCATCTTCCAGCTAAACAACTGCAAGCTACACTTCGAATGGTATGCTTTTTATTGAGATAAAAAGCAACAGGAATATCTGCAGAGGACGAGAGACAGCCCTTTTAGGTAAGGAAATAAGTAGGAAACAATAGTCTTCTTGCGGAGATGCAGAAGACCGACTTTCTAACAAGTTCAGTACGTTCGTATGACATACGAAGTGACAGATGTCGACTACTACGGCCTCATAGGGGGTAGGGTGTAGAAAAATGACCACTACGCGTTGGTGGGTGCAGAAAAAAACGCTGACGACATTTCTGCGAAATATATGAATCACTAGGAATATCTTCAGCAAAGCGAGGTGGTCTTTTAAAAATCTTCAACGGCAATGTCAGCCTCAAACCAAAACACGTGTTATAAAAGCCCTGGTCATTGTAGCGGTAACGTGTGTGGTGCGGGTTAGACCTATGCAGAACTGCGATCGGTAGTGGACAGCTTTGAATATCCCGTGAGCTACCGTTCGAACAAATATATCGGTGATAAGAGTTAAATTTTCAGTGTTCTTTCGCATAAAAGGTATTGAAACCACAACATTCTGACACTTAGGGTAATGTCATACGAGGCGCCGGTTAAATGGAAAATGTAATGTCAGCCAAAGTGAGAGAAAGCGAGGACATGCATGCGCTGTAGGGTCAGGTAGCGTTCTGAAGGTCACATAGAAAAGTCTGGCGAGTTTTAGTTTAAGGGCAACTGTGGACATTTTTCCACGACCACTTGATAGGAATAAAATTTTCGAAATGTGTTCTCCTTGGTACTCAAATAGCGTACGCCAAGCCAGATGGCTGAAGGTCATTTAGTTCTTATGAGAATTAATTTTTAAAGATATTTAGCGCATTCCAGAATGGTGCTTCAGAATGAAACCCGTGTTTGTGACGTCGCAGCCTGCATCGCTGCCTACAGGAGCAGGCGTGCCAATGCAATCATTAAGCGCTCAAATCCTCGCTGTCAAGTTATGAAAAGATGATGTAGCCCATTGCGAGATAAAATAATAATAATAATAATAATAATAATAATAATAATAATAATAATAATAATAATAATAATAATAATAATACCACATCCCTCTTTTTCCTGGCGCCACTGCCAGCGTACTGCGTTTACAGTGCGGCCGAGATACTGTGATGTCATCGCAGACATTGCACGCAGGGGCTTCCCGTTTCCGTTTTCAACATATCCTTTTATCGAGAAATGTTTATGAAATTATCGAAAATTATTGAAAAAAAATGAGCTTCCGAACAAACTGAACTATGCTACCGGGTGCGCGCAAATACCTTTCTAAAGGAGCAATAGACTGACGTGGGTTAAGTTCCCGTTCATATGAAAGTCTAAAAAAACAGGTCTCAATGCCGGCCGCCTACTCATGTCAATAAAACCAGCAACGACTCAACATTGCCTAAAAACTACACCAACGACACGGAGTGGCATAATGGGTGCAATCCGAGAGCAATTCAACACGAGTTCGAAAAGAAATTGCTGAAACTATCACATTGAATGACCTTCAACTCCAGGCTCGTTCAATGACTACTTCGATACGGGTTAAAAACATCGGGAGTAGCTACCGTTGCTTGATTATAGACCGCGGAAACTAACTTATGATCCCAAATGAAATTGACTAGCACAGTGCAAGTTCGTGCACGAGATCTAGTGCCTTACACCCGCTTCCTGCTAGTATAGTTGAGAAAATCATGCAGCGATTGATTATAATTTGTTAAGAACACATTACGAAAAATGTACGAAATGCAGTCGAAATAAGGGAAAGTAAATGTAACTGACAATGTCATTTTTCTCTCGTACGACCTGCGACACGTGTATGACACCCTCTCATTGACGCGCGATCTGTCGATTGTGTTAATTGGCTAATAATATGTTAGTGTTGTACTCCACATTTCGCGTATGCCTTGCAAGCTTAGCGTTTGAACTACTATGTGGACTTGCGACATGCCTTCATCGATATCTGTAATCTACGCCCTGCGTTATAGCTGTATTCGGCCTTTTTTTATTATTATATAGTCCAGCAATCCGCTTGAATTACTTCAACTTCGTACACGCAAACCGCCTATCTCTTCAAAGAGCGTGATGCCATTACACGGTTGCAGCTATCTTTGTAAAAGAAACAGGGTTGTCTCAAAGAGGACAATTGGATCGGACTGAAAGAGCACAAGTAACGGAACGGGGACAGAAGTGAATCACTTCGAGTCCGCCCGCTTTATTTTGACTAAGTGGGCGTCAACGGGAGCTAGTTGTCACTGTAACAGCAAGAACAACGAAGGACAGATAGCGACGCAAGGTATAGATTGAAGACGCAGATTAGACTGGCGTCAGCGGAGATAGGAACTGAGTGCTCGTTTGATGGCACAGTATAAAGAAAGGGGGGCTTTAGTGGAGAAAAGAAACAGACCATTCAGAACACCACAAGAAAAACGTAAGTAAAGCAGACGATGCGCCTCTAGAAAACTGGAACCAGAAGCGCATTACCAGAAGGCAAGAGAACACCGCCCTCAAGGAGCCTATATGGGCTACCCAGTGAGGGGGCGCTGCAACTTGGGAGCGAATCTTGTCCCGAAAGTTGAACTTGATACAGTTTCAGGCCGCGAACGCGATCAAGTTTTGTGCGCGCGAGACGCGGCAGGGATCAAAGGCCGAGTAACCTGTCACGTCCGCTGCAGCCTTTGGTTGCGGCTACAGTCGTATAAGGAGTAAAAGCAAAAAAACGAAGAAATGCGAAACGACAACAACTCAAATGCGTGCGTTCTTGTATATGTATCTTTGGTTGCTCCCCAGTACGGTGCGCCAGGGGTTAGTGGTGTATAGATGGCGCGACCGGGGTTGGGGTGGGCTTGTGCGAGTCGCCGTCATCTATAGAATTGGGTCGATGGCCCCAAACGATTGCGTGCTTGCGAGTGTGCGTGCGTGTGTGTGGGCCATTCTGCGTGCCTTACGCGGCGAGGTTCTTTATTCTTTTTTTCTTGAGGTAGCTAAATAAACGAAAAGAAGTCATCTCTTCTTTTTCACGGATCTCAAACGACGACTCTCTGGTCTTCGACAAGAATCGAGCCAAGCTATATACAGGCTGGACCCGCTTCAATTTCAATCGAGAACAGCTAGGTTTCTTTCTTTATTGTTTGTGTTTATTTATTTAGCGGCAGTAGAAGAAGCTCGCGTGGAACGCTCTGCGGCTGTGGTCGCAATTCTCGGGGGTCATTATTTTTCTTTTATGGTCACCCCTAGAGACACCCACACCCGGACACACAGTGAGCGTTGTTTTGATGCGTGGTTCAGCTGCCGAAGCGACATTTCGGATCCCTAACTGTACGCACAGGGCAGTCTGCTTTCTTTTCAGAAAGCAGACAGCAGCGAAAAGGGGAAGGGGGTGGGGGCAGGGGGAGAAGCCAGCAGGGGGTTTCAAAAATCAAGTCCACGTGGCAGCGATGAAGGAAGTAGAGTTTCCGAGAGATCCCCGCGCTCTCTTTGAAGAAGAGGCACCGAACGCATCCTTGTTTACGCAGCCGACCTCGCGGAAAAACCGCTGGCTTTTCCTGCCCTAAGAGGCTGGACGGCAAATTTAATTGCTATCTCAGCTAAGAGAGAAACAATGCAGCCACTGTTCAACAAATGTAACGTGGCTTTTTTTTTTCCCCTCTCTCTTCCTAGGACACCAAAAAAGTAACAGAAACTATAGTTAACAAATGAAGCGAGGTGACTATTGGAGGGTGTTAAAAACTAATTATCACATAATATTGGGAACAAGAACTATAAAAGAAACTTCCATGAGAAGCAGTAAAAGAAAGCACTAACGGCTTGGAACACAAGAACACCAATGATATGCTGCTGTGTCACATGGCCCGGTACACAGTAGCTAGTAGTCACTAATGGTTAGAGCAGTCAGTCAATAGTCAGTAGTCATTACAGTAGTCGTGAAGCAAATTACGTTATTGTTCTTACTGCTCTTTTCTTTTTCTCATATAATGTTTGTCATTCACATTAACCTCGAAACACTTTCAACTTTCATTCTTTATTTTTCTTTTTCTTGTGTTGTGTCTCTAATGTTGGAACTGCCCGCCTGCTTGAAAACAAGGATCTGCAGTATGTAAAAACAAATAATCACAAAATATATCATACTTAGACGAAACATTCGAATTTGAACGGTGAATATGCAACTCGCCCTGCAGACAGCACATGACACAAGTACGCTGCAGTCTTGATTGATTGATTGATTTCTGCGGTTTTACTTCCCAGAACCACCTTATGATTATGAGAGACGCCGTAGTGGAAGTCTACGGAAATTTCGACCACCTGGGGTTCTTTAACGTACATTTACATCGCACAGCACGCGGGCCTTAAACATTTCGCCTCCATCGAAATGCAGCCGCCGCGGCCGGGATTCGATCCCGCGACCTTCGGATGTGCAGCCGAGTGCCATGACCACTAGACCACCGTGGCGGGGCTGCGCTGTGCTGCGCTCTTGCCAAAACCGAATCGTGCATACACGATTGTCAGGCGGTGAACTTGGGTCTGTCGCATTCAATCGCCTGGAGTCCAGGAAAAAGAAAAAAAAGGAAAAAGAATCGGCCTCGATCTCAATCTCACGCTCTCGGCACGCTCCTGACCTCAAAGCGAGTGTGCGTGCTCGTCAAAGAGGTAAACAAATCGGCTTGCGCCGTCGCCGTGCCTTATATACGAAAATGCGACATCGATGCATGTAGATTTTCCGCCTAGCGCCAATCGGTAGAAGCGCTTAGCATTTAAATCGCAGAGCCCATCTGTACTACAGTGTACCTCGAACGACGCATAGTTTGCATACACATAAGGCACGAGCTCTAACGGAGTCTGATGGAAGGAAATACTGCGAACTTTACTAAGCGAACCTGCTTAGTAGAGCCGGCGACAGTGGAAAACAGTGGCGCTATCCAACATGAAGCCAACAATTTGCTGTCCCCAGTCAACATATTACGCAACCGTCAGCCAAAATTGACCAGCGCCCCTTTTACGATCCCACGGACCTGCCACTTCTCGCCTAAAGTACTTAACGACTTCCTGGTGTCCTGGTGGAGTTTCTCTTTTTAAGGCAACAGCCACATATAAATTTCACTGGAAAGGGTCCTTGATGGTACCTTGGAAAAAAAAAATGGTACAAAACTATCATGTGATGCAAGAAAGGCCAGTAGGGAACGAAAGGATGTCAGCCGCGTATATTACTAATTACCAAAGTTAATGAGTGATCAGTGACTGCAAATGGAGTAAATACAATACGGGACAGGAACCCACGACCGCTTACAACTCGTACCACAGACGACGCTTGGATTAAGGCGGATCAAAGCGGATTAAGCTGTATTCAGACGGGTTAAGATGGACCAGACAGATCAAGGCGTGGAGCGAGGTGGATTAAGGTGCCGATTAAGGTGCGCCAGCATAACATGTCACAAGGCTTTCAGCGTCGCGTCCCATAGGCGACAACTAAAAAGAGTTTTTTAAAAAACTTATTTATTCGTTTATTTAGTAATTAGCTGTATCTTTAGCTTTGTACGATAACTTTCAGGTCCTACTTCACTAACAATTTACCTTTAATTTGAGTCATAAAAATGACGCTTGTTAGGTAAACCGAAAAGTGCTTCTCAAACCACAAATTGCCTTTTGGCATTTTATTGAGTGCTACGCATTAAGAGGAGGAAATAAGAGCAAAGCATCCATCGGCGAACATTTTAGGACGAATCCGAAGCCTGAGTTAAAGCCGCTTATTTTTTGGCTTCCTCTTACACCCTTCCAGCTCTTTTCCGCTCATTTCCTTCTTCCATTCGTTTATTTTCCTTCCGTTTTTTTTCCCTTCCTCTTTTAGGATTCGACATTTATAACAACCGAAACGACTCGAACGAATATTGCCTTCAGCGAGATAAACGCGACCGAATCACGAAAATGTCGTTACCGAACTCGTGATGTCACCATTTTCATTATACTGCACGCACCCGCCCGTCCTCTTCCCCCCTAAAAAATTGACTTCCTACGAAACGACGTCGAGCAGGCCTCCCACAAAGTCAATCAGGCACGAGAGAAAAGCTAAACATGAAATAAAAAAAAACTGATCAGCGACAAAATACACCAGCCACTATTTAAGTAGAGCGCTCATGCATATAAACTGCTTCGCTGCCGCTTCTATGCCCGCACGGCAGATGGAATTACGAAAACCGATTGCCGTAGTTCCTAGGGGAAAAGAAAAAAATAGCAGACGACAGGAATTAGCAAACAATAACAGGCTCGCACGCGGATCCAGCAGACGAAAAACGGATATCGAAAAACAAAAGACAAGGAGCAGACGATGCCATTTTATCTTTGTGTTACCCATCTGCGCACGCGCAGGACGAGGACGCGCGCGCGGAACCGCACATCTGCGGAGACAAGAATTTTAAAAAAAAGGAAAGAAACTAGGCCTAATGAGATGATTGAGGTTGAGTTTCTAAAGGATGGAGAACCAAAGTACACGAAAAAGAGAGAAAAAAATAAAGAGATGAGGTATAGATCCATGCGGCGAGAATGAAGTGCATTAAATGTGTATTCACGGAGAACCTGGAACGAGCAGACTGGTTTTATACAAGGAATGAAATTTAAAACGAACGCAAAGATACGCTAAAAAATTTTTTTTGAAGACGAGATAGCGATCAACTGGAGCAGAAGCGTGCGGCAGCAGCCCCCCTCGCCGATCGCCGAGCACACACACGGTGCAACTCGGGTAATAAAAGACAAGACCATATCCTCTCCAGTGCGTCGGGCGCCAGGAGGAAACGATTTGACAGACCGACACCGAAACTGCAGCCTGCCAATCAGGTCGCGCACGAGCGCCTACGTCACGACGTCGTCGTCGTCTTCGTCGTACGTCTGCTGGTGTTCGCGTGCTCTACAGGACGCGCGTGAACTCAGCTCCGGTCTCGAGAAAAACAAAGAAAGAAAGAAAGAAAGAAAGAAAGAAAGAAAGGAAGAAAGAAAGAAAGAAAGAAAGAAAGAAAGAAAGAAAGAAGAAAGAGAAGAAAGAAAGGCACTACGGTACGAACGAGGCGAAAATAAAGAATGTCAAAAGAAGGCCGCCTAATTTGTCCCGGACAAGAACGGGGCAATCTGTTATACGGGAGAAGGGGGGGGGGGGGGGAAGGGGGGAAATGGGGGGGGGGGGGCCTTTACTGTGCCGGATTCGCGGCGTGGCCCGCTGAACTCCACGCTGTGTAATAATAAATTGGTGCGCGGCGGGTGATCACGTAAGGAGCCTTGGGAGAGACAGAACTGCCGTCTGGAGAAGTTGGTCGGTAGCACAAGACACCGGTGGCAGGCGAGAAAGAAGAAAAAAAAAAAAAAAGAAATGGTGCTCGCTTCATAGCGGTACGTTTCGTATAAATGCTCTCCCCCCTCCAATCAGGTTCGACACGGTGCAGAGAGCGATGGCTATTAAGGCTGGCGCCCTAAAGGTGTCAAGTGTAGCCCGTGGGATCATAAGTCTCCATCTACAGAGGGATCTAGGTACGCGACGCGGTGCGATAAATAATAATTCGGCTTTTGTCAGAGACGAATTGACGCAGCGATGCTTCTGTACACAAAGGGCGACGTCGCTTACGTTGGTCACGGGCAAAGACAATCCGGCAAAGAAGACAAATGAAAAAAAGAGAAAGAAGACCTTGGAGAAAAAACAATCAAGCGAGGCAAATCCTAAAATGCTGTGCTTGTTCCAAACGCCTGTGTGTCTTGATAAGAGATAACGGGTCGGCGGAGCCTGCGTGCTTCGCCTCACACCTTTTCTGTCCCTGTGGAACGGTGCTCTTGACAACGATATCATGGAGGGTTTGATATCTGGTAGCGTCTCCTGTCTTTAATTAGCGTTGACTTAGTGTAGTCCTTGAAATAGTTAAATTTGTTAAATTCTTAAGCTTTTGCACGCGCAATATATATGCGCAAAAACGAACTGCGCACTTGCGAAAATCGCACGTTTATTGTTCAGCGTTTCGGCCGTGTGCACGTTCCTTGGCACACTCCCGTCATTTGTGCAAGAGTACAGACTCGAGAGATGCGCAGATTGCTTACACATAATTATTCTTATTGATTACCTCTAACCGCTGGCTTCCTACAATTATTGGCCACACTGTGCGTTGACGTCATCCTCTGCAAAGGCTAGAATGTTGGCACTTACCCCGTTCTAGCCACCCTGGCAAAGCGACAGAAGCGCACCGGCATGCGCACCGGTACCATGCCATAGCCTCCGAGATCCTGCGAGCGTGCACCATGCAAAAGGATAATTGACTGATTTGACGTCACTGTTTTGTTGGGTGTCAGTTTCGGTTTCGTGCTTTCTTGCTCATTAACGATTATCACTAACACTGTTATCACTACTCTTAAAATAATCACTGTAATCAGACATTACCACTATTATTAAAACTATCAGGGGTGTCACAGGAGCGCCTCAGGAACACAGAATCGCCATTACCTGGACATGTTTAAAAAAACAGCTCCACTAACGTGAAACCTGGGAAGGTGCGAATCATGCGGTGATGCGCCGGTGTATACTACAGGAACACGTCAGTCGCTGCTAATGGGCTTTCGTTACCATGGCCACGACGACGACGTTAGACGCCGACAGCCCAGGCGCATTAGCAGAAACTCGTTAGAATCGCTTCTCACACGACAACCCTACACATACACTGTCTGGGTGCACGGCCTCCAGGATCGGCCCACCGTGACTACAGCAGCAGCACACGCCGACAAGCCCAGCCCCTAAAGTGCTCCGCACCTAAAAAATCGCCGGAGTTGGCCTTTAAGCATCCTACAATTTTGTTAGCCGACAGCTGTGGGATGCCGACAAAACGACTGTATATAATGGGTCACGACAACGCCGCTATCAATATACAATGGTTGCTTTCCGCTTCGACAAATGCAGACGGCTTTCAGATTTTTTTTTTTGTTATTGTTACGTGGGGTTTAACGTCCCAAAACCAGCTCTGATTATGAGAGACGCCGTAGTGGAGGGCTCCGGAAGTTTTGACCACCTGGGGTTCTTTAACGTGCACTGACATCGCACAGCACACGGGCCTCAACATTTCGCCTCCATCGAAATGCAGCCGCCGCAGCCGGGATTCGATCCCGCCACCCTCGGATCAGCAGCGGAGTACCATAGCCACTAGACCACCGTGGCGGGGCGCTTTCAGATCTCTTGTCGTAGCACTAGTGTCATCACACGAGCTCGTGTCAACTGCCCTTCCACGAACGGAGAACGTGAAAAACAGCCATGGGGGTTCAAGAACGAACGAAAGTGTGTTTTCGAAGGCGCCAGTGCTGCGAGTACTAAGCCTGTCTTCGAGTGTTCAAACTTTTCGTAAACAATTTGCTCGATAAGCACGACTCGCGCTAGGGGCCATAAAAGAAGCCCCTCTCTGTTGCGCTGAAAGAGAGAGAAAGAAGACATCGAGTGACATCGACCAGACGGTTGCATCTCCCCTGCCCGGTTCTATAAAGCGATGGTTACACACCGACGAAATCTTGTGTACAGAGGTATAATGTGCAATGTATTTGGCTAATACCGAAAGATATGCAGTCAAGGGTGTCTACACACCACAGTCTATAGCGAATAAATTAGCAGGCATCCAGCCATACGCATTTACAATGCACAACGCGCAGCCTTCTTGGTAGGTCGTAAAGTCCACCGCGGCCATTTACACAAATCGTCTGCTTCGGTGAGGCTTTGCTTTCTGTTTCGTCGAGCATCAGCGCGCACTTATAAGCTGGTTTTTCATTCTATCTTTTTTTTTTTTTTGTGATCTGTTGGCATCATACCACTTCTTACACTTCGTCGAAACGCGCAGGCGGTGAAAAATTTTCCTCGTCTGGTTTTTACAACACGTTTCTCGCGGTTCTTGCAAGCGCCGCAGGACGAGTCCCTTTTCATGTCGAAAATTGCCGTCGTCTGCTGACATTACTTTGCAGCTAGGTACGTTCGTAGCACAATATTTTTCTTTAAAACTTTCGTTACCATGACTTTTGCCCCACGGGTAGGTTCACACAAAACGTTGAAGTTGCGCGCGATACGCCCCGCACGAAGAAAATAGAATGGCGGCGAAATTTTCTATGGCAAACTGGTGTCCGAGATTTTCGGGTGCGCCACAGTGGTATCCCTTACAAAAATGCCGTATGTGGCGACATCAGGAATTGGGCACATGTGGCTATGTATGGCACGTGTCCGCAAGTGGCCGTGCCTGCCCAAACCGCGATGGAGGCGCATATGGCAATAAAAGACCAACACGAGCAATGCCATGTAAGACAATGACTGATACGCATTGGACAAATACGGCCACATACGGACGTGCCCTATACCGCCAGATATGCGTATATGGCCACACACGCCTATCTGGCTATATATGGCATGGGTCTGTACGTGGCCGTATTCAAATCAAATCAAATTCAAATTTATTCACCAGACAAAACTGGAAGGTCGCCAAGGCTAAAAGCCATCAAAGCGGCTTGACAAAGGCCCTGGTGACCATATACGCATATCTGGCTATATATGGTACGTCCGTACTTAAATCCGTACTTAAAGTGAGCACGCACTTTAATTGAGCACGACTTAAAGTGAGCCCGTCTACGCGGCCAGCACAGGGAGTGCGGGTTCGATGACGTCAAAGCTGATGGCGAACGAACACGGGCGGCAAAAGGCCATGCATGGACGAGACGGGGTGCTCCCTGCGTGCGATGGATATCCTGTTCTACGCAGGTGGCTCGGAAATGAAAAATCATCGTGCAATCTTAACGCCAATCTTGTAAACCACGCGCCGCACAGGTGTACATATCGCGTTAATAAAATGCAGCACTTTTTTTTTTTTTTTTGTCGTGACCTTCGTGTCTGTCGTAAAACAAGTGTGCCGCTCGCCGTCTGGATCGGCTGGGACTGCTGAGCCGGGCTGTGGAACGCAGACGCTTCAATTTCACTGAGATTACAGGCGTCCAGATTTATCGCCGAAGCAATTAGACATGTCTCTTTTCAGGAGGGGAGGTTCTCAAAACAAACTCGCAACGACGCTTTCACTGGAGATATGATCAACGCTGAAAAAATATATAGAGAAAAACAACGTGGACGCCGTTTACGACGTGCTTTAAAAGCAGACAGACCAAATGAATGTGACGACAATTAAACCGGTTCCTGGACTGGCCGTCTCCTATAGCACCGCCGTCTACGCAAAAGGTGGCGTTGGAACTCGCGTACTGGCGTGCATATTTGGCTTCGAAGACACTTTTGGGAATGTAAATGGGCGACAAGCGAAAAGTGCGATGAATAAGGCTGATCGGTTCATGATGGCTCGGTAAAATTTTTACCAAGTCATCAATGCACCACACAGCCACATCCACCGCATTATTGACGTTGGTTTCGAGTACATCGGCGCTATGTGTTGCTGAAGCTCCCGCAATCTACTGGGAATGCTACTTCGTTGAGTTAAACTGCGTTTGTTGTTGTTGTTGTTGTTGTTGTTTGTTGTGTGCGATCTTTCCAGGAGCGCATTGCCGAGTCAATAGAGAGAAGGCTGACAGGATGGAAGCGGAACGCTATGGAACAGAAGGGCAGAACTGACAAGTTGCTAGCACAAGATGCCGATCATAGTCAGTAATAATAAAAGACTTGGTGGCACTAGTTATCACCCCGAGTCAAAGGAAATGCTCTTAACATCCATCCATGCAATGATTGTGAGAGATTTCAAAGGCTACATTTTCTGCATACTGGAAGCGCCGGGTCCTTTCCATCGCTGGCCGGGTGCACACCATGGCCAAGGTCTACAAGACCGTTGGTTATGCACGTTTTGAAAGCACAAGGAAATTCGAAAGCTGAACGCCTGAACGGCCAATATACCGTTGCAACCTTACGGGTACAACAGACGATGTTTTCTTCACCACTTTTCCGCCCGCAAGCTGTTAGGGGCCCGTTATAATGGCCGAAATTTGTGGCGATGGTATTCTTAAAGGATATCGTTCATAATAATAAGAAAAGAACTCCTCGCCTGTGCGGATTTTAACCCATTTCAACAGGCGCAGTGCTACGGATGCCCGGCTTACACCACGCGGTTGCACACAAGTTTTCTCAGCCACGGCTATGATATGGAAAAAAAAAAAGGAGTGGACGACGACGAAAGATATAAAGCGGACAAAGAAGAAGAGCTACCAGAATGAGGAGACGATCAGTACGTTGGGACTAAATTTAACAACTGAAGTTGCTCTATCTTTTGGTGCCTCAGCTCTGGGGGATATTGCCACAGGGATGTATTCATTGCTGTGTGCAATTACATACAAATGACAAATCGTATACAATTTTGACAACTCCTGTGAAAAAAAATAAGTCAACTGTAAAGACAGTCTACTCTTCTCGTCAGTATTGCAAAACATACTTAAGATATTCTTCTGTATACGCTTTGGTGACATCTGTCAGGTTTGAATGGTTAACATGCACAATTCCACTAATTAAATTCCCTCTAAAACATCCTTTTTTTTCTCTCTATCTGTTCCTTCCAATCATTTAAAATCAAAACGTAATCACCAAATAAGTCTTGGCCAATCCCCGCTGGTGGTTAAGTGCCGCAGATCTACAGGAGCATCATCATCATCATCATCATGAGGAGACAATATAAGAGGAAAAGGGAAGGGAGGGGGGGGAGGGAGATGCAGGCACGAAAAAAGACCGAAAAAGAAAGAAAGAAAGACAGTACGCAGCAAAGCCTAGCTTAAGCTGCACGCCACTATGCTGCCTCCTCTGCGTAGGCGTGGGAATTTTTTTTTAAGGCAAAGCCTTCTCGAAAGCAAACTCACTTCCGGAGCATTTTATGAGCTGTCATAAGGCATTTGACAAATTAAACATTGCAACAAAATAAGTCAATCAAACTTTGGTGACGTGATTTGGCGCATACGAACTACTATACAAAATGATAAAGAGAACATGGAGAAAGTAACGTTATCACGGAAAAAAAGCTCCACATAGTTCATCTGAAGAATACCGTATTCGCTCCCATAACACGAGCTCAGGTTAGCATTGATTAATGTTTGCTAGCGTTGACTGACTACTGGCTAATAATGGTGATTAATTTGATTTGATTGATTTGTGGGGTTTGACGTCCCCAAAACCACGATCTGATTATGAGAGACGCCGTAGTGGAGGGCTCCGGAAAGTTCGACCGCCTGGGGTTCTATAACGTGCACCGAGCTAACAGTGGTGAGTTATAACACTTATGCGCTCTTACAATAATGCGCTGAAGGACTACATATGAGTACCACCGTGCATCTGCTTCAAAGGCATTTACCGATCCAAGCACACCGACAGCTTCCGTAAGGAACATTGGCCGCAAACCATATTCTTTTTTTCGTTATACTTTTCTCTGCATAGGGTCGGCTATACCCTCTTCTTGTCGGCCGAGACGACCTACAATGGTCGGTCCAAATCTCGCTACCGCATCGCCGTCGCGCCCCAGAATGACAAAAGAAATTTATGTTCCCGTAGAGAGTAGCAGAGGCCACTGCCATAAGGTCATATATAAACACGCAGCTCGGTTTCTTCTCGAAACCGCCATAAACTGTTCCCACGTGACCTCCATGCCAGAACGTCTTCTTGGACGTATATGTCCCTACATCCTTTTTCATACAACACCGAGCCAGGAGTCAACCAGAAGTCGAGCGGGGCACAAAAGCGGCTGTTTCGTCGCAAGAAATAAAACAAAAGGAAAGCTGAGTTGGTAGTAATGCAGGCGTATACATATATACACACACATCGCGGTCCTATGTCGCCGTTGTCGTGGGCGAATTTCTGGGTCGAGACGTCTTTTTTTTTTTTTTTTTTTACAGACGCCGCATGCGCCGCTGTGTTCCTTGTAGTGATTTTCGTTCAATACGCCCTCAATATTTCGCACATATAGCACGCAAAGCCATCTGCGTCCCTCTTTCCAACTGCATCGCACGAACCGTATATTTGTCTTTCCAGTATACCTTAGGTATAGCAAGCGTCGTCTGCGAAGTCGTCTGTTATACGTCGTCCACGAAGTCGTCTGCAAGCAACGCCCCAGATAAGCCACCGAAGATATCCTCCTCGAGGACTTTTCATGTATGGGTCTATAACACGTAACATCTCGCGTCCTGCTCCTAGCGTGTCCAGAGGTCATGACCCTGAAGGGTTTCGTTTTGCGTTCGGCTTTATCGCCTACTGTTATCGAGAACAAGCAAGAAAATGACGGACTCTATATGTAACGTATGTACAATGGTACCGCCATACAGTGACCTCACGCAAACCGCGAGACACGTTTGTTTGTTATCTTATCGTCAGGCGTGGAGTACTTGTTGCAGAAGTGTTGGTGCCTCGCCCCAGAAGAACTCACCCTCACCCCAGCTTTCTCGCTGTCTCTTAAAAGCTTCTGTTTCAGATAAGCGAGAACCAATATACACGTTTCTTACAGTTTTCATAGCCTAATCATCGCCTGCTTTATCAGCCAATCGCATTAGTGGCACACAATTACAGCGCTGGTGAGTACGAGCAAGGCAAGGAAAAGAGAATGTGCTGAGTGTTTCATGACTGATGATAGCCAATATACGAAATAAAACAGGAAATCAAGAGCCACTTCGTGGCTCTTTGTCCATGTTATTCAGATCGTCTCGCAGCTGTATTCAATATTGCTTGCTAAAGCAATATAATCCTCCAACCCTAGTAAGCAGTCTGAGCCGACTTTCATAGCGTATAAACAGAAATAGCAGCGCTTAAGCACTATAGGTCATCGATAAGCGACACATTTCGCGAACCTTAAAGCTGGATTTATGAGTCGTATACATGCAGCGAGATTCCCTACAGGACACACATTCGCCTACAATTTCTACGTTAACTTCCGTACGTGATTTGATAACTAAGGCTAGACCACAGTATGTAGACGGAGTGAGACGAGTCAAGATTCAACCAGATTAGCCAAGACGAGGAGAGACGAGCTATGACCGGATAAGAGTGTAGGGCAAGACCAGGCCAAACGAAACCAGATCGAAGCAGAGCAGACAAGGCCGGAGATAGATACTTCTCATATTAATCCGACATACGTCATTCATGTAATGGGCTTCCCGTAACGTGACACCAGCATCTGAATTCAGACTTCGCCGACTGAAGACGGGATTCGAACCTATGACTTCGTTCTTAACAACAGGACAAGGCAGCGGACGAACCACTGCGGCGGGGACCATCTCCGCATGCGTACAACTGTAAGTACCTATTTCAAACCTTTCTGTTCATGAAATTCAATAATGAAAATCGAAACTAACTAGCTATACATACACACGCTGTATATCGGTGTGTGTGTTTTCTGCGTACTATACGGGCTTTTCATCGCCGGGCAAACCGAATAATTAGTTTCACAGCAGCTTAATTGCGTTTCGTGGGTAATAAAAAGAAAAACCATGGCATTCCACATCTCTAACGCAGTGCGCGCACCTAACATCCAAATCCCAGCATCCCCGTGAATCAGATCTCCATCTGAACCAGCATATTATGAACAATACATATTTGTTCAGACTATAATCAATAAGTTTTCTCATATGAGTAACCGCATTGATTAGTGAATATACAAGGCAAAACGTTACGTTAAGCTCCATAACAACGCTCAATGGACCACGCAGCGATCGAAACTTGGCGTCTCAGGATGTTCCTGACAACGGTGAGCAGTTTGAAGACAAAAAAGAAAAGACAAGACAGCGACACGCCCGGCAACCTTCCACCGACTCAATTAAACACCACGTATAGTCATATATAGACAAACATAACGCATGCACGGTTCACTCGTCATCCCAGAGGGTCACCCACTTCTGAAAGCAACCCATCCCCACTTCAAACAGCCTAACTGATACGCACGCAAGCTGATACGACTTCATCACTTTGCGTGTAGTCTGGTCCTGTCTTCCCCCTGTAGTCTCTCATCTGCGGGACACCTGGTTGAGAGGCGCTGTCCTTGCGGTGTGCAAGCAAGTGGGACAGTTCGCTTTACTTTTGTTCGCACAGAAAGATATCGGCAACATCGATAAGACCCTAAGCTGGCTATGTTTAAATTCACTCGTGACACGCGATGCATTTGGCGGATTATAGCTACCATAGGACAGTGCCAGTTCATCCCCCCCCCCCCTTTTACCTACCCTACCTCCACGCAAGGCATCGCCTCACAAGCCTCCACATGCGCACACTGCCGAAACTGTCTGGAACCGGGTCAGATTTTATTTTTCAGAGCAAAGAAAAGAAAATAAACGAAACACGTGGCCGAGAGCCACGTGATGTAAAACGCGTCAACTCGCTTGACCCCGTGGCAGAGTTGGGGGCCATTGTGTACCAGTATCGAAACTAACGTATGAGTGTGCTTTTACGGCGCGTTACACTTACGTCAAGCATCGGTTGACCTTTCTTTTCCTTGTCTTGATAAATGCACGTTTGGCTTTTGATAATCGGCAGTATAGGCTGTTACTCTCTAACTGAATCCCTAAGCTCAAATCTGATTTACGGCTGAACTTCTGTGCCCCTTTTTATTATCCCTATTCAGTTAAGAAAACTTAAGGGGAGAGAACTAGGACGTCCAACTTCCAGTGTAGGTCAGAGGAAAATACGAAAGTATGTTGAGCTGTTTTGACATGACATCGACTACATTTCAGGAATAAAAACGAATAATTGGTTGAACTGCGAGCACACGTCTTCCAGTGTAACGTAACGTACCGTGTGCAAAATACTGAGCATGAAAGATGTTTTTTTAGCCCGCATCTTGCTGAAGTTGATCACACGGTGAGTGAGTGAGTGAGTGAGTGAGTGAGTGAGTGAGTGAGTGAGTGAGTGAGTGAGTGAGTGAGTGAGTGAGTGAGTGAGTGAGTGAGTGAGTGAGTGAGTGAGTGAGTGAGTGAGTGAGTGAGTGACTGTGTGTTATGCTAACTATAAGCGGTTTCATTACCGAGCAAACCGAATCGTCCGTTCCCTAACAGTTTAATCGCGTCTTGCTCCTCAATTATACACACGAAATATTTTCTTTTTTGTGAGTAGGGTTAACGAATATCAATGCGATGCATATTTATGTACTTTGCACACTGATTACATCGTACTCTAAACCAAAATAATGGACGATAACACAAAAGTTATCGGGTGACGTCAAAGAATAATATTTCGAGGGTAGTTCCCTACCCTAAAGAAGAAGAATTTACCGGAAACCAGTCATGCATGCGGTCCGGAAACCAGACAGCTGGGCTATTTTCGCGCACTTTCTTTTCTGCCTGAAATTCAGCGCTGCGGGGAGACTTTTTCGAGGAAGCGCACGTCTCAGAAACGTTTTATATTTGTTATCGCTGCAGGCTTGACAAAAAGAAAAGTAACCATATAGCTCGCCATAGGCATTCGTAGCAAGCGCGCGACCAAAGAAAGCTCTGGAAACGGTAGACGCACAGATACGGCCAGCATAGGAGGCGAGGCGTTAGCGGAATACAACAAAAAGAACATATCTGATAACACCGCCGCCACCACCACCACAACCAAGAAATACACATGCAACGAACGTCGGAGTACAAACCATTATACAGTTCAGTGCGCTTTTTCGAGCCCGTGCGCCACTTCCGGATATAGAAAACCGCAGCGAGCCTTTCACACGGCGCCCTGGTTGGTTCTTTGTGCGTCAGCTTTTTTTTTTTTTTTCGCTGCTTCTTCAGTTCAACCGTCGATTTTAGTTTTCATCCCAAGACCCGAAGCTATACAGCCGTAAGCGCGCGGTAACAATTACCGTATAAACGGTGTATTGGTAGTACCTTTCCGAACAGCTGCGTCTGTGGTGTAACGTATCAAGGTTGCTTGTATCGAATGTGACGCGAAAAGAAGCATGGCGTCCTTTACGCTTCCTTGCGTGACGTTTCGGTGCTCGCCTGTGCTTTACCTATACTGCGCTACGGCGGTTGTCGCTCTCCCCTCCACGTTATTGGATATTTTAGGGGCGAAGCTCCTCTTAGTCTAACCTTGTCACGCGTCAGTCGTCAGGCGTAACCCGCGTGCTGGGAGGCACGCGCTCGCCCTCGGCGCGTGCCTCCCGGCGCGTGCCTCTGCTGTCCTGAGAGAGAGAGAGACAGAGAGAGCGAAAGGCGCGCGTTGGCTATGGAAACGTTGTTTCTTAGAGAGGAACGCTCTACCGGCTCGCAAAGAAGGAGAACGCGCCCTCACCCGCGAGAGACAACGTTGGCGCAGGCAGCGTCTCCTAGCGAGTTTCTTGATTGAGAAATACCAACTGCTCGCGTTGGAGAAGCGTTCACCGGCAACCCCCCCCCCCCCCCACACACATATATATATATATATATATATATATATATATATATATATATATATATATATATATATATATATATATATATATAGGCACTGGACCTTGACTTGCAATGAAGTGCCGGTGGGCGATTTCACTTGTTCATAGTTGAACCATGAGGATTCGTAGCGTGCGCGTTAACAAAATCCGGAACTCGGCACGATCTACGATGAACATCCCGAGCTTCGCCCACTCATCATCATTCACTCCGTGGATATGCTGTAACTTTTTGTAGATTTCCTGCGAGCGTTAATCAGCGCCACTAGCAGCCATAGCGCATTCTACGTAAATGCACTAAACCTGCCAGAACAAGACGTCCACGCTATTAAATAACTAAAGGGAATGGATCAAAAGGGCTCGTTTATTTGTCAGACGCAACCTAATGAATCCGACAGACAACGGGATTCATTACCTGTTGGACTCATTAGGTTGTGCCTAACAAATAAACGGGCCCTTGATCCATTCCCTTTCGTTATCAGTCATCTTAGTCGTACATTCATACCCTTCCAAGCCAGCTTTGGGATATACCAGATAAGTTAACGAAACAAGAATTGTTATGTGGGGTTTAACGTCCCAAAACCAGCTCTGATTATGAGAGACGCCGTAGTGGAGGTCTCCGGAAATTTCGACCACCCGGGGTTCTTTAACGTGCACTGACATCGCACAGCAACACGGGCCTCAACATTTCGCCTCCATCGAAATGCAGCCGCCGCGGCCGGGATAACGAAACAAGAATTAGAGATTTTGGTATCACCGAATTTACCGGTGCGTACGGGTGGTCACCTTGCATGAACCAGTTAAGGCCTTAAGAAAAAAAAAAGCGAAGGGGTAATGAAGCGTGCACGGCGGCGTTCGCACGGCGCTAAAACGGTCAACCCGCGTGTTTGCGTTTGCGCGTTTGAATTATATACGGACCCGCGCAATCTGGGAAGGGGGACTGTGCTCCGTGCACAGCTCGCGGCGGTCTCTCTCCAGGGAAACGAGGGACTGTGTGTGCGTGCGTTCACTTGTGCCTATGGAGCTAGTGTGTCGTCCCGGCCCTCCGAGGCAATTATTCATTTGTCTACTCGCTATTTTACTCGTAGTGCACGGGTCGTCGCGGTCTCCTTTCTCGACGTGGTAATCTCGCGTCCACCGGAGGAGCGTATTTTCGCGTGTGTGTGTGTGTGTGTGTGTGTGTGCGCGCGTGTGTGTGTGCGCGTGTGTGCGCGTGTGTGTGTGCGTGTGTGTGCGCGTGTGTGTGTGCGTGTGTGTGTGTGTGCGTGTGTGCGTGCGTGTGTGCGCGTGCGTGCGCGTGTGTGTGTGCGTGCGCGTGTGTGCGCGCGTGTGTGCGCGCGCGTGTGCGTGTGTGTGCGTGTGTGTGCGTGTGTGCCTGCGTGTGTGTGCCTGCGTGTGTGATAGCAGCGAGGCGACGCCTGTGGCTGGAGTATGAGAGTGCGACGGGAATGGGGGCGGTGAGCGATTAGCTTCAGGCGCCCATCTATGTAACCACCGCGACAGTCGCCATTTATGGACGCGGGAAAGTCGCGCACTTTTGTCCCCACCGTCCGTGCGTGCTGCGCGAGTTCGTGAAAGGTGTACGAATGCGTCCTTGCAGGTGGTGCTTGTGAATGCGTTTGTATGTGTGTGTACGCGTGTACTTGTCTCGCGAGGTGTATGCGAAGCCGCAAAATAAAAACCGAGAAAGACATTTTTTTTTTTTAGCAAGAACGAAAGCGCGCAAATTGTGATCGGTTATATATTTGCCGGTGGTTTCGTGCCGGTTGTAACGCACCAGCAGCCTGGACGGCGACACGATTTTTCCTATTCAGCGACACTTGGGTTGGATGCCTGCTATAAGGAACGCGAGAGACTGCGCGACTACTGATTTATTCATTATTATGTTCATTTAGGACAATACTTGGGGGTCTTAGTGGGACAATACTTAGGGGGACCAAGGTCTATTATTCCTGCCTGTGTTCTGCTTGTTGCTTGAAGCTGTAATTTGTGACCTGCTCCATAGGTTTCCATCGCGTATCCCCCAGCGTTCTCTTGTCTCTACATACAGCAGATCTATTTGCGTTTCCAGAACTCCATTTGAAACATATGCAATATCTCGGGCTTACTCATTCCTTCGTTCTGCGCAGGATACCACCGTGAAATTCAGCTAGAATATGCTCCGTGGTCTACACACGCTTTCCTCACATCAAGCACGGCTCGTTACCGTTGGAAAATTTCCTTCCATACCTCAGTGTTCTCTGACCTAGCCTCAAAGAGCAGGGACAGAGCGCCAACGCAGCAGCGACGACCAGGGGACTGCTAGACTAGGTATAGTCCTCCCATGCATATGTCTTTGGTTTCTGTGCGAATAAAGATGTTTGCTATGAAAATCCCCTTGCGTTGCCATAAAGCCTTTCTCTTTTCATTTCACTCTCTCCTGTCCGATACACCTTCATTGCTCGTTTCCGGGTGTCATACAGCGCGCCCCTGCGGGAGCAATACAACCTGGCGTTGTACCCACGAAAGGCAAAAGGCGAGCGATCAGCACGAGGCAGAGCAAGGGTTTTTTCAGTGTTGATTTCGGGCTGGGGGTCAGGAAATAACTTTTGGTTGGGCGTTGGTCTGGCCGCAAGAATTATGGGTCGTGGGAGGGGATACTCCTGGTGAAGTGTTAGGGGTGGTTGGGGAGGATGGCTATATATATCCCTTAGGCGGAATACGGGTGAGCCACTAATGAACACGTGACCCCCCCCTCTTCATATAGAAAAGCAGATGGCAAGCGCAACAAATTAGCAAACGAGCGCCAGCAACAGCGCTGACATCTGGCTTATGGGGGCGGAGATAACGTGCTGTGGGCGGTCGCATGTCAACATTACCTCCGCCAGTAACCAGACTCTTCTTGGTCTCTCAGTTTTTGTTTTTATGCGTTAAGATAGCAATAAAGGTAAGTTAGGAAGCTTGTTAGTGTACACGCCAATACCTGCTAGCATCTGCCACGTGCTCGCGCAGTTTTCTATTATCACGTGGACATTAAAAAGATTGCCGCCACCCAGACAAGCGGCGGCCCAGGCGCCAGGACAGGCGGCTTTCGCTAGTCACCGTGACGAACGCGCACGACCTATTACGTCATCGCAACCACTCGAGCGCGGAGGGCGCGGTCCCAACGCGGAGCCCTACCGTGTGTAACCGCCTGCACGCACACTACAACGCAACGCCCCAATCTCCGATGAAATGTAAGCGTGTCCGGTAATCCGCTATACGCAAACACGTAGCGCAATACCGTATATGTTGTACAGCGTTGTTCGTCGCCGTAAAGTGGCGCCAGCTATAGGTGATAAACAGAAAGATCTATCTATCTATCTATCTATCTATCTATCTATCTATCTATCTATCTATCTATCTATCTATCTATCTATCTATCTATCTATCTGTCTATCTGTCTATCTGTCTGTCTGTCTGTCTGTCTGTCTCTACCTCTCTGTCCGTCCGTCTGTCCGTCTGAATACCACATCTATGCCTCCGGAGTGCCACAGCGTGGCGGGTGCAGCCGTAGCCATGGCCAACGAGGGGCCTCGTCGCTGTTCATACGATGAGTGGTAAATAAGAAAAAAAAAACGAGATATAGAAAGAAACGCTTGAAAGGGCAGGAAATAGAAAGCCTAAGAACTGACGAAGCAACCTATACTTGGTGCGTTTCATTTTCATTTTTGTTTTATTTTACGTGCTATGCGTTGTACTTTAAAGTCGTGACTCGAGTCACGGCGAAGCCTCCAGGCCTGTCGCCATGAACGACATCATAAGCTCGCCGAGACTGAGTAGACGGTTGGGTGGGTATAGAGGGAAGTAATGCAAGGGACACGAGAAGCAAAAGAAAAAGAAAGAAAAAGCAATAAATAAAGGGGGGGGGGGGGGGTTGCAAATCACGCGCGTGTGCGTGACAGTGTGTCTGACGAGGATCACAGTGAGTGCTCCTGATGTCTGTGGTGTGTGCCGTCTGTACACGACTGCCTGGGGTTATAGAAGAGACCCACACACTATCGAACTCTCCTATTACGAACATTCGCGAAAATTGTTATTCGATATACCGGGTAATTCGCAGTAACCGAAACCACCTATAGCGAACTTCTCGCGATGCGTTCAGCATATAACAAAACTACGCGCGCCCAGGCTTAGAGTTCACCGGGACATTAAACATAGCGCTTCCTTAACGCAAAAACGTCATGTGGACCCAATCTCCATCGATGTCGGCACGACTAACTGGCGCACCAAAACCACCGCAATGGTGTTAAGCACTGTGCTTACGTGCTGAGTACGGTAAATTCAACGTTCAGTACGTATATATAGTAAGATGGTTATATTACGAGAGCAGACACCCGACAATACGTCTCGTCCATGTGACAAGCAAAAGCAGTGAGGGTGTAAAGACTTGTTGTGGCCGAGTTTGACTGTATCCGAGTTAAACTGGGGGTTCACTATATCCGGTTGCCGAGTTCGGTAATTTCAACGTTCAGTTCTTAGTAAGAGCGTTATCATCACACCAGTTACGGGACAGTGCGTCTCGCCCATTTCGCAAACGAAAGTATAGTTCGGGCGGAGTGACTCCTCATGTCCGGGTTTTACTGCATCCGAGAGTTATACGGCTAGTCCACTATATCCGGGTTCACTGTATCCGAGTTCGGCTTCTGTAGCACACACGTAAATGATCAAGTTGTAAATCGCTTCTCGCCGGACGCCGAGCCATTCCATATGAGCATGGCTCCTTGAAAGGACAAGAAAAACATTGGCGGTTGCGGGTCGTGCACCGTATGATGCGACGGTGCGCCTTTTTGCTGATTTCGTGGTTTATTTTTGTCACGTTGAGCGCGGCCCACACTGAGGGCGAAGAACTTTGTTTTTCCCCAGAAGGGCTTCGTCGTGACGCCGTGTGCGCGCGCGTGCGCTCAGTGTGTGCGATTATGTGGAGGCCAGGAAAATGACGGCGTCGGAGTCCGGGTATAAAGGAACGTACGAGCTCGTCTTTTGCACATAGTGCGTTTGTGATTCAGCGCATGCGCACGTGTACCAGATCGGATGTTCCTGCGTTTCCGAGCGTTTGAATGCTTGCTTGCGCACGAATATTTGATTACCACTTTGCGCACGTGAGTTTGCGTGCATTGTGACGTGCGTGTACGTCTATGCTGGCGTACACACAGCACATACGTCCGTGTACACCCGTGTCCGCGTACCCTGTGTACGTGCGTATTGTGTACATTGCGCGCGTACGGTGTGTGTACGTTTGCGGAAGTGTTGCTAGATTGATTGGTTACTAGTGTTTCACCTCCCAAAAGTAGCGATGATTATGAGAGGACTGCGCAAGTGTTGCGTGTGTGTGTTTGCGTACACGTGTACGTTCGTATTAATTACATGCGTACACGTGTTTGGATACATGTGGCATGCGTGCGTATGTAAGCACTCTTGGTATGGCGTGATTGCGCAGGAAACCAACTTCGCATCTCACACTGCCTCTTGCTTGCACTGCACTTCGCTCTGTGTTGAGTTTCTCTCGTAAAACATGTGTCCAGGAATGAGCGAGGTCGGCACACTGATATCCGCGGCTCCTGCAAGCACGCCCAGACAAACGCTTTGCCATCCTAGACAAGTGTACACTTTGAAGATACGGGACCGAAAAAGGCGGAACTGCGCGTGGCAATTCCTCGATGACGGGGAAGTGCGATTTCCCCACCACTTGTTGTTGATGTATACCACAGCGACAGCTGTAGGATCATATACAGCGACTTGATTAACCCTGCAGGCGATACACATCCTGCGCAAGGGCGTACGTGTCATCTTCGAAGGAAACAGAGCGAAAGGCGGAACACAAGAGTTCCGAACGCGAACACACGGAGCTCGTTGGCCGCTGCAGATCACTCGCTCCATAGGCCCGAGTGCTCTTCCTTATAGGATGTTGCCTCAGCTTTGATCGGGTCGAGTACATTTAGAGTACCAGTGCCGATTTGCGAAAGGGTTTAACGACGATAATTTCTGTCAAAAGCAGTGCGCTAGTGACCTGTCGAAATAATAATAATAATAATAATAATAATACATCTGAGCCTATGGCCAGACAAAGGCATCTTCCATAGTTCTCCCTTTAACCTGCTCCAGTGCGAACTCCGCCATCTTGTCAGCTCCGGTTGGCCCAGAGATGCTGCTGTACGGGCTCCGCGATTGACTTAAAGTGCGCAGCCATTACAGAATTTGACCATGTGCTTGGTGAAATTGTACACGGTGTCCAGAATAGCATTCCCGGTGGCGTCTTTGCCGCCATGACCAGGTCTTTTCGTGAACGACGCCAACCCGAATGCAACACATCCCAGCATTCCCTTGCATTCAACCACGCCGCAGCGTCATTTCTCCCTCTAGAAAACTGCAGGACTTTCTATGCCAATGACATGCATTGTCTTTAAAAGGAAAACAAAATTATTCAAGCTTATAGCTCCATATGAGGAGCTTTATATGGCTCTTCAAAGATGTTTCGTTTTCGTCTGGCACATCAGCCCCTTACGTCGTCTGTCACAGTGCGGCGCGCCGTAAATGTGCGTGCACGTCCGGCTATATAATACCCGTCACGCATGCGAAGCTCTTAAGCAGACAAGAAAGAAAGAAAGAAAGAAAGAAAGAAAGAAAGAAAGAAAGAAAGAAAGAAAGAAAGAAAGAAAGAAAGACAACGAGACGTCGACGGGCGGCCTCGGAAGTTCGCCGTGCGATTCTTTTGTTTTCGTCGCACCTTGTGTTTTGTTTTCTTCGTGGCACAGGAGGGGGGTGGTCTGAGGGGTTAGGTCGCGTGACATTCCAACTGCAGAGCCCGCGCGGTCGCTTGTCACACGTTCCCGGCGTGACGCCGCGACCCGCACCGCTGACGTTTCCGGGCGGCAGCTGAGCGTCTCTTTTTTTCAAACGCACGGTCCAGGAAACGCCGCACAACAAAGATGGCTCCGGACGGCCCATTCGCTTACAACCCCCTTGTCATTCTCTTCTGCAACTAACGCGGCGTCTCGGCGTAAGGTTACACGCTTATATAGCACTGCCTCGGGGCGCGTGTTCAAAGGTAAACCGTTTAATCACGCCAGGAGGAAATGACATTCAAGCGTACGGTCGCACCGGCCTCTTACTATAACGGTCCGCGTAGACTTGAAGCGAGTGTCGCCTGCTGCTTGAGTCGAGTGAAGAAGAATCGTCTGCTCGGTGTTTCTCGTCTTCGTTACCGAGTTGGCAGAAGAGCGTCGCCTGCGCCTTTTGTAACGCTCGTCTCAGTTTGAGATGCCAACGAAAGTACTGCAATGGGGGTGTAACGTTGAAAGGACCAGCAGGAAAGTTGCCACAATGGAAGTGCCGCAATAAATGTGTCCCAAAAAAAGAACGTATACCACTGCGCGACATGAAGTCAACGAGGAGGTGTCATAATGAAAGTGGAATACCGCAATGAAATTACTGCGATCAGCGTATTGTAATTAAGGTATCGTGATAAATGTGCCACCAAAAAAAAAAATGTAAATCCTAAAGGCTCATTGCAACAGTACTATCACGATGTACACATCACAAAGTGAAATAGCGAATGTACACCGAGCGGCGAAAATGCAGCAATTACAGCAGTGCACCAGATTGGCTAAGTAAACGTACTTCGATATGGACTACAGCACTACACTCAAAGAACGGCCCCGCCACGGTGGTCTAGTGGCTGTGGCACTCGGATGCTGACCCGAAGGTCGCGGGATCGCATCCTGGTCACGGCGGCTGCATTTCAATGGAGGCGAAATGTTCAGGCTCGTGTGCTGTGCGATGTCAATGCACGTTAAAGAACCCCAGGTGGTCGAAACTTTTGGAGCCCTCCACTACGGCGTCTCTCATACGGCGTATCTCATAATCATACCATGGTATTTGGACGTTAAACCCAAGCAATCAATCAATCAACACCCAGAGAACGGCCGCGAACGTCATATACCCGCCATAGTTGAGGCATCGATCACTGCACAACCGGCACACACCAATAGTACTTGGCATGACTTGGCTTTTTGTGTTTGTTTAAAACCGAAAAGCAAGCAGGCAAGCCTGGCACACCTCTTCTTTCGTAAATAAACTTGCACGTCATTAAAACTTGCACATGTATAACTAACATACCGTGACCAATAATGTGTGTTGCTAACCTTTACGTACTTTCAATGTTGCGCCAAGTGCTAGCCGCGTGGGTTATTGGTCCAAGAATTTTGTACGCATCTTTTGTCATGGTGTCTCAACAAAGCTCTATTTGACACCATCACACAATCGATTCACAGCATCAATTAAGTGAAATCTCGCTGCGAAATTACGTATACAAGGCGTGAAATGTTTACTTTTCTGACCTTATGGGGAAAAACAGAGCTCTCTGTTGAAAAAAATCACGAAATTTTGCCTACGCTGAGACTGCATTGGTACCACACTAGGACATCATACAGACCGCGTGGGAGCGCGAAACCCCCTCCACAAAACAATTCGCGTTCCGTATGCTCGAATTCAAACAAGCGCGTGGAATGAGACTGCGGGCGTCGGCCAACGTAATGCGGCTTTCCTATACCAACAGAACCACACCCATGCAGCAGCATTCACTTCGAACATAAATCTTGATTCGCACATAACCCTTCTCAGATCCCTGTTACCATCCATCAACGTTCGCGCACAGACGTGTCAAGGTTTGGGAAAACCCCACGGCACGATGGCCCCACCTTCCGCCATAAACGAAAGCCGGCAACGCAGACCGAAACGAAGAGGGTTACCAGAAATATCGTTAATCCTCGGGCGCTCAGGTCGATGTTGGGTAATTCCAGGGGGATTCTCAACGTCTTATGGAAGGGGTGCATCAATTGATTGGCCAGAAAAAGACGACAGCCTACAAGATAGGAGACTCGCTATAGACAGCACATGAGGATTGATGGAGGTTCGCGGAGGACGTGTCAAAATTGGATCCGATCAAAGTATATATGGCTCACTGTATACGCTTAGCGACGATGCCGTCCTTGACGACTTTGACGTGCCCGGCTGGGACAACCTCAAATCGAATTGCACGCAGTGAATATCGAAGCACGAAAAAGGTGAAAAAAAAGAGAAGATATAAGGAGGCCAATCAAAGAAACGCTACGGTCTGAGCTAGGCCTAACGCCGAAGTTTCGTACTCCACCAAACAACCGCCGCTGACAGAAGTGCATATAGACAGACGATGCAGATAGTAGACGTAATAAAATAAGCAACACGGCTGTGTGCTGATCGGGTGCAGACGACTCGAAATGGAAGATTGATGAGGCGTAGGAGACATGCGGAACGTAAGTATAGTTAGTACACACGTACGTCCGACGATCGAGCGTCCTTGGTGGACCTTGACACCTGCACGTGGCTTTGAAACATTGACCTTATTGTGTCGTGGGACGGCGTAAACCCCCGAAACAGAGAACGAGAAACGGGCTGGTAGGGAACTTGGATACAGAGCGAGGTAGAGTATTAAAATATTAAACATTCAACGAAGGAAAGTTAAGTCGACAAAACATTCACTCGAAATAAAAAAAATGCTAGCCTTGCGGAATGTTTGCTAGTATTCCTCTTGTGTCAGTGACTCAGTGTCTCCATTCCTAACATTTTCTGGAACGGGAACATCCAGTTCCAGTTTGCTTGGACGAGCGGATGTTCTACCGACTTCAGCAAAGATCAAATAACAGCACAAAAATACATTGGGCGATCCGGAGGTGCTTGGCACAGCTTGGACAAGCGCATCAGCCGCCAAAGTACCGACTAACAGTATCAAGTATATATCGAACGATCCAGAGGCACTTGGCACTGTAACAGTACCAAGTAACATACACTGAACGACCAGAGAATAGTTGGCACTGTCAGTTCATACCTGGACGAAGGAATCCGCCCTTCGAAGTACTAAGTAACGGCACCAAATATTACATTGAAAGATTGCCTGGTACTGGTATGGACGAGCGCATTCCCGCCAAGTACAAATTAAGTAACAGTATCAAGTAACACAGTGGACGATCCAGAGATGTTTGGCGCAATTACTTAGTACTTAGAAATACAGTGAGCGATCCGGAGGCACTCGCTAGAAATAATAGATATTGGACGATTCGTAGGTATACTTCATACTGTTGTTTTGTACTTGCACGTGTGCACCAGACCATCCAAGATCTAAGTAACGGCACCAAGTATTACGCTGAAGGATCCGGAGGCCCCTGGTACATCCACGGGCGCACCAGCTCGCCTAAGCATCAAGCAACTGCACCAGAGGTATCACCTTCAACCGGTCCGGACAATAAAAAGCTATCCTGATGCGAAGTATGAGTAAAGGTTTTAAAAGAGTGTGCGCTTCTTTCCCTTTACTTCTCGCGCAGCAGGAAAATGCATCTCTCTATACAACACTGAATGGGACACGTCGCTACGGTTCTATTCCCGGACCTTTTGCTGTGCATATACGTGACCCCTCGAGACTATCACTGCAGATCGATCCGGCTACGGCAGGTTGCCCTTAACGTTTCAAGGCCATGAACTAGTTTAACTGCACACATCTGCGTGCTACCAGTCTTATCCGTTAGTTTCTTTTCCTTGCCCGAATCTGTTCTTTTGGCTCCACGTTGGTTACGCTAAGTTACGACACCTACATATCACCATCACCTTGTTCTCTTTTCGTCGCACGTCCGCGGGAAAAAGGAGACGTGAGACCACGCGTCACGAGATAAAAACCGGGGCAAAGCTTACGTGTATGTTAACAAAATACGAGAACAGAAGCTGCAGGGGAACATGGAGGCCTGGATTGGAACATGCAGCAGTCGCTTTTGCGTTACATGGGCTGGCTGTGGCACATGTAGGTACAACCGACGGACAGCGAGAGTGACGGAACGGGTAGCAACGGACTAGAAACGTAGTCAAGGAGGGAGGTTCGTTGGGGCGATGAAATAAGAGGTTAATTCGCAGGCATAAAGTGTAGAGTCAGCTCGCGCAACGGGGTAATCTGGAGATCAACGAGAGAGGCCACAGTCTTGCAGTGGACACATGTAGGAAAATTAAGGATGATGGTCTCAACACTAGTCGACATTAGCAAACATATCAATGAGGTCAGCGCAAGAACATATGTAGCTCAAAAAAGGTTTAACATTCTTCCTCTCCCACGTCTTGCTTCGATTAGCAATCGTTTGGCCAACATTGGTCAATTGGCCAACATTGGCCAATATGGTTTCATTATCCACAAACAACCAGAACACTTGCCGACACCAGCCATAATTTAGCCAACATAACTGACATTAGCCAACTGCAGTCGAAATGGTAACCGATATTGACCAGTGCTGTCCATATATGCAAGTGCGCTAGGTCAGACGTTATAAACACAGGCGGAGGAGCGGAGGATGGATATTAGCCTAACAATGCCTAGGCAAAATGAACTACGTTCTCAATACTCGTGCGACCTTCATTTCCAAGAGCAGCAATGCGGGTTTCTTAGCATAGCGATTTAGAGAGAGTTGATGAGCAAATTTGACGCAACTGTATTGGTAGGCCTAATTCTGATATAATGAACCTCCAAAAAAAATCAACTCTTGTCAGGAGGCTGGAACCTTCGTAAGCCAGACAAGGCGCAAAAAGGAAAAGCAGTTCCCGTACCAACCACATACGACGCCATGATAGAGAATTTACTGGAAAGCAGAGGCGCCGACGTGAGCAAATTTTTGCACCTTCGTAGAGTGTTAACTACGCGTGTACACGTATTCCTGTCTCTGGTTCACCTTCTTGGCGCCGTATAAGTCGTGGACACGTCATACCGTTGGCCCGTTCGGTTACTGACCTTTGTACTCCCCCCCCTTTGTCATAGGCCTAGAAGAACTGCATCACTGCGCGCAACAATGACGTGAGTATCGATCACCACACACACAGCTCTGAGAACGTTAAAAGGACCGCTTTCCCATGAGCCTCACTTACTATTCTTTTTCTACGAGTCCGACTCGGCATGCTATATCTGCTTCGTCGCGTTGTATCTGTAATATATACCCGTGTGTGCTTTGTGCTCGTCGCTTATAACCGATAAATAGGCAGGCTGCACTTCTCAAGACGGACACGCCGATCTGTTTACAGCAACGGCAAACGGCGTGGGCAGCACAGTCATATATTAGAGGTTGCTGCTTTAAAGAAAAGGGCTGGCGACATGAGAGAGTTGCAGGGGGCCCGCGGTCGTTTAACTGCATGCGTAATGCGACCCAACAGAGGCCGCGAACTCTGCGGGTGCAGGTTCTCAGCGTTTTCGCTCAAGCGAGAGCAAGATCCTTTGTCGTCCCCGCGGCGGTAGATAAATCGTACAGTGTTTCTGTTCCGAAGTATGATCGCGTTTGCTTGCTTGACTGCGGGGGCAGAGGTATCGGATCTCCCTTTGCGTTTCAATTCCAGCGTTATATATGTATCGCCGCCAAGCAGCAAGCGCCGTCCGAAGCAATATTTCTACGCCCTTGTATAGGCTATATATCGCGCGAACGACTCGAGCGAAAGAAAACCCCCCACAGAGAACAGTGAAACCATAAATCAGAGAATCCTCTTTATGGTGCTAGCGTTGTTTTTTTCTCTTCTGGATGAGCGACTAAGACGTAACAGCAGCCAAACTCTGGCTGACATGACTGACTGACTGACATGACTGACTGACGTGACCGACTACCTGACATGACTGACATGACTGACTTACTAACTGAGTGATGTCAGAAGGGGCACCCACCCCCTCCCCGCACAACACACCTAACGCGTCTGACGCGTGACATAACGTCTCCTCTAATAGCGAGGTTCACGTATTGTGCATCTATGCAACTAAGTATGTATACTTTTCATATACGTAGTACTGTATGCAATATGTCATCGCGCAATCACGACGACGCAGACGGACGACACCACGGCGCTGAAAATACAGCAATACCGCGCACCAACATGACTGCGTTATACAGACAATTGTGTTGCTATTGTATTGCTATGGGAGAGAGAACGGGAAAGTGAGAGCGAGGAAGAGAGAGAGGCAAAGAAGTCTCAGGTTGCGCAGAAGGGAAAAGCGGACGATAGTGCTGCATGATGTATCACAATATGATACTGATATCGTACATGACAGTAATATGATGTGATAGTCATATTACAAGTGATAGTGATCGTGCAGCCAGAGTACGAAGAGGCTGGTGGCAAGGTGACGCCATCAGCTCAGCTGCTTGACCAGTCTTGGCGACGACGTTAGGTCAGTGAAGCTGCTTCAATTTTCAAAAATATTTGCGTTCTGTGAACTTTTCCTTTCTGAGGTGCAGTGAAACAATGCGAGAAACGCCGAGCGTGAACAGGTTGTGCGGTGCCTTTTCCTACGCAAATCCAGATCGAGCCACGGGAGATGCAGACTTGTTACCCACGCGTCGAACCGACGACGAGGTGGCATTGGCTCCACGCGTACGGGCAACCAAGGACCCTCCCTCCTGTTTCACGACCGACCCCGAACAAAACGCCGCGGGGTGCTCGGGGTGATAATGACCGCCGCCGCACACAAGGCGAGAGTTAAAAGACGCCCAAGGGGGTCGAGGAGAGAAGCCAACGCACCCGGCCGTGCCGCCCGCCGCTGGTTCGGGCTCATCGAACCGCTATTACACCGCTGCAGCCATATGCACACACCCAGTTCATACATACGGATGACGACGGTACACCGGTAGTGCGGCCGCATGCATCTCGGATATTTGCTTTACCGTACATTATTACACCCGGTCGACTTTCACAGAGGAGCTGTTATGCTTTTCGTTATGCCGTTTCTCGCCGGCAGAAAATTTCGGGCTGATCATGAAGGCAGTGCTGCTTGACAGTTCCGCTCCAGCTCGTGTCGCCTAGCAACCACCTGGAATAGCAGGGCTCGCTTAGCATAGCTTAATCACATGTAGTCTGACAACGTGGGATGACGTCACAGCTGGTTAGGAGATTTGTGTCGCGTAATATGACGTTACGTCATTACGCCACCTAGGAACTAGTCACGTCACCTATATCAACTACCTAGCATAGCCGCGTCTGCATAGCCCAGCTTAGTGACAGGTAGCGTGACCACACAAAATGACGTCACCTGTATTCACGCGACCCAAATCACGTAATATGACGTCACAGCTGGTCACGTGAGATGCTCCCGCCGAAGCCATGTAATAGCTACTCACGTGACAAATCACGTGGCAGTCGAGTTTGTAGACGCCGGTAGAAGCTAGGCGGGCCATATGGTCCGCCGTTAGTCCAGACTTGCACCATTGTCCATGCAACATTAGTTGGTACATATTACCACCGTGAAGCTCACTGCATCTTAGTGGCGGTAGCCTAGATCATGACGTCAGCTGCTCATTTTCGCGCGGGCGTTTCAAACAGAGCGCCGACCCCAGAGATATAGTGCGCGTAGAAGACATTTGATTTGTGGGGTTTAACGTCCCAAAACCAGCTCTGATTATGAGAGACGCCGTAGCTGGACGCCTCCGGAAATTTGGACCACCTGGGGTTCTTTAACGTGCACTGACATCGCGCAGTACACGGGCCTTAAACATTTCGCCACCATCGAAATGCAGCCGCCGCGGCCGGGATTCCATCCCGCGACCCTCGGATCAGCAGCTGAGTTTCATACCCACTAGACCACCGCGGCCGGGCAGCGCGTAGAAGACGGTGATAGCCTCCAACGCAAGTAAAATATCGATCTAGCGACACACTTTTCTTCAGTGCCCCTTCAAGCTTCATGACAAATGCTGGTGTAGCTTCGCGACACATTTTGACCCCCGTGTGAAGCTTCCAGAGCGCTTCTCGGGAAGAAGGGCGAGTCAACGCTCTCGGACCTGTAGAACTCCCTTCAAATGTGGCTCTGTAACCCTGATACCAAACGAAATTGAAAAAAAAAGAGTTATGCGTTACACGCAGATTTACACGGAGCAGACCAAGCACCGATCGGGTGTCTGTCGTGGAAAGAAAAAAGATGTAAGAGAGGATGTCACAGGACAATCCTGAAGTCGGGTCATAAAAAAAAAAATTTAAAGGAGATGATCGTGGGGAATGGACCCCGGTCGCGTGGGTGGCAAGCGGTAGAATCATGCACGGTCAAGCGCCACTGAAGGATACCGCTTCCAAACAACCTCGAGCGGGCCGGCAACTATGAACGGCCTAATCCTACCCGAGATGCACCGCGCACAGGCGGCGACAGGTGAGGGTTGTTTTGCCGAGGCTAGCGAAATCACGTGACCCGCCGCCTCCTAGCTTTTCTTTTTCCTCCACGGTCGTCATCGCCTCGATATCCACGTGATTGCAACGTCACTCGATACTCGCATGTGCCGCCGCTCCCGAGATTACCGCCCCTTTCGGCGCTATTATCGTCTTGGAACCACTGCCATCGCTTCTTCCAAGTTGCAAACAAGTGCGCTGGGGTCAGCTGCGTGCAATGGATGTTGATTCAACTGCCGCGTGTGCATTAACCGGATATATATATATATATATATATATATATATATATATATATATATATATATATAATATATATATATATATATATATATATATATATATATATATATATATATGCTGCTCCAAGCAGGGTGGCCTCTGTTCAGTGGCTCGGTTTCCATCCATAGCTCGCGGCGCCTTTGAGGCGTGTGTATTTATAACAACGGTCTGGCACCAGAGGGCGTACAGCTTGCCAGGTGGCACGGAAGACGGGTGTAATTACGATTGACCTGCGACCGAACACCCGCCGCCGCCGAATAAATAGGCGCCGATACACCACACGCAAGAATTAAACAGGCCGCGCTCTCAGTCTCGACGATTCGTACGTATATACGGTTAACACGTGATGCACGCTGCGTACAGATATTCGCACCGCGCACGATCCGCCGTTGGCGGGCTCCTCTGGAGCGAGCAGACGACGATTATCGCAGACAACCCCCCCCCCGCCCCCCTTACCTTATGGCTTCTATCATAGTTTCATTGTATTATATTCACGGTATTTAAATTATCCCCGATGCGTTATCATTCATCGCGCTGAGTGCTGCGCCGCCCCTTCTGTACGAACTCACGTTTTGAGCGTCGCAAGCATTCTAAAGCATACAGTAAGGTGATGTCTGCTGTGCGTGTGGTGCGTGCGTGCGTGCGCGCCATACATATCACTTCACATGCAGGCCACGCAAGTGTAGTGGTACAAGTACATGTACACGTACATTCATTAAGCCAGTCGTGTGAGCAATGACACTGAAGTCATGGCGCGAATGTGACGTCACGCGTTATCTGCAAAGTATTCCGATGTCCTCGGGTTATCACAATGAAGCGACAAATCATGACGCATCATCCATCTTGGACGCTTATGCATTGCGCATTCTATGCACAGTATACGCAAATTAAATGAAACGACCACGAATGCTTTACGACGTTCACTGCGAATAACGCCATGTATGAAGTCTATGCAATTATTATTATTATTATTATTAGTAGTAGTAGTAGTAGTAGTAGTAGTAGTAGTAGTAGTAATTGCTAGGTTTTGCCATAACCACGGTACTGTTACGAGGAACACCCAGTGGTAGAGGCTATTGGAGTAATTTTGACCACCCGGGCTTCTTTGACGCGCACATACACCAAATATACCATGTTTTTGTTCCTTTTTTTTTTTTCATTTCGCCCCCATCAAAATGAGGCCGCTGTGGCCAGAACTCGATCCAACTAGAGCGAGCTTAGACAACACCCCCTATATAGGGGATGTTGGCTTAGACAGCCAACACCTTGGCCGCCAATCTATCCCTCGATTTCTGGTAGTCTTACGTCCCAGTACAAGATATATCTATGAGCTGAACGCCGTAGTGGTAAGCTCAGAAAATTTCCACCACTGGGGTTCTTTACAATGTGGACCGACATCACACAGCACACAGGTCTCGACATTCCGCCTCCGTCGAAATGTAGACGCCGAGGGCCAGGATACGATCCCGCGACCTTCGGATTAGAAGTCGAGTGCCATATAGCCACTAGACCGCCGTGGCACCAATCTACCACGGCGGGTCACGTTAACTACATGTCTACCACGTAGTCTATTCGTCTCATTACATGTTCGTCTGCAATGCACGCATTTCATGCCGTGCACATGCTGACATACACCCATTTGTCTAACAAAAAAAGTTATGCATGTGTCTCCGAACGCATCAAGCTAAGACAGCGCACAACACAGCGATTAAACGGACGGCAAGAACACGGGCGCACAGCGCCCGTCCACGTTTCTTTGATCTGTCCCTGCTTTAGCTGCACGTATTTCTTTCTTCCTTTCTTTCTTTCTTTGTTTCTTTCTTTCTCCTCGGAAGTTAACAGACGACGTAGATAGGGGCAAAGTCGAATGCGTGCTCTCCGTAACTGGCCGCCATCAGAGCGCCACAGCGAAGCAGACGTAAGAAAAGGCCCCTCTCGACCGTTGGGCAACAATGCACGCGGAACGGAAGAATGCTTCGGAGAGCAGTCGAGAAAGCCGAAACGTCCTCGGCTTGCTGTGCGCGGCGGAAGTTTCCTGCGATAGCGCAGGAGAACACAATGAGCGAAAACGCAGAAAAGGGAATGCAAGAAAGAGCACCATCGAGGAAATAAGAGTAATAAAACGTTATTCTCGCAAATTGTGAAATATTATTGAACTGGGAAAGTTGGTTTTAGCGACATTTGTTCGGCGTTCTGTAATCGCTTCAAGTCCTATATCCTTGATTGAACATCTGTCCTGTTTGAATTTCAAACACATTACATTCTGTGAAGACTTGTTTTTGATAGATTCTGTGAAGACAGGATGTATTATCACATTATGTGAAGAAGGCCGTTAATCGGCTGTTTTGACTCAGTCAAGACAGTCGATTAACGTTGGCAGTATGCAACCAAAAATGTGTGAGGATATGCTCTCGTGAAATGGCCACTTTTATGTGAAAGCGATTGATTTCTGGGGTTTTACGTCCCAAAACCACGCCATGATTATGAGAGACGCCGTAGTGGAGGGCTCCGGAAATTTCGACCATCTTGGGGTTCTTAACGTGCACTGACATCGCACGGTACACGGGCTTCAACAGTTTCGCCTCCATCGAAACGTAGCCGCCGCGGCCGGGATTCGATCCCGCGACCCTCGGATCAGCAGCCGAGTGCCATGGCCACTAGACCACCGAGGCGGGGCTATGTGAAAGTGCTGTCCATGTGTTTATTATAAGGAACATGATTCCCCACAGCGGGACATTAGTTTATTCACGCTAAAGGAGTCAGTAAAGAGAGAGAGATAGGAATATCTTGCTTGTACTCGTAGGCTATACTATCCGAACACACCCCGAATCACCCCTTTTGCCATAAGGAAAAGCTTGGCGAAGTAAAACACACACAAAAAAAGAAAAAAAATCAAGTAGTGACACTCGCCGACTCGACGAGATGTCAGATTTCTACAGCGTGCGTTGGAGTATGCATAATGCTCGATACATAAGAAAAGAACTAAACTACGTTCTAAGGAGCCAAATACCTCAAGTGAGAGATAATGGAAACTTAGGTCAATGTGGCCAAAAAGCCACAACGAAATTCGTGGCGGCACAGTGGCAAATAGACTGCTGGGGTTTCAGGACGGAATTATAAAATAACAAACGTTGACATTCACTTTAGTGTCCTCAGTGCGTATTGCAAAATTCAAACACATTCCTCGGTACGAAAGTGTGGCACCGTATCGTCAGGGCTATTTAAATATACCATTACACGAATCAGGACACGACTAGGCAATACGGGTATTTTAAAGAGTAACATGACTCAAATACGCACAACAGAGCCTGTCATGTTTTTCTATTCTTTTTTTTAAGGGGGGGGGGGGGGGGACTTTATGTAAACGTCATTCTATTCACCTATGTATCAACAAGTGCTTTTAAACTGTATTTCCAAGTAATCGTTCAAACGTTAGTGGCAGTAGGTAACATATATACGGCAGATGTGTCAGAACTCGAGAATCTGCTAAACAATATCAACTAAGCGTTTTTCAACGGTGCACCACTTTCGCGCGGTTGTGTGCGCATTACAGCAGAGAAATGATGCATATACTTTTAAAGCTGCATTCATTTGCATGCACAACGCACACATCTCGGCAGCAACAGGTGGCCGCAGGATCGGGCTCCACACGACGTAATCGTCGCGCGCGCCACCTGGCCCGACGCACAACCCGGACCAAACCAGACTGCGCGATCTCAATTTCTCAAATGAAGTGAAAGCAGGTTGACGAAGGCGAGCGGGGTAGACTGCGGACGGAGGTGAACCCTGTGTAAACAATGCATTGTGCCTTTCCATTTTTCTTATCTATTTTCTCCCGCTCTGGCTCGGTACAACAGGTTCAGGCGTATCAAGCCAGGTGGTGTTGATCAAGCAGGCACCGAAAGATGTGGCAAGCGGCGGTTAGAGGGAGAAACCAGGCAGTCGCTGGCGCTCTTAGAGGCCCCTTGCGGAAACAACCAAAGAATGGAGGTCGCGCTCAAACGTGCGAAATTTTGGCGGAAGGGGGAAGATTAGACAAGAGCGTAATATAGACTGTCGGTTCAACTCACGATGTGGAAGCGCACCGCAAACAAAGCAACCGAGCGTGGCCGAACAAACATTATCAGCCTGTTTATGTCCACTGCAGGACGAGGAGCTCTCCTTTCTCAATTTAGTCCGATCCTATGGTGACATTCTCGGCCGACAGGCAGCCTCTCAGAGGTCATGTGTTGGACCTATCTTCGACGGAGAAGCAGAATAGGTCACGAAATTAATATGTTCGCTCGCTTATATCCCCCCTCAATCGCAGAAAGTAAACATGGCACAGGGAATGATGCTGATGATGATCAGCGCCAGAATCGTCGCCATATTCAGTAGCATCCCGTTCGAAACGGCGCGGCAACAGCTATAGCTACCGACGTTGTGTTACACCTTTTGCACAGAGGACTCTCTGATCGCCACCATGACCCCCTCCCCCCCCCCCCCCCTCTTCCTCCTCTGGACTGTGCTAAATGTGCGTGAGTCCCCAAGGAAACAATACCGAGTGTGTGACGTCGGCCTTTCTACTATGTAAAATAAACATTTTTTTTTACCATGCTACACCCAACGTGGCGGTGCTCCCTGCTTACAAGAAAAAAGAAAGAAGTAGGAATGAGGGCCACTTTCCGAATAAAGATTATTTGATTTTGCATATCTTAGGCATCTTATTTCTCCTAGTTTTCTGAAGGCAACTGTCTACTTCTAGATTGTACTGTTGCGAGTATGCGTCAAACGTGATTGAATGTTACCTTTTACAGCCAATGCAAAGTTACGCACGCGTGACGTGAAATGAATAATAATAATAATAATAATATATCGACGTTTTGAGTGCCAAAACCACAATATGACGATAAGGCACGTGCGCAGTGATGGGCTCCGGAGTCATTTCGACCCTCCGAGGTTCTTTATCGTGCACTTCAACATAAGTGTACATAGAGGTGGTGATTAAGCGTAACAAGGTGGATTCCTAGAGAAGGCAAGCGTGGCAGGGGGCGGCGGAAAGTTAGGTGGGCAGGTGAGATCAGGAAGTTTGAGGGGATAAATTGGGCCCAGTTAGCACAGGACAGGGATAACTGGAGATCCATGGCAGAAGCCTTTGCCCTGCAGTGGGCGTGCACAGGCTGATGATGATTATGATGATGACACGTGGTTATCTGCATTTAGCCCCCATCGAAACACGACTGCCGTGGTCGGGATTCGATCCCACGGTCTTCAAGTGAGTTTACAGAGAGCATGTCGAACTGCATTCACGTGATGTCCAATGAGTTTGACGACAATGATAATCAAACACGTAATAGAACCTTCACGGCATTGCGAAAGGGCTCGCCCCGCCAAGTCGCCTCAGCATGCAGTAAACGGAACGACGAATTTTTCGTAAGACCGTATAACACGACCTACCAAGAACCGTTGCTGCACCCGCGTCTTATACTCGAACAGGGTGGCTTACATTCGAGTAAGCACGGTCTAGCCGACAGAAGCCCAAGGTTTCTTTGGCTGGGCCGCATGACGAACTGCGCGTCGGCCGTTGCCTTCGGCGCGCATCTAACGCGCGAGAGTATACTCTGTTCTTGTAGTTCCGTGCAGCACTGCGGAAGCTGCTACAGGCCTCTTCGGCCAACCAAAATGGCGAACACATGTTAAACGTGTCTCTCCGCGCCATGGAATCTGCCAATGGCGAATGCTGCAGTGGCAGCGGCAGCCCTGGAAAGAGGAGGAGCAGAAAAAGGAAGTAGGGCCCCCACTGGCACTAGCAGCTCGCAGGTGCGTGTCCGAAGTATGGGATTTCGCCTGGCTGCGGAAGAATTCTGCGCTCGACGGCCCCGTGTCCTTGGCTGTGCTGCGCGGAACTGGTGGAACGGAGTATACGGCCGAGCGTGGGATGTACCGACGTCGGAAGGGTCAGCGCAACAATCGCCGATCGCGGGTCAAAGGTCAGGAGAGCGTGACGGTCGAATGGACCGCGGCGGACGATAGCGGGGCGATCGCCCTGTTCGTACGGTAGCCCGCGTAAGGGAACGCCGATGGAATGGGCGAGCGAAGGTACAACGCTCGCTTCGGGCACATACGGGCCGCGGATGATGATTCACGTGTTGCTTGGAAATGGAGAGAAAATTTCGGAAAAAAAAATTACACGTCCTCCCCCCTACAACCCCCCCCCCCCCAAAAAAAAAACGAAAAAAAAAACGCAGTGACTGTGTACGACATGTTTAGCTCACGCTATGAGAGTGACACTCATAAACTTATAATTTGAATGCTGGACAACACTTCTTATGATGACAAACGCATAAACGCACAGCACTGACCAAAGCAAAAGTGTATTTCTTATAAAAGATATCTCGTCTCCCGCATGAGAACGCCTCCACTGATATTGCTGAAAATGACCGTTGGCAAGTGTTCACAAACGTCCTTTACATGAATGCACTTTTACTTCCGTTTACGCTGTGTATTTCTTCGTCCATGTGGTTAATTATATATTCCAGAGTCCGTCGTGCGCTTGTTCATTCTAGACTTTCCCTCTACGCTCACGCATTCATGCCCCGTCTGCGAAACCGGCGATGGGACGCAAGCGCGAGAAGGGGATGCTCTGCTGTTTACAATTTGTGAAATGGTCTTGTATATGCCCGTTCACCGCATGTGCATCGCAGCATAAGGAAAGGCGGCTGGGAGATGGGGATGGGTCTAAGGGTATAGGAAGACAATGGGATGGGTGAGGGTGGGTGTGTAGAGAGTAACAGCGAATTCAGGTTGCTTTTTCGGGTTTCATTCTTCTACTTCGGTCTTGAACTTGGCTTCTCGCTCAGGATGAATAAGTTGCGAACTGTAGATTCTCCTCTCGACTTGGAAAGGGTTCCATGCTTCCCTGCATCCTGGGACTCCTCTAATTGGTTTTCGCTTTCAACGTTGAATTTTCTGTTCTATGACAGTTCTTCCGCCCCCAATCTTCCGAGCCTTCTCTTTGCGAGCGGCAAAGCAAGGCGACGCGGGAAGCAGTCACTAGATGAAGCGCCTCGGGAGCCCCGCCACGGTGGTCTAGTAGCTATGGCACTCGGCTGCTGATCCGAAGGTCGCGGGATCGAATCCCGGCCGCGGCGACTGCATTTCAATGGAAGCGAAACGTTGAGGCCCGTGTGCTGTGCGATGTCAGTGCACGTTAAGGAACCCGAGAAGGTCGAAATTTCCGGAGACCTCCACTACGTCGTCCCTCATAATCAGAGCTGGTTTTGGGACGTTAAACCCCACAAAACAACAAGCGCCTCGGCAGGAAGCGGTTGCGAGTCGCGATTGGTGGAGCGAGCGTTCGGCATTCCCCCGAGATCCACGCGTACCAAAGCCGATTATCGATGAAACCTATCTGGAAGATTTTCGCGGTTCCCGCGTGAAGCCGAGCATTGCGTGCGGCTTACACTTGAAGGCTTCGCGTAAGACACAGCGCTGGACTTCCACACGGGCTTCACGCTGTTGAGGAGCTCACTAAGCTGTAAGTCATCTTGCCTTCTCACATTCACAAAGAAAGAGAACTGTCTATCGCCAATTCAACTGAATTAGGGTGCCACTGATGTTACCCGATTTATTATTGATCAGATTATACACAGAAATGCATTGTATATTAGGGAACCACGGTTCCCTAATTAGTTTCCAACTGCAGTCAAACACGTCGAATACATCAGATACAGTCGAATATAGAAAACGAAAAATTTCATATCGCAATTTTCAAGGGGATGTTATCAGTGTGCGAGAGTATGTGGATGCTCGTACTACACATAAATGTAGGCCCCCAACGGTGGTCTAGCGGTTATGGTACTCGGCTGCTGATCCGAGGGTCGCGGGATCGAATCCCGGCCGCGGCGGCTGCATTTCGATGGAGGCGAAATGTTGAGGCCCGTGTTCTGTGCGATGTCAGTGCACGTTAAAGAACCCCAGGTGGTCGAAATTTCCGGAGCCCTCCACTACGGCGCCTCTCGTAATCAGAGCTGGTTTTGGTGACGTTAAACCCCACAAAACAACAACACAAATAAACGTAGTTTCTACAGTATCACTATCACTTACAAACTGAGTCAGATTACAAACTGAGTCAGACAAGCACAATTATGAAGAACTATACAATGTGTGCGGCATATGGACCGAAATGGTGCAACGGAGAAACACGTTCAGATGTTCTACGGCCTCTCTGTAAATAAACTACAGGAATTTTTCGCGAAGGTCGAGCTCAGTCTACTGAGGCCACGGACCGAACCCGCGTTGTGTTTCGAGCCATGTAGCTGCATCCGCATTCCGCATGCAAGCGCGTCGCTTCCACAACAAGGATACACGTGACACAAGGACGGCCTCGGAAACACCGCTCCACGCACGGCACAACAAAGCCATTAGCGCTGCTGTAACTATAGTAGCGTTAACCGTAAGTAAGGAACTGTACATACACAACTTGCAACTGCTGTGATGCGCATTTCTGTATGTACACATCTTATGATGATAATACGTCGTTTTTTTTCTGCTTTTATTTTTTGGTGGCGCAAGGGCCATGCTTGGCCAAAGAGCGCCATGAAAGATGAAGTAGCAGCAATGATCGGTGATTTAAGATTACATGTAATAGATGTGAACTGTGATTATGTTACGTGGCTGTATAAGGGCCCAAAATTCTGCGCCCTAGCGCGGGTAAAACATACAAATATTAAAATCATGTGGATGACGTGAAATGTTATATTACGCATCTTATGTTACGCAAACATAGAAACAAGTACACCGGCGCAAGAACACCGGTGTACCTAGGGTTCAACTGCACGAGATAAAAATCCCCAAGGCGGTAAAAATTAATCCCAAGTCCGTGTGTCTCGTGATCAAATCGTAGTCTTCCCATTTGGAACTAGTACAGTTACAAAGTTATTTAAAACTAAAATAGTTCTTTTTCCACCAGCCGATATATACTTACTTCTGACCTAACCTAGACGTGCTACACACCTCATCGTCTGCCCCGCCACGGTGGTTCCGTGACTATATAGTATTCAGCTGCTGATCCGAGGGTCGCGGGATCGAATCCCGGCCGCGGCGGCTGCATTTTGATGGAGGCGAAATGTTCAGGCCCGTGTGCTGTGCGGTGTCAGTGCACGTTAAAGAACCCCAGGTGGTAAAAATTTCCGGAGCCCTCCACTACGGCGCCTCCCATAATCACAACTGGTTTTGGGACGCGAAATCCCACAAATTGATCTACCTCATCGTCTCTGTCCTTTATGCATATATACATATTTACTTAATGAATAAAAAAAAACAATCACACCTGTCCTAGGCTTCACTGTTTGTTTATTAATGAAGTTGTTTCGAACAAATAAACGAGGCCTTGACTCCTTCGCTTTAGTATAATCCAGTAAAGTGGACGCTAGAACGACCGCCAGCGTAGCTCAGTTGGTAGAGTATCGGACGTGTTATCCGATGGTTGTGGGTTCGGTCCCCACCCCCGGCTGGTGTGTTTTCTCGTCCACTTTAATCTCCCTTTCCATTTATGTCACAACTAATACACTACAGCTGAAAACTGCCAATAACTTCCCCTATGCCTTCCTTCGCCTGTTAGCTTCATGGGATTGTCATTATATATATATATATATATATATATATGAACACTGAGCCGCTATGTATAATTGGCAACGTGCTGTCCAAAATAAACAGCGCATGGGGGGAAAAAACAGTAAAAGAAGCAGGCCGACTAGTTATGGCTCGCCGTGGCTTCGCATAGGAGCGCGCCGGACCGAACCGCAGAAGGACGCCATTAGGGAACCCGCGATGCATCTCAAAGACCCGCTAAACAAGCTACACATGCATAAACAAGACAACCGCTGCGGGCGCGAGAAACTAGTTATCGGTCATCGCTTATATCCCGACGCAGCTGGACAGCTGGAGATGTCGTAGCTGTGCAGACTCCCGCGTATCCGCGTAGCGAAACCAAAGATTGCATATCATTACAGACGACGATGAAATAAACATTCCTTATATCACGAGAAAGGTCAAATATAAACAAGAATTCCACGACGTACGCTGCTACGGAGACGAAATCATTCGATAACACCTAAAAGTAAATGAATGATGACAGTAGAATACACATACAGCATTCATAACACGTGTACGTAATGAGGCACACATAAGCATAAAATAATGCCTGGACTGCTGAGTGTCGCCACCTACTGGTGTACCAACCACTCCTTTACAAGTGTACCCGTTACACTTGTAAAGGTGTTCACATTTCCTCGTTTTCATTACATGTATGTAGCCTGCATTGATTAGCCCCGTATTTAACAGAAACCATATAACTCTGAATAGCTGTCATGTGGTTCAAGTAATGATCTTTCGCCTATCATGATGCCAACGTTATTTGTTTCGCCTCAGCATGCTAACGGGCATTAATAGCGACGATAGCTCCAATGTAATTCGCATTATTTACTTCTATCGCTATGTTCACAACTTAGCTTGTACGACAACGGGCTGTCATTCACTATACTGTCTGAATTGTTTTTTTTTTTTTTTAAAGCCACCTGTGATAGACAAGTTTGCCGCATTCTCAGCAGCCAGCAATGTTGACACTATATACAAGCACCACTGGTAATATGCCAAGAGGAGCACACCACGAATGCAGGCACAGTCAACCACAAAAGTTTACGGACCACGCGAGCGCGTGGCCAACATCGTTTTCGCGACACTTCCGCTACGTCACCTGCGATCGACAGCAGCGCTACGTTCAAGAAGCATCCCTCCTTAAATCTACGGCCTGCCTGTTTTCAAACTGCGCCCAGACATTTTTCACCTTTAACCTTTCTTTAATGCTACGTGCTGCTTGGCAGCAGTGGCCACGGGTTTATATCTTGATAGCCCTTCGCGAAACTGATATCTCTTCATCGGCATTCCGGTCGATGCAGGCCGTGACGTCTGCGATTCCGCTATCGAGTCAGATATGTGGCGCCCTTACCGCTTGACGACTGCAGCGCGTCGAAACAACAACAACGACAAAAAAAAGAACAGTGCGGCTCGCGGCACTGAAAAATTGACATGCTATAGCAAGTCGCAAGACGACGCATTTCCGGCGGAGGTGTCAGGGCGCCGAGAGGCGGCGTACCGTTAGATGGCGCGGAAAGTCGGACTGGCACGCGCTCGCGTGGTCCGCAAACTTTTGCGGTTGACTGCACAGTGATTTTCCTTCACACTTTCTACTGACCTGTTTCTTTCGCAAGGAAGGTTAGGTTGGCTTGGCCAAATGAAAACAGAAAACCGAGACTCACCTTCAACGACGACTGCGAAGTGGCTAGAAGCCGAGCATTCCAACACGAAATCGTCTGCCACACTGCAGCAGCAGACGCGTCCGCGAAGCGGCAGGCAATCCAACAGCACGAAACCGTCTGCGCTCTGTACCACAAGTGCCGCGAGAGCCTACCCGACGACGATCCGGCGGCACCAAATTGTCTGCACACTGCAACAGAAGTTTCGACCAAGCAGCAGACGATACAACAATACAAACAGAAATAAATAGAAAGCGCCCGCACACTGCAGCCGACGTTGCGACTGTCGACGACGCGTTTTGACGGCGCGGCTTAGCAGACGACGACGTTATCCTCTAGTGGCGAACGGGCGCACCTGACGGGCTTCGACGCAGTTCGCAAGTGGCCACGTCTTGGTCAAAGCCACTGGCACGGACAGACTTACGCGGGAAGCGGACGTAGCTCAAACGCAACGGGCAGCAAGCAGCGGCCGCGGCGACGCCAAAGCGCGGTAGTTTGGGAGACGAGAGGAAAGAGTCACGGCAGACGGAGAGAACGATACGGGCACGGCGCCACGCTAGGCCTAATAGCGTGCACCATGGCGAAAGGCGTAGCAACTGCGTAGTGCACTGGCGGTCGAAAAGTCACCGCTCAAATTAGTCCCCAAAGCAGGCCCTGCGGCGTACCTACAAGCCAAAACAAACGTCATGTCATTTAAGGCAAATAAAGCTCGAATTAGAAGGAAAAAAGACTTACAGAATGAAAACGGGAAGCCATTTCAAAAGGGAGCACACGCAAAACACGTCGGCCCTGGTGCTAACCCGCTGCCGAAACTGACGAAAAGCGGAACTGAGCGCGCATGCGCCGCTGAGGGAAAGCGGTGATCTACGACGGTAAATTTCCACACTCCGATATCAGATCTTATCTACCATGTAGGCGACGACGTTTGCAGCCTCGCTAAGAAGAGCGGCGAACGTTTTTTGGTTGTCATTGCGGGTGCGCTTTTTTCCACGGCTCCGAAAATGTTACATGGGCGTTATCGAAATCTGCAAAACTTAGTAGCTGGCGTTGCATGTCCTGTAATGTTGCAGTCGCCACGGCGCGAACTTTAGGCTGTACCCGCGGACACTTCATGTTGGCGACGCAAAATATATGAGCTCTAGCAGATTTACCACAGCCTTTACCTTCGTGTTTGAGCAAACAGTGCCGTATTCTTCAGAAAATGAGCACACATTTTAAAAACGCGTGTGGAGTGCGGGAAATGAACCCGTTGTCGGCGCCATTGCGTCTGCACATTTATTTGTTCACGATATAGTGGAGTGCTACTACAGAAACCGCGAGACAGCAGAACATCACGGGACAATCCGCTTGTCCATGTGGTTGTCCATAAGGTTTCCGTTTCTAGTATCACTTTACGGTCATAAGCTTATAACAACACGTCCAACTGGCAATCATTCTAAATGCGTACTTTTTGTAAATGTAAGCACGATCTCAGGTATAGACAGCTACGGACTCGCACTTTTCGTGCGCTCAGTGTCAACCTATACAATGTGAAGGTTTGTCGTCATTCTCACCCTTTCCGGCAAAAGTAGTGCATGCTACCGCGACAGGTTCCAGTGTCTAAAGCCAGGCGATCGCCTTTCTTTCTCCCGCTGCGGCTTCCCACAATGCTGCACGAAACTAAACCAGTACACCTTTGAAAGAGCGAGCGCGCGAAACGGCCGGGAGCGAGTGCGTTTGTGTGAAGAACACCGGCAGACTAAATTAAACTAAAACAAAGCAGACGACGCGGAGAGAAGCAACGAGAGAACGTCAAGAAATACAAGTCAAGAAAGAGACGCAGCAATGGAAGAGCGGACGCCCCACAGAAAGAGAAGCCCTTCTTCACGTAACGCGGAGAGGCGGTGACGCGAAAGATGCGAGGATGCGAAGCCGGCAGCTAGCCGAGCCTCAAGCCCAGCCGAAAGAGAGAGACAGCGAGAGAGAGAGATGGCGGACCCCAACAACAAGTTCCCGCCGAAGCAACCTATGGCAACCTGTTCCTGGATGAGACCGTTGCTTCTTCGGTCGCGCAGGCTAGCTGGGCGCCGATTAGAAGGCCGTACACAAGAGAGAACATAGTCGAGAACTATGCAGTGGAGACTCCGAGGAGTCCGCGCTTCCCGCGCGCCTGTCGTATGTATAGTAAGTACAGTCCGCGACACGGCCAACGATAACGGCCCGTGGTGACGGCCGCGTTCTTTGCGACGTCTCGGGAACATCGACGCACTCAATAAATGGGCTGACAACGCGGCCGCTGACAAGCGTGAGGCGGGGAAGCTAGCCGACGTAACAAAGGAACTTAACTAAATCTTCGGTTATATAGGCACTAGAAAAGGCATCATGATCCGAATCATGAGGCTGAGATAATTAGGAGCATAAGAATGGGGTGGAGTGCACTCGGCAAGCATGGTCAGATAATGAATGGTAACTTACCATGGTCTCTGAAGAGGAAAGTGTATAACATGAAGAACACAGAGCAGCACCGACGGGAGCCTTGTTCACAATCTTGTGAACAAGGCTCCCGCATTGTGAACAAGGCTCCCGTGCAGGAGCCGAAGCGTCTTTTACGAATATATTTACTTTTATTTTGGTCGGTGCTGCTCTGTGTTCATGTTATTCCCCGACCAGACGGGATTCCGTCCAACTCTAGACTACAAAGTGTATAACAGCTGCATCTTACCGGTACTCACCTACGAGGCAGAAACTCGGAGGTTAGCTAAGAGGGTTGAGCTTAAACTGAGGACGACGCAGCGAGCCATGGTACGAAAAATGGTAGGTATAACCTTAAGGGACAAGAAGAGAGCGGAGTGGATTAGGGAACAAACGCGTGTTAGGGACATATTAATAGAAATTAAGAATAAATGGGCGTGTGCGGGCCATGTAATGCGAAGACAAGACAACCGCTGGTCATTAAGGATAACAGAGTGGATTCCTAGAGAAGGCAAGCGTGGCAGGGGGCGGCAGAAGGTCAGGTGGGCAGATGAGATCAGAAAGTTTGCGGGGATACATTGGGCCCAGTTAGCACACGGCCGAGATAATTGTAGATCCATGGGAGAGGCCTTTGCCCTGCAGTGCGCGTAGACGGGCTGATGATGAGGAACGGCATGAGATAAGCGTGCGTATCTATCTATCTATCTATCTATCTATCTATCTATCTATCTATCTATCTATCTATCTATCTATCTATCTATCTATCTATCTATCTATCTAATCATTTTTTTTGCCAGCACTGGATTGTCAGAGCCATTTTCGACGGCTTCTCTAGATTACAAACACCTTTCGTTCCCCTGGAACAGCGAACTATGCAGCACATGCATGATGGAGGTTGCCATCACAAAATTACATTGCCGAATTCCTTTCCTGAACGTTTATTTACACAGGTCAGGTTTGGTTGCTTTCCTACTACGCCTCCTTCTGCAAAACGAGGAGGAAACGATGCACCACATTTTAATAGCGAAGATGTTTTATTAGCCGAGCGTTAGGTGCTACGGCCTAGCAAAAAACTATTATCATTATGAAATATGTGCGCGTGCGCTTCTCTGAAACACACGGCATCTGAGCTTGCACTCCTTTCTTCTCTTGCGCTGATGTCCTCAGCTCCTCAGTTCTCATCAAGATGACGTCCCCCAGTGCGTGTCTGCAATGCGCCGCCATGTTTTAGTACCGCCCCCAAACACCAGGCGCTCGTCCGGCGCTGCGAGCGAATATTGCGTGAGTTCGGCCCCGGTTGGGAGAGGGGTGTCAATGCCTGGGAGTGCCGCAAACATGCCCACCACGCCGATTCAGGCGTTGTTTCCAGCAATGTGGACGAAATTCAGAGCGGTAGTAATACATCAGGCTTAAATTGGGAGTTGTGATTACGTAGTGCACAGTTTGCGTTCCATGGATGGTATAGGAAGTTTCACTCCCCTGGTTGTGTTGTGTTCCGAACATGACTCCCTTTCACGACGTCATTAGGCTCTCGCAAGTTATTCCAAGAAACCTGGCGGTATGCATACCAGTTAACTGTGCCCGAAATGTATGTACAAAGGCACAACGTTTCATATTTGCGTCTGGCACACTAACAAAACTGACACTTCCATGGTGCGCGAAACCGCGTGAAACACACCTTGCCTTCGGTTTCGGTTTTGCAGCTCGCCTGCCAAATGCATCCAAGCCTAGCCAATCCATCTACGGAATCTCCGTGTCAACAAACCGTTGATCCGTGCGTGCCAACGTCGTTGTCTCATTACCATAAAACAAAAAGACAACTCTGCCTTTAACGCCATGCGTCTGACGGTGAACATCTGATGCCCAACGCTCGCCGCCAAGATCATGGATTACATTTTAGCGCATACATTGCGGGTACCTTTGGCGCACGGACAAAGGTGCGCGGATCGAAGAAGCGACAGCGCGTTCGCACAAGCGGTCGACGCAATGTCATAGCTCCGTATGGGAAGTGTCATTGCAAAACTGTGCTCTAGTCCAATCGCGGGATGAAACTACGAGTCCGCCTCGTTGACGTACTGCCATTCGTCGATGTTGAAACTTTCTAAAACGCCGCTGCCGCGTGTATGTTCTCCGATGGCCGGACGGAAAGTGTACTTCGTGAGGTGCTTGTTTGTCGTTTCCGTGCTCGCTGCCGTTTGCCTGTTGAAGTATGAATACAACAACCTCTGGACGAATGAACCGGAGGGCGTTCCGAAAGCCAAAAGGCCTCAGAGCGCGGCTCAATCCCGCCCGCAGCCGAGTGAGGCCAGTGTCATCGGAGAAGCACCTACGTGAGTTCGGCCCCGACAAGTGTGATGTGCGATCCTGCTTGTTTTTGACCCTTGTGATCGGTTTTATTGCTTTTTTTCTGATCTCGCGGTGATGTGTGCACCGCGCAGGCGCAACATGCTAGCGTGTTATGACTCCGCATAGCTCAACAGCCATACATAGCTCATAGCCGGCAGGGGCTCAAGACCAGTACTTTGCCTCATTCAGGCCCCTCGGTTTCATGAAATTGTAGTATTGATGTCGACTGCGCTTGAGGGTCATGCCGGAAACGAGGCGGTTCACACCACTGCCAGGGCATTGACAGTCTGCAGGCATTAGATGGGTTGGAATCCGCCACGGTGGAGGCGCAGTTTACCGCGAGAGATCAGGCTTAAAAGTGCCTTCCACGTCATCTGCACACACAGCTGATGAGAGATCCTTTAACCTTTCCGCCGCTCATGTGAGCAGAACACCGCGTAGGCGTGAAGCTGTGTGGTGACAGCTGCAGCCTCGCTCCTTTCCCTCCCCAGTGGGAGGGACAAAGGCCGCGAGCTTAAGGCTCGAAATCACAGCTACAAGTGCTTCAACACCATGGGTTAAAGCAAATGTAGGAGAACCAACACTGATTGGACAATCTGCTTCCTTTAAGAATGCTTACATATCTTTCAAGGCAAGTTAACAGAACCAGACAGATGTTTAGATCGTGCATAGATCAGAATCATGCATTTGCAGACGTCTGCATGTATTCTGGCTCAAATTTGTTCATTTATCCTTGTTCATTAGACTTTTGGCAGCTGCTAAACCAGCCAACATCTTTCATTGCGATGGCAAGGAAGCAAGCGTGCTTCCCATTGGCCGCGCCGGCCGCGCTCCTCCCATTCTCAAAGCATTGCTCAAAGCTATCGCGGACCACCCACTTTTTGACGTCAGTGTTCGGAAAGCGTTCTCGAGCGAACACCCGATCTCCGATAGCCCCCCTGGTTGTGTTGTGTTCCGAACATGACTCCCTTTCACGACGTCATTCGGCTCTCGCAAGTTATTCCAAGAAACCTGGCGGTATGCATACCAGTTAACTGTGCCCGGAATGTATGTACAAAGGCACAGCGTTTCATATTTGCGTCTGGCACACTAACAAAACTGACACTTCCATGGTGCGCGAAACCGCGTGAAACACACCTTGCCTTCGGTTTCGGTTTTGCAGCTCGCCTGCCAAATGCATCCAAGCCTAGCCAATCCATCTACGGAATCTCCGTGTCAACAAACCGTTGATCCGTGCGTGCCAACGTCGTTGTCTCATTACCATAAAACAAAAAGACAACTCTGCCTTTAACGCCATGCGTCTGACGGTGAACATCTGATGCCCAACGCTCGCCGCCAAGATCATGGATTACATTTTAGCGCATACATTGCGGGTACCTTTGGCGCACGGATCAAGGTGCGCGGATCGAAGAAGCGACAGCGCGTTCGCACAAGCGGTCGACGCAATGTCATAGCTCCGTATGGGAAGTGTCATTGCAAAACTGTTCTCTAGTCCAATCGCGGGATGAAACTACGAGTCCGCCTCGTTGACGTACTGCCATTCGTCGATGTTGAAACTTTCTAAAACGCCGCTGCCGCGTGTATGTTCTCCGATGGCCGGGCGGAAAGTGTACTTCGTGAGGTGCTTGTTTGTCGTTTCCGTGCTCGCTGCCGTTTGCCTGTTGAAGTATGAATACAACAACCTCTGGACGAATGAACCGGAGGGCGTTCCGAAAGCCAAAAGGCCTCAGAGCGCGGCTCAATCCCGGCCGCAGCCGAGTGAGACCAGTGTCATCGGAGAAGCACCTACGTGAGTTCGGCCCCGACAAGTGTGATGTGCGATCCTGCTTGTTTTTGGCCCTTGTGATCGGTTTTATTGCTTTTTTCTGATCTCGCGGTGATGTGCGCACCGCGCAGGCGCAACATGCTAGCGTGTTTGACTCCGCATAGCTCAACAGCCATACATAGCTCATAGCGGGCAGGGTCTCTAGGCCAGTACTTTGCCTCATTCAGGATCTCGCTTTCGTCATATTGTAGCATTAATGTGGACTGCGCTTTCGGGCATTGCCGGAAACGAGGCGGTTCACACCAGTGCCCGGGCATTGACAGTCTGCAGACATTAGATGGGTTGGAATCCGTCACGGTGGAGGCACAGTTTACCGCGAGAGATCGGCTTAAAAGTGCCTTCCACGTCATCTGCACACACAACTGATGAGAGATCCTTTAACCTTTCCGCCGCTCATGTGAGCAGAACACCGCGTAGGTGTCAGGCTGTGTGTCAACAGTTGCAGGCTCGCTCCTTTCCCTCCCCAGTGGGACAAAGGCCGCGAGCTTAAGGCTCGAAATCGCAGCTACAAGTGCTTCAACACCATGGGTTAAAGCAAATGTAGGAGAACCAACACTGATTGGACAATCTGCTTCCTTTAAGGATGCTTACATATCTTGCAAGGCAAGATAACAGAACCAGACAGATGTTTAGATCGTGCATAGATCAGAATCATGCATTTGCAGACGTCTGCATGTATTCTGGCTCAAATTTGTTCATTTATCCTTGTTCATTAGACTTGTGGCAGCTGCTAAACCAGCCAACATCTTTCATTGCGATGGCAAGGAAGCAAGCGTGCAGTCGAACTCGGATAGGTAGAGCCTGCATATCTCAAATTATTGTGTGCATGGAATGGCTGTATAATCCACTTGAAAGTTTCTATATACAATTTTTACTTTATATATCAGATTACCTATATATCAACTGTATGCAGTCCCCTTCAGTTTCGACATACCCGTGGTTCAGCTGCCTTACTTTCATTTTTGTCCAATTAAGGTTCACCTAACACTAGGGGAGATCAGCAGTTGATTGATTTGGCTGCCAGATGCCCATGCAAGGAATGGCCGAAAGTGAGCTGGTTTGTGGTGGCTGGTACCATTACTAATGATTTCAAGAAGTCATATGCTCACTTTTAAATTAGATGTCGACTGCTGTAAGCACCTGCGACAGCATATTGGAGATTCAAGAGATGTGAGCAGTAGTGTTTTCATTGATTACAGCCTGGCGATTCTCCTTTAAGTAAGGCATGATTCATGATTTGAGATGAAAACAGCACATGTAAGAAAAATCAGTTTTGCACGCACTCCTTAGTAAAGCTTTGGTGGTGCCACAGGTCATGCTCCTTGGCATGCCTTAATGGGCTCTTAACATCACAGTATCAGCGAATTCCTCGCATGAGCAGCTTTGCAGTATTCATATTTCAAAAACCATTATCTAGCAGCGCACATAGAGCTGGGTAATGTCGGCAGTTTGATGCTGCCCTTTGTTAGAACACCTGCTGCCGCTGCAAGTGTTCAAACAGTTTGTAATTACCACAGATGATGTCTGTCGCACATGCTTTAAACCTCAGAAAGTCTGCTTCAAAGCATTACACAGCTCATTCATTCAGCCTGCAGTTCTGTTAAAAATTTGTTAATGAAAACACCAATAGCAAACACCATGACAGCCTAGATGCACCTGTCTCACTAACCGCCTGATAAACTTCACCTAATTTGTGTGTTGATGGTTAGCATTATTGAAATCTCACAACATAGACAAAAGACTGGAAACAACACAGGCTTTGTACAAATTCCTGAGCATGTTGTGGCGAGCCCAAACAATGTGTTATGTTCATCTTACTGTTATATTGTGGCTGCTGCCTTGTGCAGGGAGCAAGTGAAACTGGTGGTGGTCACATGCAAGTCACTGCTCAACATTACACTCACCAACATCAAGTCAGCAGTGGCCTTCACAACGTCGCCTGTGGAGCTCCTTCTCTTCGCCGATGACGAGAACAGAGAACCCCTGCGACAAGCGGCAAGTTCCCTTTGCTTTTATTCCGTGCAAGGTCCATCACTCTTGGAGGAGTGCAACTAAACAAAACCAAAATTCTGTTTGTTTGGAAAATTTGGCAAAGGGGCGAGGCAAGGTAAGTGGTAGCAGGATTCAGCCTTATGCTGATGCTCCGTGACACTGTTTTAACGATATGCAGGAGCAACTGACTGCTGCAACACATGAGTCAACTGTTACCGTGTAGCAGGAACTGCACTATAGCATCTACAAAGCGTCTCAGAATGCAAGGTGTGGTGAGAAGAACCAGCAACAGCGTTTTAGTCATGGCATTCACTGGCACATGAGAACAGAAACAAAAACAAAGTTGGATCTACTTACTTGATCTTCACTTCATTTGGGATGCTGTGCACACACAGTAAGAATACCAACTTTTGTCGACAGAGATAGGAGTGTATGACAGGACCATTTCTGTCTTTGTCATTCCCCAAGTGCTCAGTTTTGTTTTCCTTTGAAGCGTTTTGTGATCTAATGAAAGGCTTGAACATTAATCTTCTTTTGCTCGTTGCCACACTGGAATGTTTATTTTTGACTGCTGCTTGCAATACTACATTCGATGATCATAAGCATGCTCCAATGTCCTGTTCCTTGTGCCACTTTGATTTGGGAACTTCATGGTTCAACTCATGGAAAGGAACAATGAATGATTGAATGACTTTCAGATAATGGCTCACTTTTTGACCAATATGACGATTTGCCGCCAACGTCATTTTATTCTGCGACCTCTGCAGCCCGCCAATGCAAGTTCCATCTCGGAGAGAGCTCGACTTGCTGTGTATCACAGCTCCTATAAGTCAGTGTTGTGCAGGGAGCCTTCAGTGTATCTTGGAATGCAAATTGTGTAATATCTTTTTCACCACGTTCCATTCTCTCTCCAGATCTCTTCATGGCCCGAGAGCGTGCTAAGGCGAGTTCGTTACACGGTGTCACCGGTGAAGTTCCCGGAACCAGATGCCAAAAAGTGGCAGTCCCTCTTCAAGCCTTGCGCATCTCAACGGTTATTTCTTCCTGTGAGTGCTGAAGCCCATATGACATTTTCCTCGTATATCTCCCTTGCATTTCTGCCGTTTTGAAGTTCAGTTTTACATTCTCACTACGCTGTCAACAACCTTATCAAAAGGGCATGGCCATACTGTTGTTACCACAAGCATGGTGGATATTCATGCACGTAGCTTTCACATTGGTACTGATACTAACAGCCAAAGCTGAAAATTTCTGCTGGGCGCCCTCTCTGCTTACAGTAGCCTCACTGCATAATTCTAGCTGAAAACAGCATTTTCTCATGTCTCTTATGCAAGAGGCCAATGCCTCTAAGCACATCAGTGTGCTTTGTGGAACCACTGCTGTGGGCCAGCTGAGCTTATTTATGGGAAAACATCACAATCTCCTGCCAACAGTGATAGCGAAGTCTCGGGTATCACAGGTTAAGTGGTCCACAGGTATTGTTACCTTCAGTAAAATGGAGCATAAGGCTAGTTGGTATAGATTCATCTTAACTGTTACACTACAGACATAGACACAGAAATAAGAAGGGGACAAGAGGTGGCACAATTTCAACTTGTTCACGTTTTCATGCATCAATGATGCTACAGTGCTCGTCTCTGTCACTGTGTCCACCGTCCTCAGCTTAGTCATGCAGCTCTTGCCACCAGGTTTAACCTACCAACTAGCTCAGCTACCTACCTGTACAGTGGAACCAATATAGTATAACAGTATTGAAATGCCATGAAAATTCCATTATTATAACTGATAATTGTTATAACAGGGCTGCATGAAAAAAGCTGGATATAGGGACCTCAGAGCCCTTGTGTGGGCATGAGTGGAGCTGGGGAGGAATCCCTTAAGGCCCCTATGTGCACTTTGTTTATTTCATAACATGACAACGAGCTCAACAATGGCCAACATTAACACCCTGAACCAATTCTAAGTTGCACAGAAAAGACACTCATCTGCTAGTATCAGTTATCTTACCTAAGCTGTCACCTACTGTAAGCTAACTTTAATGTCATTCACAAGACGTAAATGTCATTCGCAAGTCAGTTTGTGTCTAGGTATAGAAGAAGTGCACTTTTGTCTGTTTTCTGTACCATGGAAATTGCTCGCAGAGTATGCTGCCAGACGTGGATGCAGTAATCTACGTGGACGCCGATGTCTTATTCCTGAGCCCCATTGAAAAGCTGTGGCAACACTTTGCGGCCATGAACAGCTCGCATCTAGCAGGCGTTAGCGCCTGAGAGTGAAGACTATGCGACCAACTGGTATCGCCGCTTTGCCCGGCACCCTTTCTACCAACCACTAGGTAAGGATCGGCGTTTGTCAAGTCAAGAGTTAATCAAGGTTTCAGAAGATAATTATCTCATTTTTGAACATTGGTATCATATGTGTTCAAATGCATCAGTTGCTTTTTGCTTGGTCAGTAAATTCATGCTTCTAACATGCTGCCTGACCAGAGAACTCTATATTACTGATCATTTACAGGTAGAATGACCAGTCTAATCTTATAGCCTAATCCTGTAGCATATTGCAGGATCAGCGCTGATGACCTCGCAGATAAGGTCATCAGCGAAAAGAAGAGCTCATCGTGTAGCACTGCTTACAGCATGCAGTTTTTAGCCATCATATATACAGTCGAGACCAGCTACAGTGGACTCCCAATAAACGAAACTCGGTTAAACAAAAATGCCTTGTTAACGGAATTAAACGGGATCATTTGGCTGGATTTCTATGTCTGGCATAGTAAAATTTTTCGGTTAATTGAAACACTACTTATTGGTCATCTACGGTTAAACGGCACAAATGCTAAGCACAGCACAGACTTGCTCATGCCAAAAAGTAGTCTCACAATCATGAAATGTATTGTCGAAGTCAACGCCATAGTGAGACCAGCCAATCCAGTAGCCGTACTGAATTGTGCTGCAGCAGAAGCGCGCGAGCCGTGTCGGTCTGTGGTCAGTGTCGGTTGTGCGTTAGGCCTACATGTGTGAATAAGTGTGGTGGATAGGCACAATGGAGAGCACGAAGAAGCGGCCGCATCAAGCTCTCTCGCTTGAAAAGAAGCTCCAAATTCTTCAGGAGCTCGATCGCAGAAGCTGGTCCAAGACAGAGGTGGCAAAAAAATTTAACATCCCTAAGTCGACGCTGTCGCGGATCTTGAAAAACAAAGAGACGATCGAAGGTGCCGTCAAGAATGGGACCTTTACGTCTAAGCGGATGCGGATGATGCCGTATGAAGAACTAGAAAAAGTTCTTTTTGTGTGGTTCAAACGTGCGCGGAGCTCCAATTTCCCAATAAGCGGACCCATTCTGGAGCAGAAGGCGCGAGAGATTGCCCTGCACATGGGTGTTGAGAACTTCGCCGTAAGTGACGGATGGCTTAGCCGGTTCAAGAAACGCCACGGACTTGTTTTCAAGGCAATCTCAGGTGAGAGTGCTGCAGTCAACCGGGACGTTTGCACCGACTGGCAGCAGGGACGGCTTCAGGAAATTTTAGCGAACTAGTGAGCCGTGAGACGTATTCAACGTCGACGAGATGGGCCTTTTTTATAAAGCGCTCCCATCAAAGACTCTCACTCTCAAAGGCGAAGCCTGTAGCGGTGGGAAACACAGTAAGGAGCGCATTACTGTGCTGGTGGGTGCAAATATGGCCGGAGACGAAAAGTTGAAGCTGTTGGTGATTGGAAAATCGAAGCATCCTCGTTGCATTAAGGGCGTTCGAAACCTTCCCGTTACCTATCATGCTAACGGAAGAGCATGGATGACGATGGCAATTTTCGAAAACTGGCTGCGGGCAGGAAGATGCAAGATTTGCGAGGCAAGGCAGGAAGGTTATCTTAATCCTGGATAATTGCCCTGCCCACGGCCACGTTGAAGGACTGAAGTCGATCAGCCTCGAGTTCTTGCCAGCCAATGCAACAACAGTGATCCAGCCTATGGATCAAGGGGTGATTCAGAATGTGAAAGTTCACTACCGCAGGCAGCTGCTCCACCGAATGTTGCTTTGTGCAGACACTGAAAAGACTTACAATTTGGATTTGTTGGGAGCCATTCATATTTTGTACCATGCCTGGGAGCAAGTGCAGGCAACAACCATCCAAAGGTGCTTTCATCATGCGGGATTTCAAGCACGAGAACCACTAGCAGATGAAGAGGAAAGCCCTGCTGACTGATGATGCTGATGAAGTGTTCAGCCAGGCTGTGCCCTCTGCCCCTTTCACACGACAGGACTACGAAACAACTGATGAAAACATTAGTACCTGTCTTGAGGAGACGCTTGAAGAAATGATAACTGAAGTGCAAGCTGACAATCAGTCTTCCTCCAGCGATGAATGTGATGACATTGCCAGTGCAGTGGTGCCGTCAGACAGTGCAGCTAAAGAGGCTGTTGAACTTTTGCAGCGCTATTTTGAGCATGAGGGTAGTCCAGAATTTCTGGCTAGCTTGTCAGGCATGGGCGCTTACTTTTTGAAAAAGCAACTGAAGCATGCGAAGCAAACCACACTTCACTCCTTTTTTTCCCCTACTCAACCAGACGAGTAAGGTGGGGTTGGTACAAATTAAAAGTTTTTGGTTCGTGAAATATGTGTGCTTTGCTTAAATGGAACTTCTGATAAATGGAACAGTTTTTTGGATCCCCTTCGAGTTCCGTTTAAGAGGAGTCCACTGTATATCGAACCTGTTTATATCAAATTATTCTGTATATCGAACAATTTATAATCACGACAAATTTACATGGAGAATATGTAGCAGAAGTAGCGGTTACATCAAACGAAAATAGCAACGACAACCGATATATCAAACTATATGTGCCTCAAAAGTGCTCTGCAAGTTGGCTTTTCCTTACGGGGTGGGGAAAACTGCCGATACCATCCCAGGAAATGTGGTTTAGACCGGCTGTGCACAGGCGAACACAGCCCTGCAAAACATCCATGACTATTTTGTGCCAAAATAGGGCACGCAAGTAAGCCACTATATTATAATAATATGCTTTTCTGAGTGGTACGTGCCTTTAAGTCATCAAATCCTATAACGAGCCTATATCGAATTATGCCATATATCGAGCTAATACACGTTTTTCTGGCGAGTTCGATATATCCGGTTTCGACTGTTGTTACATGACACATATCTGCCACTCATTGTTGTGTTACATACTTACAATCATGTGGTTGGTGCCCTTTGGCAAGATATGGCCCTTGTGCCTTTAGACAACATGTAGCATTATCATTGAAACTTGGTTGGCTTATATTGCTGTTTGTACCGAACACACACAGGCATCAACTCGGGCGTGATGCTGATGAACCTCACCCGCATGCGGCAGTTTGGCTGGGAGGAACGTCTGGGGCCGCTGCTGCAGAGGTACAGCCGGGACATTAGCTGGGGCGACCAGGATCTCCTCAACATCCTGTTCAGCGCTCACCCCGAACGTCTGCAACTGTTTTCGTGCCGGTGGAACTACCGGCCCGACCACTGCATGTACGGAGCGTACTGCACAGCAGGGCCGCCAGCCTGTTGTGCACGGGTCACGTAAGGCCTTTGTCAAGGACTCTGAGCCGGCCTTTCGGGAACTTCACCGGGCCATGGAGCAGGTGAGATTGGCACACCTGGTTGAGCAGTCGCGGTCATGTTACCAGAAAGCAGTAACTATTACCCAGTTACATTAACAAGTCTGAACTAATTAAACAAATCAAGTGGAATCTGTCGAGGGTGCTGTTTTCATTCACAGTCTCTTAAGTCTATGATAACTGGTGGCAAGTGATCTAACCACTGCACTGTCAAAACATGTAGCAGAAGCAGCTCATATATGTGCTTTATATCTTTTTTCAATGGCTTGTCTTTGTCATCGCAGTTTTAATTGGCTCGAGTGGTGCTGCCATATAGGGGCGGTAATGTAAAATACTGCATTATGGCAATAACTAGCTTGTAAATAGTCTCAGTGCAGTGGAGGCGCTCGGTGGTTTGTGGTATAGGTGTTTCAGCCACAGCCTTTTGCAAAGAATTTAATATTATGCCATTTGCCTTAATGTTAGGCAATTTCTTTGTAGGACTGTGTCGCACAGAACACAATAATTATTAATGTTTTCTCCATTACAACTTTCTCACACTACTTGGTTACCATTCCCCTTTGTTTTCACAGTGAATTAGCTGCATTTAGCAGCTGACAGCGCTACATTCAGAGTTAAAATGTTGTTTACAGGCAAGACTGCTGCCCAAAACTTCATAATATTTCGTCCTTTATACCTGCTACCCAGTTCTCCTCGAGAGTGCTGCATCTGTTACAAAAGAGATCCAATTAATGGAAGAGATAGGGCACCCAACCATGTGGGTCAATGATGTCTGTTCACCCCCATTGTCTCTTATAAAGGATTTCAGCTGTGGTAACCTTTTGAATGCCACACTGTGAATTGGCGAATCAGAAGAGTGAAAGTGATGTTGATATTTCACATAGGTCTAAATTATTGATATAAAAAATACAGCCACGCTTACAAAGAGTAACTGTCTTTTCTTTGTGTGTTCTAAAAAAGTATCATTCGTATAAAATGCTCATAGTTCGAAGACCGAGGAGCTCTAGCTTTTTTTTTTTTTTATTACAGTGTCTGGAAACCATTGACCATCTGCCCATATTCTTGTTCTGCTTTGTTCATTGCAAAAACTAAAGCAACTTTCTTTTTTTTTTTCATGTGAAAAGGCGTAAAAAAACACTTGATAGTGACAGAACCCAAGATATGCCAATTTGCAAATGTTTATTTAATGTTTCTAAATGTGCTCATAATAAACATTATGGTTGCTACATCTTGCATTATGATAAGTGAGTATGTGAGGAGGGAAACTGAAATGCACGGTGCATTATTAAACAAATAAAAGTTCAGGTTTGACAAGTTCCAGTTTTGGAACATTGGCAAGCAATTCAAACTAGAGAAGTTGATACTATAACAAACAAGATTTCTCCTCTGATTGAAGCTTCATTTCATTAAAGACCAACTGCACCTGTTGTTCATTTCAGTACGAGCTCGGGGAAAGCCTCGAGCACACATTCATCGCACCTTTTGAGGACGAACTCGGAAGAAGCCGCAAGACCCGCTGCGGACAGGAGTTCCTCAAGCAGGTGGTCCACTGGAAAGTGGTGTCGCGCAGTATTGACAGTGCTTCTGCCAAGAGCAGACACAGCACGCAGTCGTGAGGACAACCCATGGCTGGGATGACATAACAGTTTTGTTCCAATGATAAGTTATTTTTTAGCACTTCGTCAGTTGCCGTGCTTAGGCTCTTGCCAAGCTCGTTTAGTCATGAATGGTCTTTGATGGCAGAGGAATTGAATTGCATGGAAGGAATTCTTTGTGAACTAATGCTGTAAAATGGGCAATCTCGTATGGCCTTGTAATATAAAGTGGCGCAAAGAAACAGCACAAAGAGAAAAAATGGTATGTATGTTGTAAATACGGATTCTTATGTTTCAACAGCTTCTGTGTACTGTCACCTATATGTAGTATATATGTCAGATGCAAAAGCCTGTTGATTTAGTGCACATATCAGTGCTTACAAAAAGCAAACATTGAGATAGCCTATACTAGTATCGGCCACGAGCTATCAAAAACTTTATTTTGGAATGGGGATGGGATTGGGGAGTTTTATAGCCCCAATAATTGCAGCTGTTGTGACGAACCCTGCAAGCGTGCTTGGTGCGACTCCTTTAGTAGTAGTCTTAAGTTCTGAACGTCGTTCTGACATTGCTTTTCAGGAAAACTTTAGTTTCCTCTTAGTATGATGCTTCACATGTCACACTCTCAGGGTGGCTTAAAGGCCTCCTTGTGCCCTTTCTTTAGATGACCTGAACCAGTTGCAGTAGGAAATTGCTTGTGTGCCACATTAATTCTCTGCCCCACCAGCACGTATGCGAGCGCTGTGACCATGCCACTAATGCATGTGCTCTGTAGTGGTCGAGGAATGCGACCTTGGCCCCAGGCAACTATGTGAGAGTATTTCTGAGTAGCCCTTATTTTGCAAGTCAGATCCAATTCTCACCTCCTTCTCTGTGTTTGCTATCAAAGGTTATTTCCAAGCAAGGAAAAAACAGAAAAAGAAAAAGAAACAGAAAAGGAAAAGTAGGTATTCCAGGCAGAATTCGTGACAATGCTTGTATCAGGTGGTTGTTTTGGTCAGCAAAGCATGAGAGGATGAAAAAAATTATAAGCGTTAAGGGCTGAAGCCTCTTAACCCCCATGTCCCCCCCCTTCCCCCAGCAGCACCCGTGTGTGTATGTATAAGAATGTGTATAATTACCGTAGATGTAAATTCATTGAAAGGATCTTCCTTCACCTTGTTACACCGCTTTTTTGGTGGTGCTCTTGATGCAGTCTGAGTTGATAGAGAAAAAACATTATATTATATATATTAAATGCAAAAGCTTTTGTGACACCACTCTCCACCGACTTAAAGGTGACCATATTCAGACTACTTTGCGTAACTCTTGAATTGGTGAGGCTGTGTTTTTGATATATACAGCGTGACATCCTATTTGCAATGTGCCATAATATTATGTTCGCATATATTTCCCTCTCACACTTGCTTACTGACCCTTTCTGGTCCAAGTGTCTTTATAAAAAAGTACAAATATTGCGTGTGACTTAACAAGAGTGAAGCAAAATAAAGAAGAAACTTGAACCCGATCTTTAGAAAACTAAAGAATGGTTCCTTACATGAACTACCAATATTTCACATGTTTTAAACAGCATATTGGTTTCCTGAAACACAGCATGGTTTGAAATATGGCCACTGATTATTAGAAGATCATTATCACAACATCTAAGGCAGGTTATCGGGATATACCTCGTATTTATGTTATCTACCGAGACAGCAGGCGTCTAAGGTTGATCCCAGAGGCCTGAGCTCAGCAAAATGCGATGCGTGCGTGAAATATCCGGGCAAGCCATATTTATCTTTGCCGCAAAGCCGACAAAACACAGGATTAGAATCAGGCATAATCACATTCCCAGAAGTTGTTTTCATTATTCATTAGTTATTTATCATTACCTTCTTCACTCTCACATGCGTTCTGCTAAAACATTACAATTCCTACCGTGATTTTCGACCAAGCATTAAGAGGGTGCACATAGAGCATTTGTGGTGACAAAAGAGGGCAGGGGGGTGCAGAACATCATTTTCCAGTCTTTCTGGGTGTGCTGATCACTCTATCGCTTTAGGAGAAAGGAGGCAATAGCAGCGGATATGCAAGATTCCTTGCTCCTCTGCCTCCAGCAATTCCCAGTTAGTCGCAGAATAACCCTCGATGCGTGTTTCGTGAAATGTTCAGAAGTGCTATTATATACAGTACTGTCAACGTTTCCATGCCCAATAGCTCATTTGAGACGCTTCTTCTCATGAGAAAGCTTCTTCTTTGCATTTGTTTGGTTATCTTAAGTTTGTTGCATTTATTTTTGTGCCATGAGAAACGATATTCACAGAAGAGCAGCACCACCTCATATGTTGTCATTCCGTCACATTTTTTTTCCTTCATTACTGTCATTGCCTAAGGCTGATCCACAGATGTCACCGTCGTTTGCGGTCAACAGCAGAGCTGTCATGCAGAAGCGAAAAGCTCCTTCCCTTGACCCGTTAGCCACACTGCTACATCCGTAGTGCTAGCCGTCATTCACAAAGCCAACCGAAGTGGAGAGAGTGTAAAGTGAGAAGAGGAGGTGCAGAGAGAAAGAAAGACATAAAGGCCCTACAGCCAATGCAAAATGCGTATGGCCAATGATCCTCGCCGCGCCGGCCTGCGGCCAACCAAGGTCACTACGTTGCCGATGCAATCTCGGAGACGCCGAGCCGCATCAATGTACTGTAGCATTTGCAGGCGTCCATAATGGGAGAATAGATGTTTCCCATAACCACACTCAAAACGCCTTATCATTACACTTCTCCCTCATATCTGAGATCGCATTGTGGCAGTCTTGGAGGCCACACCCTGACCATGCTTGAGCTTAGCTGCACTGGCTTGTGCAGCACGCACGGCAGCACGCTGTGGCGAGCAGGAGGGAACTGCGATAGCATGAAGGAATGCAGTATTGCAAGTGAATAACGTTATACCACTGCTTGCACGCGGCTACGCCCAGTAACGTGCTGCAGTTTTATCAAGACGCAGGAGTTATCAGGCTTAACGAGATTCTTTCAAAGTATGATTAGGGTGTAGGAATCGTGCAAAATTGGGTTTTACCTGAAAACGAACGCTATATGTAAGAGTTGGTTATTTTGTGCACATCTTCTTATCACATAACTGATAGTGTGAATATGGTCTGTCGTTGAACAGCCTTTACGAAACCCTGCTTGCCTATTTAGTTTAAATTACATCTAAAGTGGTGCCAAATTGTGTTGGCTAGTATCCTTGTAGGCAACTAACAGCTGTGCTTCCAGGTGCGTCTTGCTTGCACAATATGTACTAAAGGTGACAAGACCGGATTCATGTCTGCCACCTCTTCCCTCTTTCTCAATTAGGTTGGAAGGGAGGGCATGGCCACCACATCCTCACCATTGGGCGTAGTTATGTTGCACCAGTAATATAAACTCAAAGTAGGCTGCCGTGCCCAACACAGTACAACCTAAAAAATCACCATTCATACGCCTATGACTGTTTATGTACAACTGAGATTTCTTTTACATGCCTTAAGCACAGCTTATCAAAAACCAGCAGTGTATAGTTATGCGCATGAGGCCCTTTTTACGTTATTAAAATAGTAAAGGTACTGCGCAAGTCTGTCAGGATTTTTCGCTGAAGCAAATGCTTCATGGCATAGAACACGGAAGATGTTTCAAAGCCAGAGCTAACAACACTATAGTTATTTGATTGATTTTGGTTCCCTTTCAAAGGGCCCCACAACACTTCTTTTCCAAATAATCTTTGAGTGACATCACTTAAGCCTCACGAACCACCTGCCGCAGAAGTTTTTCAAATCTTTTCAAGCTTAGTGGAGCTGCAATCTCAAATTTGGGGGGAGCTCCACCATCTGAGTGTGTACACTCTCCTTTTGTCCCGACGATTGCGCTGGAAGCTACATAGAAGGGGGTGAAAAGGAGCAAGAAGCTACGCCAGTGTGCCACGACCTGCCACCGGAGTCGCTGTGGGGTTGTGGGGCCACCCTGCGGCTTCCACACATCACCCAGTAATAGTTCTTCCTCTTACACAGTCTGTGCCCACCTGTTGACATGTCTTGTTAAACAAGGAGCAGGCGCTTTCCAGCTGCACCTTGAAACCAAATTGCAAATTCCCTGTTGCACATAACGCTGACGTGTTCACAGGAGTCTGCACAACTGATTGGCCATGTTTTTTCGCTATGTTCAACAAAGTGTTGCACGACCCCTTTAAGTGTAAACGGCCACTCGTAATGCATGCCTCGCTAAAGCATATTGAGTATTTTTTAAGTGTGTTCCAGTAAACAACTGTGTGCTGTGAGGTATGCTTTGGTTGAAGCTCTTGGCTTGCTTGAATGTTTTGCTTGAAAGCTGAAGTCAGGCCTCTGCTCTGTGTAACGACTTGGCACAGTGATCGCTGTTTCCACTGCTCTGGCTGACTGCTTGAGTACCTTGAGAGTGGCTTGTGCGGCACATTATGTATTACAGCAAGGGTGCTGAAGAAACTGTTCTTATTGCTGATAGGCCGAACCTTGGTTAACCACATTATACGGAGTTGACAGTCACTGTGTAAAGCAGGAAAGGATAGAAATTTATCCCTACTTGTAAACTGATATTCTGTTCAGGTAGCTTTGCAAACTGATGAAAAAGAAATGCCTCGTGTCACTTACCAAGTCTCTTGAACTGATGCTTGTGTTTGCCGTAGTCGTGCCATAAAAGTGTGCTCTGGGAATGTGAGGCACTGCGCTGAGAGAAATGTATGCAGTATTTAGTACACTGTAACAAAAAATAGTGCTGTGTAGATGGTGTGACGCAAACGACAGTGCCATGGTTATTACTGAAACATGTTTGTATTTTTTTGACATTGCTATAAATTTTGTTCTGTTTACGGTCGCTTGTGACATATTCTTTTTCAGAAAAAACAGAAGCGTTCCAACATCTGTTCTTGCAATAGTGTACAAATGATTTCTGCAAGGGCTAGATTAATTTCACAAAAGGGAAGTTCCTATGTAGTGTTATTTTGTGTGGTTCCTGCATTTCTTTCATTTTGTAATTATTGTTTTAGAAAGCATTTAATCTATGTTTGATGCTCAGTGCATTGCCTATAATTAACAACATTGAAGTAGTTCACAGCAAATCATGTCATCATCATGTCATGACTGCTTCAGGGGTACATAGCAGGTCCACTTCATCATAAGATCTTTGTTAACATATTACCTTTCAGTGTTTCCTGCCACATATATTAAGTTTCAAAGACAGTTATCGATGATGTGGAACAATGATGTGAACTAACTGGTCATTTCTGTACCCATCTCATCAAGAATGCACTGACTGTCAGAGATATACGAAGGATACAGCTGGGATGGTAACAAGCTTTGACAATTAAGAAGTTAAACAGTAATGTGCTCGCAAGAGAGACCCTGTCCCACGTTCCTAAGTTGCCATGGTTACAGTCAGGTCCGCAAATCTGCTGCTTATTCATGTGTAACATTCACAAAGGATTTGTTAGCCTGTTTATCTGTTGTTCTGTTGCATTTATTATAAAGTGTACTGAAGGATTGCACTACTAGCATTTGGCATGAAAGTGTTTGCCAAGTCAGCACTATTTGAAGGTTCAGCTTGAGTTGAAAGAGCTGCCCTCCATATGTAGAACTATTTAGGACTAACATACGCACACTTATAATACTTATATTTATTCTGTTGCTCGAGTCCCAGTGCATCCTTAGAATGCTTAGGTATTATATTGTACAGTTTGAATTTTGTTTTCTGAAGAACTTTCCTGGTAATCTGCAAGTATATTCTTGCTGTAAAATACATCCCTTAAACCGCCTTTATCCCAAACTTCTGTCATGCTTACACATAGTGAAACAAAAGACAAAGATTAAGGATATGTGTGCAATTGGTACGGTGACAGACAAACAAAAATTAAGTTCACATGCTGCGTGAGATGCGCAATTGGTAGGATGCCTCATATATGTTACCAAAGCCATAAGTCGAACTAACTGGCACTTCCGTAGCTTTGTTTACACTGCACGCGCGAAAATATCATATTAAGATGGCATTATGAAAGCAGCCAACGTACATGGTAGGAAAGGCTTAAAAAAGGACGAGACAGAAAGAGCTCCTATTCTTAGTTTCTTCCTTGTGTAGACCCTTTATGCAACGAACACTGGCAGATACGCATGTCCCATCCTAGTAGCATACATTTTTCTATGTTGACAGCCACTACATACAGAGGTGGTTGCTTTAGCACCCACAGGTGCAAATGTCGTCTTTTGTTTCACTTTCACTTTTTTCCCTTATTATTTCTGTGCCATTCCATTTTTGTCTTTTATGATACAGTTCATTTCTCCCTCGCATACTTTGTGGCCTTTTTGCCTGTCAATTTCATTTGTTTGTTCATAACAAAGCCAGCTAAATAGAGCGTGAAATAAAATGGGACAATATAAAGACAACATACGACAGCACTCAATCTGGTGCTTCATGTCCTGTTTTTATACTGTGCTGTTTTCAGCTGCAAATAAGTAACAACTCACTTGATTTCAAGCTGCTTCAAGCAAACCAAGTGTCTTGGGTACCTCTGGTTCTTTCTGTACAGATAAGTTTGTTGTCAAGATGCCACAACATGTCAAGATGCTTGGTGTGTTTTCACAACGCTGATGGGTTAGGGTCGGGCCACCGTTGCGCTCTGCACATTAAGAATGGCAATTGAAGCCAGTGAATTTTTGTTGTAATTCTTAAATTTTTTTTAGTTAAGATTTTCAATGGCAGGCTAGTGTCATGGTTTGCTGCAATTCATCATATCATCTGCAAGATCTGTCTTATGTGTTGGTACAGCATTTCCTTTGCTGTTTGCAGTGAGTGAATTTTGTGCAGCACACTTATTAAGAGCAATTTTTGTGTGACACCATGCATTATGACTATAAATGAGAATTTCACATTCTGTGCTGGTGCATCATAACATTGTAGAATCTTTATTTATTTACATGGCAGACATGCACGAATGCCCTGTAGCTGCACTGAATCATTGCACACCGGCTACAATTTGTGCCATTACCATTGCTTGAGATTAGTGCTATTGGGTGCTAAAAGCATTGTTCCTTGGAGTATCACATTGAGAGATCTCGTCTTTTTATTTTATGTTCCAGGACTGTATCAGAATTTGTTACACTTCCAGTGCCATGAGTAAAAGCAGCAAAATAAACATTGTGTCACAACAGATGAATGTCTTGTTTCCATATCCTTTAAATTCAGCTTCCGGCTTCCCCTTTGCTTAGAACATCCATGTTCCCTGGAGGCTTCCTGACATTCTACTACAGCCTTCTTAGCATCCTTATCCCACCAGATCTTATGTTTCCATCTTCTTTCTCTTGTGGGCCTGACTCTATATATAGCTCTATACATACCTATACTCCGTTTCACACATCAGGCGCAACGCTGTGAAGACTACTCACGTAGACCTTAAAGAAAATAAAACTTAAAGACTATGTTTTTGACACATCAATTCAACGACTTTATGCCCTCAAGCGAGTCGCCGGCATGCACTGGGGCAGTCGCCCAAGGTCTATGCTCGTTCTGCACTCTGTCCTTGTGGCCTGCCGCATACTTTACCAGCTGTAAATGATGCACCCATCAGAGACCAAATATGAACGACTAGAAGTTCTTAACTGGAAAGGTATTCGCTTGTCCTTGGGAGTTGCACAGGTGGCCTCAAACAAGAAAGTATTATTCAAGAGCCAATCTCTACCAGTTCGCAAGAAGGTGTCGGCCCTGGTTTTAACATTTCTCCAAGATACAGGATTGAGTGACACGTGGTGACGTATGCGACATGGACAGAGACGCTCGGGCATAGCAATTGCTGGCCAGGTCCGCCAGGCTAACACCGCCTGTAGCCGCAACATCACTATCACTATTGTATCCTTAAAGAAAAATAAAAGGAGAGTTGTATGGCTCCTACAAAGAAACAACGAACATAAAGTACAAACTCGTATACTTCAATTGCTTCCCCAGAAATACGAGCGTGTTTTGTCAAGCTGATGAGAAATGTATTATGATTTGAGGCTGCCAGCAAGACATTTACTGTTTTTCATTCACCGCAAGCAATGCACTACTTTTTGGTCATAGAAGTACACAGCATAAACACATGCACTAGCTTTGACCGCATACATTGCACCTGATGTATGAAACAGAGTACAAGTGCTCTGAACAATAAATCAGTTGAAGGTTACTGCCCGTGCTGTCTTACGCTTTCCCCCATGCCTGTTTTATACTTTAGAAGTAAACATGCCATATAGCAAAAACCAACTGGGCCAATTTGAGCTACTTCTGAAGTTAGCTAAGATGGCTCTTGGCTGCAAACGTAGGCTCGTGCAAGTCATTCTAACAAAGCGAAAGAAGACGCTGCGGTTCTAGGCAATGCGATGGGAGAGTTTTGAGAGAACGAATATTAAAAGTGCCATTAAATATGGCAATGTAATGTATTTAGAAGCATGTGGCGTGTTTTTCCCTTGTATCGCCCCATTTGTATCGCCTTCTCGCTTCCCCTGAATCCCTGGTCTACAGTTAGCCATTATCGCTTCGTCTCAGTTTGCCGTGCCCGCAGCTCAGCGTTCTAGTGCCGCGTTTGCCCATTGGCCTTGGTATACAGGGCTTTGGTCTCCTCCTTCTCTGCCTCCGTCTTGCGTGGCTTCCCTCGGCATCGAGTACAAGTTGAAGTAGATGCCCCATCAGTACTTGCTGATGAGGAAGGCTCCGCAGTGCACTTAGCACTAGAACACTTCTGCGGTGCTTGTGCCCTTGCGTCAATATCATGGCTCCTTCGGTAGGTATCAGCAAGGAGTGAGAGCTTTGCACGTCTATGGAAATGTCACGCGTTGGTGCCTTCTCTATAAAGCGCTGGAGTTGTTTGAGTTTAGTTGCAACATAATGTAGTTTTCTCATAACAAAATGACAGCCCGAGCTATCATGTGTGTAGGTGTTAGTGAAATTGTCGTTTGCGGTTTCAGTGACTGATTTATTTTGCAAAATTGCACTTATTTGTTCACTGAAGTACCTGCACCATGTCGGAGGACTTACGTGCTGCGTTGCTTCGGGCTGACTACGGTGGTTGTGTGAAATGAGCACTTCCACCGTGGACGCCGGCGCCGGATTTGGCGCCGGCGTAGGCGAGCGCCATCTTGAACAAGATGGCGCCGGCGCCGGCGAGCGCCATCTTGTTCACTCCGTGCGCACGGTGTGTGCTCGAACCAGCGCGACTACGCTTGAGCGTAGTCGCACGATTCCGGAATGCCGCAAAGCAGGTGCTACAGCAGCGGGAAGGTACCTTCACTTCCGCGGAGGAAGGTAAATGCCATTCGGCGAGAAGTGTGACTCCAGCGTATCGCCAGGGTAATGGCGGCGAAGCCGGTGACAATGGCCGCCGAAGACTGTTCCCGCGATAGCGAGCGCGTGCTCTCCGGCAGGCTACGCGCTCGCAAGAGACTGTGGTGAAGTACGCCTCCTGTCCCCACCAGGGTGTAACTTGAGGAGGAACTGCAGGACTGCTATGTATAAAGCAAAAGAATGGCTTGTTCCTCTTATAGTAAATGCAAATTACACAGTGCGTGGCTCAGGGCACAGTTTGACTGATGTCCATCAGCAGGTAACCTGGTAGGTCATGTGCTAGGTCAGGTGGTCGCCTTTATATGAATGCCCCAATAGAGAGCTTTGAATGCTTACATTGGGTAGTCTTACTATGACATATCACCAGACTCGTGGTCGAAGCACTGGAAGTGCCTCGCGTGACTCTGGGAGGCACTGATGTAACGTCGGAGCCGCGGGACATTGCTATCCAGGTTGGCACATGCCAGGATGCGGTGATGACTTGAGCGCGATTTTGCAATTAAGAGCATACTCCAAGAATATATTCCTCGCCGCTTGCTCTTTGCAACGTCGTACTAAGTGCTACTGTAAGTGCGGCTTTGAGAGAAACCAGGGGCCCGAGCATAGTTCGGTGCTTTGCACGCGTGGGGGAGTAAGTTGGGGACGAGCTGTTCCCGCTTCGCAACAGCCTACAGCTGGCGTTGGCTCCTTCACGGGTTCCCAACCGAATGATACCGGTTGGGCTTGTCGCCGCTCAAGGATCGCAACCAAACAATGCCTTGTCAAAAAATAACTATTCAAGTGCAGCGCCCGCACTTTAGGACCAGTCTCTTGACAAGCACGCTGTACAGGTGGGCCTGAAGCCCTCAACGTGTTCCGACCTGCTGTAAAGAATTTCGTTGAACTGTCATATCAATTTCGCCATTCGTTTGTTATATTGGCCGTTCTTTTAGAGGGCCTATCTACCGCTCGGAATTCTTTTTTTTTTTTTTTAGATTGTGGTAAAAATAGGAAGATCGTGCGTCACATTAACGGGAACAAGCACGCTTTTACCACACAAACAAGGAATTATATATTTTTAACTTTGCGTATATAAAAAACGCCGGTAACGTCACCCAACAGCGTGTTTGCCGGTTTCCAAGTGTAGCAGAACAAGCCCGCGCAGGTATACATATTGTGCTCAAAAACTATCATTTGTGACTTACAAGCGTGCTTTCCCCTATAATTCACCTGTTTGTAGCGTGCAAGAGCATTTCGTTCTTTGCACTGCTTCTGGGGGTGGCGCTGCCTTCGAATTCGTCTGCCTGTGCTGGCGCCCAGTCCTGCCGTTGCGACGGTGCGCCGCTGCCTTGTTTTCAGGATCTCCGAGGCGCACCCCAGCGAGGCGTTGCCCCGGAGCGCCGACTTCCTCTCGCCTCTCCTCGTCACCTCTGGTTGTTTGATTTGTGTGGTTTAACGTCCCAAAACCAGCTCTGATTATGAGAGACGCTGTAGTGGAGGTCTCCGGAAATTTCGATCACCTGGGGTTCTTTAACGTGCACTGACATCGCACAGCACACGGGCCTCAACATTGCGCCTCCATCGAAATGGAGCCACCGCGGCACTATTCCTGAGGCTAGCACTGCCGAGGCTAGAGTTACTGTATATGCTACCTGCGGTAGCATATACAGTAACTAGCCAAGGCCGGCGACTTCAGTAAAGACATCGCGGAGCTCTGTCGCTACAGAGGGCGCTGCACAGCGGCTGACGTGGAAGGCGCAGTCGTCGCTAGCGCGCACTCCGCGGCTGTTCGAGTTGAGGAGGAACAGCAGTGGTAAGGAGCAAGGCGACAGAAATAAGCCCGTAGCTACCTTAGCGCAGGCTGCTTCACTTTATTTATGGTGTGAATGATTTCACTATTGTGTTGCCTAACAAATGACACAATGTCTAAAAACGTTTCAGGGACCTTTTAAGCGCCGCTCAAACCAGATGATAGCGATACTTACGTTTCAAGTAGGTCTTCTAAATTATTCGTGAAAAAAAAAGAAAGAAATAAAGCCACATTTACAATGAATGCGTATGTCTGCTTTTTTTCCCCTCTCACTTTCCAGAAAAGAAAAGTCCGTATAAAACTCTCAATACTGGGAGGTGGAGCTCTACCTTCATGTATTGACCTTTCATTAGCACCTTTTATAAGTACCTTTTTATTACAGCCTAGTGATCGTCGACCATCCGCGCGTATATTTTGATTCTGTTTTGTTCATTATGAAAACAAATTGTTTCTCGAGTGAAGAGACGCAAAAAATACTTTATAATGGAGGAACCCAAGATGTGTCCGTTTAAAAAAATGCCTCTATTTGCTGTTTATTTACTGCATCTAAATGTGTTATCACAAAAATTATTATCGGCACGTTTACCGTTACAACACATGAGTACGTGAGAAAATAATCTCAGGTGCATGGCGCATTAATCCAGCAAATAAATAATCCTTCTTCGCATGTTCTAATTATGGAACATTGGCGCCGCCGCATGAGCTCCTCTGACTCGGTGCACGAGCTGCCGAGTCAGAGAAGAAGCTTGCGAACACCACGTATACGCGGAGTGCCGAAGGCGCGATAAGCAGCGTACGCCATACATTTTGATGATAAGACGATAAGCACCCTTGACTGACGTCACAGAAGTCGGCAAACAGTGTTTACGCCAGCGAGAGCCGCTACGCGCAATATCCTCTGACGTCACGTCGGTGGCGGCGCTGCGGCCGGCGGTGCAGATTCACGCGAATCCTGCCGGTGACAGCGTGACAGACCGTTCCCATCGAAGACAACTGGCTCGTCATAGTTTCGGTATTGACAAGCGCTGCGGTGTAAGGATTTCCACTCTCAAGGTGCAGTACAATTGCCTCGGTGACAGTCTCATAACTTTCAATGCTGCTCGCCACCGATGTGTCACTCGGGGCGTTAACGATTAATTTTCGCTTCTGAATTACCAGCTGGGAGCTTCGCAGCTGCGGCGTTGCCGGCGACCGCTCACTTGCTATAACTCCTTGCCGACGTACAGCCGCGATCATTCGAGTTGTGTGGAAGAGAACTAATTCTCACAGCCACCTTACAAGGTTAGGCAGGCAAGTGTGGCAATGCATACTTAGACTGGACATCGTAGATGAGCGAAGTTGTTCTTTTGTGGGGTTTAACGTCCCAAAACCAGCTATGATTATGAGAGATGCCGTAGTGGAGGTCTCCGGAAATTTCGACCACCTGGGGTTCTTAAACGTGCACTGACATCGCACAGCACACGGGCTCAACATTGATGAGCGTTGTTAAAGATGGCGACAAAATAAAGCACACTATAGACACAGTAGCATTGAAGATACAGCCGACTACAAGATCGCGCGCGATCAAAAGAGAGCTTGAAGTTCAAGAGAGCAAGTGTAAGCTATGCGGTGACATGTCTTTGGTAGCGAACACACTATAGAGCGCAGAAGAACGACACATTACCACACAGACATGACGCCTCTAATAGTATTCGAGAAGTACTAAAACCCGCGTGCCAAGACTAGTTAAGTGCACGGTAGTTTGTGGAGATCACGATGAAGAGACATGTAACAGAGTTACCGCAAATAGCTGCACGCCGAGCCTCCCTCTATACCGTAAACAACTCTGTCATGCGAGTACACTGTTCATCACTCTAGCGTTGACCGTAGTGCAGTACTTGTTCGGTACTGTCTATATTACCCAGTTCCGCGTGCCGTATTTGTCAAATGCAGTGTCGACCCGGAACACGTTATTTTAAACAACAGTCTTGAACATGAACTCCTTTGCATACAGATTCGAATGGAAATGGTTTAAGAGCACTACGGTTTTGCGAAAACGAATGTGAGCCTGGTATATACGTGCACCGTCGAATCATCAGAGAGGACGGAAATCAACCGCAAAGTGTCCTTTGAATACCGTTATAAACTCTGGAGGAATGCAGCTTCAACACCACGAGCGTCTGGAGTCATGTGGCAACTTCTTCTATGTTGTCCGGCCAATAAGATTGCCTTTTTTTTTTTTCGGCGAGGAATCCGAGAAAACGGCTGCTCTGTCGACGTACATGTAGTTCCATCGTGAGCATACATAACGGTGACATTTAGACGTAACAGTGGGGCTTGATGCGTACGATTCGTCCATGAAAAGAGTAGTCGCGTTTGCGGACGTCTGCGAAGGAAGAGGACACACCATAACCGTCTTGAAAGCTGCATATATTCCAACAGGCAGTTCATGCTCCTAGGCTCTTTTGATGCGTTGTGTTTTTATTCCCTGTTCGCTGTACACAGTCTACGTCGCTTCTCTCTCAGCTCTGTTATCGGCCACTTGGCAGGGCGCCCGAAGGCATTTGCATGCCTTCCGTACCACCTCCGCAGGATGCGAAATCCTCTTTTCTCTATCTCTCTCGTCCGGCGAAACATGCGTTTACTGATAACGAGCGGCAGCGAACCACAATGGGAAAGAAGAGAAAGAATGTGAAATATCAGTGCACACACTCGAAAGGCATTCGGCTTGCCGTCGCTCAATGCTCTCCAGCTGACATTTAAAGCCGTCTACTATACGAAGCGAGCAGAATGTCGTGTAAAGCGTGAACGAACGATATTATGTAGCCTAAACTTTCATAAGCAAATGCGATAAAAGTGGTTTTATTCTCTCGTATGAACAAGTGCTGTGACACATGTGAATGCTTCGATCACTTGCCTGACCAGCCTGTTCGACAAAGCCGTGGACCGTTGCTCAGACCGAAGGTCAAGTCACGGCAGTGACTCGCATTCAGAAGAGCACAAAAAACGATGTCAACGCATCTCAATGTGGTATTTTCGCTACGCTGTAAGACAGCCCTCCTAGAAATAACAAAGAAAAAAATCCCAGAAGTACTTAGTTATCGCTTATGAGATGTAAAAGCGACAGCCAGTCAAACTCGATTACTGGGGCACACTACTCGTAACATTTGGCTCAATGACAGACAAGTCGGCGTGTGGCGATGTGCTCGATGACCGCTTCGCATGACCTCAATTCACACAGTAAGCGTGATGGGACCTGACGGATACTTTGTAATTTACGCGATTCTTGGGTACACTTACTTTCGCTTCTGTCATGGAAGTTTTTCTCCTTTTTTCAGACATTTGTTCTCCGGTGCCGCAAAGAAGACTGCTTGCTCGTCTGACGTCAGACCACACAGCCTCCAACGGCCTCGCTATGAGTGCAAGTTCTCCGAGACCTCGGTCTTCGACTGACCTGACGTCGGCGTTGGTCAGCGTATTCGAGTGTCCAGTGTGCCTTGACCCCGTCATGCCTCCCATCGCGCAGTGCATCAACGGCCATCTGCTGTGCTTCCCGTGTCGCAAAAAGGTCTCCATGTGTCCGCTTTGCAGGGAACACATCAGTAAGTTAACATGCCGACAAGTCATTCCTGTGTGCGTGTGTGCGTCACCACGTTAATTGGCATGCACCCCACCGCAATTATAACGCGTGACGGACGTGTATTCGCTTCACCGTGCAATAACGTGAAGGCGTCACTGCGAAAGCGTTACCTGTTTATCATCAATAGCTGGCGCCGCTTGACGGCGTCAATCAAGGCTGTATGATATCCGGTATTCGTCTAGGCGTTTGAGTATAGCGGATTGCCGTACACGCTAAAATTCCCTAAACTCTACTCACACAAGACGTCAACGCTTATGTGGGTGCGCTTATGTGCCGATCGCGGCACGTAAGAGCAGCCGTGACCCGTAACGTAGTCTATCGGATGCTTACGCATTAAGCGATTCATTTCAGCGCGCCTTGCTCTCGATAAAACGGCCCATATCTATCATTGCGCAGGCAACGTGCGAGCGCTAGCCATGGAGAAAGTGGCCGAGAAGCTTCCCTATCCGTGCAACTATTCAGATTATGGTTGCCCTGCTAAGCCAATCCTGAAGGATAAACCGGACCACGAGAAGACGTGTGAATTCAGGTCAGTATAACACACGGCGAATCTGTCGGCCTCTAATTGGTTGGGAGTTTTCGTAGCGATATGTCGTCCTGACATAAAAACTATCATCATCGTGAAAGACCGGTACCTTCGAATGAAAAAAAAAAGTAAGTTTCGCCAAGGGCGAAGCAATGAATGCGATAGGAATGTTATATAAACGTTATACGAAGTGAAGCTGGCAGCTCTTTCGGACACGATCTCACGTAACTCTACAAAACGCTGGTTTGAGAGAATACGGCTGCTCCAGGGACACTTTTCGCAGTCTCTGCGCGTTGAAAGTGCAGCGCCTAGAAGGGTTTACGAGCCGCCCGCTGATGGCTGCCGAGATAGCGGGCGCGCCAGCGATGGAGACCGCGCGAAGTTCCCAGTTGCTGCTCGAGCGACACCCCCCTCCTGCCCTCGCGCCGCGCTTTCTCTCCGCTTCGACGGCACGCATCCCGATCGGGTGAAGTTATCGCATGCGCCCTCCGAGCGACGGAGATGCGCCGGGCTCGTTTAATCTCTGCTTCAGCCGTGTTCGTCGCGCCCACTCGCGTAGTTTTACCCGCGGGTATAACGTACGACACGCGGGGGGTTATCAATTTCGACTTGACACGGGACATCACGGCGACTGCGACGGCAAAAACCCGTCTAGACTTTCCATACAATTGCTATCACAATATAAAAAAAGAGACACACACTGACTTTTCACAAAGTGGGATGGAGGCGGACTATTTTGCTTGTGAGTTTCAACTCGATCGTCGGCGATGCACCGATACAGTATGAGCTCACGCAAGGCCGGGGCCGCACTCTTTTCCCCCGCGATTTTGACAATGTGGGTAACAATGACTTCGTAGTCCTGCGTGTTTACCCGCCATGATAACGTCCAACCCTATCCTTTTCATAATGGTCCTTGCGTCAATAAAAACCTGATATATATCATTTTCATAATCATCACATTTCTGCATTCATTGCTACACCAAATCCCCTTAGTTGCGGTTCGTCGCAAACGCTGCAAGTTCCTTTCGTTTTTTTCCCCTTCTACCACTCACAGACCGTGCGCGTGCGTGTTCACAGCAGAGGCTTGCAAGTGGACTGGCCCGCCGAGAGATATGCTGGCGCACATCCGCGAAGCGCACAAGAACTTGACTACAATGCTTGGTGAGTCCCGCAATTGGCCGCTCTACTGCGGGTGCCACACATCGCAATGTTCTCTTTCCCGAAAGTAGATGTGTTCAAGTAACGATTCCTAGCAGTGTAAAAGAGATTAAATAGGCGAAAGCACTAATAGCCGAACCTGCAGAAACGGGGTTCGATCTTGGAACCTTTAGCAGCCCAACATTACGCTAATCTAGTTTGGGATAGGCTGGAAATGTGAACATTCAACCACGTGTGGCTCGCAACCGCACATCCAATGCGCGCATTAGCCGCGCGTGATCTTATTATCGTTAATCGTGATGTAAATGGCAATGGTGTGAAGTTAGTGATGGCAGTGTGTATCAGTCACGTTAGTCATACATTCGTAGCTGTCCACGTACGTACATGCCTTCCGGTATATACCAATAGTGGTACATATGCCAGTGAACGACATCGCTAGTTACATGCCATATTTTTTTGTTCCATTTTTTTCCTGCCACCGTTCAAGGTCACTTTCGCATGAGGAATGGGGCTCGCCCCCCCCCCCCCCTTTCCCTTTTGTCATTGGCAAAGAGACCTCCGAAAAAGCGGGGAGGGGGGCCTTATGCAGGACATACCCAATATCCACGTTACTGTGTGATCGTTCCACAAAAGAATGTCACTCAAAGTGCGCACGATAATTCATAGCAAATAGCTCATGCTTGCTGTCGTTTTAATGCACATTAAGAACCTGCGAGGTAACGTAACCTCCCTAAGCCTGTCACATGCGTCAGTCACCAATGTACATGTCAGTGATCCCTTAATTTAACGACATTCAAGAAATTTAATTGAGCCTTTGATCTTCACTTTCTCTTACACAGATAAAGCACCTCTTACCGCGTGGTTAAACGATAGCAGATGTTCACAAAGACTAGTTCGTCCGTCTAAGCTGATTTGCTGCTTCGCTTTTTAAAACGGATTCCGCAGGCGAGAAGACCGAGTTCGTCATCAACAACCCGGATACGCCATGGAACAAAGAAATAAGGGCAGTCCAGTTGTGCTCCGGCCAACACTTCATGCTTGTCCTCGCGAAGCAGCAAGTCGGCGCTTTCAACCTCGTCCGCGTGTTCATACAGATCCTGGGAACGCCGAAAGAGGCCCAACAGTTTACCTATAAGCTGGAGATCAGGGGAGATGATCGCACCCTCACGTGGTCTTGCAGGCCCACATCCGTGCTAGAAGGCATCCAGCAGGTCACGTTGCCAGGGGACGGCCTGGTCTTCGACTCACGGAGTTTCGCCCACGAAGCCAAGCTCAACGTCAAGGTCACCATCAAGCGTCTGTTTTCCACAGACGAGAACCGAGGACAAGGCGACAGTGACTGTCGGGACAGCTATTTCCGGATGTTCGGTGCACCGGGAAAGAAGTCCAGCGATGTCCAGGACGGTGGACGCAAACAGACAGCTCGTACGGGCAACGGCGACTGGGACAGTGAGGACAGCGAGGCCAACGACCTCCGAGACAGCTATTTCAGAATGTTCAAGCCTCGGAAGCAGTATCCCTGAGTGCCATGACATGTGTACGCCGAATTAAGTGTAGCCGAACCTCGTTATAACGAACACTGATAGAGCGAGCAGTGGGTTACAGCAAACTAAAGACGAACCACTCGCTGGTCATGCTTCATTCATGCCAGTGACACTTGTTCTAAAATTTTTACGCGGGAATCGAAAACGCGAGAGCCGCGGCGACGTCGGTTGTAACGAAGAGTTATTCGGTTCGCGTGGAGCTGAAAACTCGAAAGATAGCATAAAGAGCAAAACAAATGTTGAAAGGGAACTCACAGCCACCATATAGTTTTAAAGAGGTGCGCAAATGTTTGTCACACAGCGCAAAAGAAAAGCGCATTTGACCGGTTGCGCCACATAGCAACGAATGAACAGAACGGGAATGCTTTGGAGGCTGATATGTTACCTTCGTTTATGGCAGGTTTAAAGCCTGAAATAATGCGTTTCTGTATCTAGGATTTTCGCGCGAGCAAAGGTGCCGATATGGCGGGGGCGATTTCTATCTGTAGTTACAACGAATGTTCCGGAGATAAGGAAATAAGTTGCGGTCACAAAAATGCTAGTTCGTTCCAGCAAGGTTGCTCTACACCGGCCTGTGTGAATGGGGGAAAGAAAAATGGCCTGCTCTTTTTGTGCCAACGTCTTCTTTTTATTCTTTAGTGTTCATCCCTGCTTAATTGTTCTTAATTTAGCGGTGATAACTTTTGTTCACTTAATTTTGTCAGCACAGGCTGAAGTACGCCATAATACTACAGTAATGCTAGCAGTCCATTAGCATCATGAGTGTCCGATGGCGGCGCTGCGACCGGCACTCCGGTGACTTCAGATCGGTAACCCGCTTCTTGTCTGCTACGCTACCACTAAGATATAGATCACTGCAAACGCAGGGATAACATAGACTACATTTCTATTCAGTGCACTTTCGGACTACGGGAAACGACTTCTAAATAAACGCTTAATCGGCGTTTTAGTAAATTTATTTTATAAAAAAGAAAGAAAACGCCGGAAATCCGGTGAACATGTTATTGTGCATTTTAGTGTGCGCGTGCGTGCGTGTGTCAAGCACTCTAGCCAGCTGTTTGTTCAAGAACCAACAACGCTTCTGAATTTTGATTTAGTTGTATGTGCACATGCCACGTTTACAGAGCGAAATAATTTGAACACGGTGCCGTGATAAGAAATTGCGTATTGATCTCATTGTTCATCTGGACCAATGCTCATAGATGAATCAACCTCACTTGTGCTATGCGCCCGCTACCCATGGCAGGACCAGTAAAAAAAATGTTAATTACGATAAGCTCACTGACCCGCAGAGGGGAGATGTGTCACGGTGAATACGGTCACCGTATTAATAAACAGTCGTTAGATGCGCTTTCTCTGTGTATGTCGTTTTTTTAAACAGCAATTAAAGCTGTGCAGCGTGACGGTCGTACGCCATTGGCCACCAGGAAATTGTCATCATCATTAGTTCTGGTCCCCAAGTGTGCGTGTGCACTATACGTCTATGCAATGCCCAATGTGCGGTGTTGATGATGATGATGATGATGATCCTTCAAATATGGCGCATACCCACTACGGGGGATTGGCCAAGACCTGGAGTGCTTAACTTTTAGCTGGTATATTGTGCAAATACCACAACATGATGAATAAAATAGAATCATAAATTAATAATAATCGGGAGAAAAGTAAAACAGAGGGGAAAAAAAACTATGTAGACTATTTGTGCACTTCTACCATCAAAACAGGTAATGTTTTGCACGCGCGCTTCTTTCTTATCTTGCGCCCATGGCCTCAGTCCACATATACACCGGCAAAACTGCGGCTGTTGGGCGCACATGTTGCACGTGCAAGCCGAGGAAGAAGACAAAGATAGTGCGTAGATTTGTGCCAACTGTAGAGGCCACAACAACAACAACAATTTGTGCGGTGCAAGGCGTCTGGCAAAGCTATATGCGTCAAGCCGCACAGCCGGTTCTGCCTCCGCGACACAGCTTGTAATGCGTAGCTGCGCATGCGCATTAGCCAAGCCCCGATGCCTCGGAACACGAAGGTATGCGGATGTGCAAGACCTGTCGGAAAACGCTTGCATTTACGCCGCTCGTCTTCATCCTCAACAGCACCGTAAAATCCAAGCAATAGCCTAGCGACATCGAAGTAATAACGAAGTACAATAAAGACTGAGGATCAATCAGCTTCGCTGTGCCAAGCGCAAGCTTTCGAATTTTTGTTCTTTTTTTTTGTTTTTAGGGGCCTGGGCCGCTGGCGTGTGCTCACGTCGTTGTCACGTTCAGAAAGCAGCCGTTGGAAACATGTTGACGACATGCTAATAACTGGCCAAAACCAGTTAAAGATAGATCCAGATTAGGAATGGTTAAGATAGACATGAAGACAAATGACAAATGAATGAAAGATAGACATTAAGGGTAACTAATAGCGTAATGAGACCAAATTAAGCGAAAATCAATCCGATAGTGTCGAGGCTAAACACAAGAGTAATACACAAAGGCGAATAAATGGGCTGCAGCAACACAAGGTTACATACACGAATGAACTCGGTATAAAACCGGCCAATAATGGTTAAAAATAAACTAAATGGATCCAGATTAACAATAGCTAAGATAAACCAGATTTGCATAATAACATAAATATATAGATTAAGGTTAATTAGTTGCTGAAATAGATCGAATCAAGCGATAGTAATTCCAAAACGCCGACGATAAACACAACAGAAACACAGGGGAAACACACAGGCGATTCACTGCTCCGCAGTTCTTACAGCTTTCACATGCAGTGAAACTGGCTTAAATTTTCTACAGCTTCCACAGTTCTATAGTACAGTTCTGAACGCAGTGTGGGCGCGTTTTGGACTCCAAGAAGGCCTTGCAACGACAGAGCACGTACAGGGAAGGAGGGGATTGCGAGACAAGGGCGTGTCTAGGAGCGAAAGACCAGTTCAAAGTAAGAGGTTATCTTGGAGTGATGAGAGAGAAAGTGAGCGCGCGCGCGTAACTCGCTGCACAAATTATCTATGTACAGCTCAGCTCTTCTGTATTCACCCACTGAAAAAACAAAACAAAACACGAGCGTTTACGTAAACACTGCAGGTGGTTTGTACCTGCACGCTATGTGTTGGGCCGCTCGATCTGTAGGCAAGGCATGGTGTTCCGCATTTTGGAATGCATTAAACGTATATAAACTTTTGCGTCACTCCTCCGAAGCACACACACGCAGTCATGTTCTGGATGATGTCAGAAACCTGGTTGGCGACGTCTACGGTAGTGCTATCATCGCACGCTTTTACGTCTTTCTGGGAAGCATGCAATAAAATTCGTTTCGATTTCCATACTCTCGCCTTGATTGCAATGCCCGCTTCTGGCGTTTAATGAGAGACACTATTTTTATCGGCTCATGTCTTTCCTGGGGTCGTTTACCCACCGCAATCGCCGAGTTGTGGACGCCACTTATAATTGCGTCCGCTTCTGCAAGAGGCTTTGTTTTTGTTTACCGGCCCCTTGCGCGACGGGGGGTCAGAGGGCATTAGAGATGCAGAGAAGACCTGATCCCCGCGTTTTGTTTGGGCGAGGAGAAGGGGGGCTTTCTGCCCGCTGATCCTGTTTCGTTGCCGCCGTGAAAACAGCACAGCATCGCAAAGGCGCGGGCAGTGAGCCTGTCCTTCTTTGTCACCGTGGGTCTTTCCGCTGGCTGTTTGGTTCGGAGATGTCTGAGCGCCCCGTCGAGCCCGCCAGACGATATATATATATATAAAAAGAGAAAATGGGAGGGGGGGGGGCACAGGTACAGTGAACTTCATTTTATCTTTTACAGGGCGAATGGACTGCCGCTTGATCGAGTTAATTCGTGATAAGAAAAAAAAAAAAAAACGTTCAATAAGACGAAAGACCAGAACTACAAGTCAACAACCCGGGAACCTCTCCTTGTTATGGTTACATCACCATGTCCCTGTGGGGCCCTCTCAGTGTCCTCCAAAAAAACCAAACGCGCCGGCGCGCTTGACTTGTAGTTTAGACCTTCTACGCTACCTTAGTTATCTAACGACGTTCGGTGAACTGTGGTGTAGGCGCTGCGATGCGAGAGTGAGAGAGAGAGAGATACTGCTGGCGTGGCGTGACACTTGGATTCATCTAAAGATCGGAACAGGTTCCGCCGCTTCAAACCCGAGACAGCGTTGCCTGCATAATGACCATTTATCAAGGTTGAATGTATTGGTTTCTTGGAACGACCCGATCGCACCCTGTATATAAGGAGCAACCCGAGGCTTAGGGTACGGACTCGTACTCGTTTACGAGGGGAGTTCCGGTTGCAGAACAGGACGACGACATGTTGTTCTCGACGTCTAACTTAGTTCTTCTCGTGGTCCGTCGCACTGGCGACGGGCGCGTCGGTCGAGCCTCGGGCCGACCGGTACAGCCCCGACTGGCAGTCCCTGGACACCCGTCCGACGCCGTCGTGGTTCGACGAGGCCAAGGTGGGCGTCATGGTGCACTGGGGAGTCTACTCGGTGCCCAGCTTCGGGGGCGAGTGGTTCTGGCACAGGTGGCGCGAAGGCAAGGAGCCCAAGTACGCCGAGTTCATGCAGCGCAACTACAGACCCGGCTTCACGTACCAGGACTTCGCGCCCCAGTTTACGGCCGAACTGTTCGACCCGGACCGATGGGCCGACATCTTCGAAAAGTGAGTTTCCAGTAGGGGGCGTATATGTGGCTTAAACTCGCTGTAACATCGCCTTAGGAGTTTTATATCAGCGTTCTCCTAGTTTCGCTGTGCAGAATCTTGCGGAGGCCAGTAATGCAGTGAAACAGCCGTTCGACCATAGTATATATATATCTGCAGCCGTGGGCATCGAGTGATCCTTACAAAGTGGCACGCCGTATTGGAATGTAAGAGCTCTCGTATGATAACATATGTATGTTTACGCGTTAAATAAACCCAGAAAGTATTAGTGTGATAATTTCATGCGTAGACAAGACGGGACACAAAGGGAATAAGGAAGCAGCAGGCTGACAACTGCCACTCAGAGGGGTTGAACGCCTGGCAGTCTGTCTATTTAGAAAGTGGATGAGGTGGGCGTGAGGAAAGAAAACGTATAGTGGCGTTCAACTATGGTGTTATTCCACGATTTGATTTTTGGGGCTTGACGTCCCAAAACCACGATATGATTATGAGAGACGCCATAGTGGAGGGCTCCGAAAATTTCTACCACCTGGGGTTCTCTAACGTGCACTGACATCGCACAGCACACGGGCCTCAACGTTTCGCATGCGTCGAAATGCTGTCGCAGCGGCCGGGATTCGATCCCGCGGCCTTCGGATTAGCAGCCGAGTGCCATAGTCACTAGACCACCGTGGCCGTGGTATGACATTATTCCACTTATAACCAAGCCGGAGCAATATATTTTACGGCTTTCGGATGTGGAACTTCCCATCACATTGGCACTTCTCACCTGTAGACTTGCGTTCGAGGGCTGCTTACTCGCAAGTGCAGCTGCAGAAGTTCTTCATAGGGAGCTTCAGCGCGTGCGGTAAATCGCAATATGCGAAACACTTGGAGAAGAGCGGAATACCGGGTGTAAGCGGCGCATGCGTAAACATGGCCGACCACTCTGAGCGCATGACGCCCGATTCGAATCTTTCGAGTGGTCGTCGCGCGCTCTGTAGACCTAGAGTTACTAACTGACGGTAGTATTTGCTTTAGCTTTGTATCATGAAGCTTCCAGAGTAAAGAATCCGTGACAATTCGACACTGTTTCTGAGCGCGACACTCAAGCTTTCAAGGCTGTAGGCTTAATGAGCGGCTGTCAGGACCTCGGAGGACAGATCATGTGGTTTTGCCTATTCTGTTTATCAACTATAGCTACTGCCAGTTGACGGTGACAAACAACGCTATATACGCTATCCGGTACGCCTTTGCGTATACCGCTGTACCGGATACGCTAAATTCCCTAATAACTAGCCTAGCACAAAGCGGCAAATGAATACCTGTATGCAATTCCACATCCTTTAGTATACAGAAATGAATGCTAACTATGAGTGTGGAAGATTAACGTGAGTCGTCAAGTTCAAATGGCCACGGCCGATCTTCCCGCAGGCGTCTACAGAGCGACGTTGTGTGTCGGTCTCAGACAACGATGAACAATGCAGGTCCGGAGCCCGGTACGTGGTGGTGACGAGCAAGCACCATGATGGATTCACCCTATGGCCCTCAAACGCGTCAGTCAACTGGAACTCAATGGACGTCGGGCCTCACCGGGACTTGGTGGGAGATTTGGCCAGCGCCGTGCGACGCAAACAGGGAATGCGTTTCGGCGTGTACCACTCCATGATGGACTGGTTCCATCCGCTCTATCTGGCCGACAAGGAGTCGGGCTTCACGGAGGCCCGCTTCCCGCACGCCAAGACCTTACAGGAACTGAGGGAACTCGTGGAGAGGTAAGATCGAAGTTCGTGCATGGATATATGTGGGACGAAAAATTTTCGGGTTGACGCGCTCATGCAGTGCAGGCCAACGCTTTAATCTGAAGCATTGGTCACGCTGGAGCAGGAAAAAAAGCTGCGGTAGCATCGGCAACAAGCATCCAAGGCCAATACGCTGTCGCTCAGGGTCACTTGGCGGCAGCGATTGCGAGGAACAAAGCGCAGGAAGTCACTTAATCGAGGCAAAGTCTGGTTGGACAGGAAGACCGCGTTACGTACGTAATGCCTCTCACAGTCTATTTCTTCCTTCGTGATTGAAAGCTTAGTCACCCTTGATACTTAGTGATTGATTTCTGGCGCAAAAGATAAATGTGCGCTGAGAGTGAGGTACAGCAAATAGATTTATACATTCTTACGATCGACGTTTGGAGCTTTTTGTTTGCACAAAGTTCATTAACATTACAGCATATCACTAACAACATGCAGCCGCAAATTAGGACTACTAAGGTATGCCGCCCGAGGTCGTTTACTCGAAAATTCTCCCAAGTGCCATTCAGTTCGGAGCAGTATAATCTTGGCGTCAAGCAAACGGCATGACGAGGTGGAAATATCCGTCCATTTGGTTCCCCATGGTTTCACCAAGGTGCTGAGTATATTTTCTCCACTTTCAAGGCAGCTCATTTGCAACTGATCCCGACTGGTCCCAACAGGTCAACTGCTGGCGAACCACAATCCCATGCAAGCTCATGCCGCTCGCCTTCCCTATGCAGGTACCAGCCCGACGTGTTGCGTACCGACGGGGACATGGAAGCGCCGGACACCTACTGGAACAGTACCAACTTCCTGGCGTGGCTGTTCAACGACAGTCCCGTCCGGTCCACCGTCGTGGTCAACGACAACTGGGGCAAGGAGGCCCGGTGCAAGCACGGCGACTCCTTCACCGCCTGTGGCGGCGAGCAGGGCGTCCTGCTGCAGCACAAGTGGGAACACTACGTGAACCTAGACAAGTCTTCCTGGGGATACAGACGGGAGGCCAGCCTGTCAGACTACCACACCAGCCAGGAGCTCATCGACAAACTGGTGAGCACCGTCAGCAGGAACGGCAACTTCCTCGTCAACGTGGGCCCGACCAAGGAAGGCACCATCACGCCCGCCTTCGAAGAGAGGCTTTACGACATGGGAAAGTGGCTGTCCGTGAACGGCGAAGCCGTCTACGGCACGCACCCGTGGAAGCACCAGCAGGACGAGGCCACCCCCGACGTCTGGTACACGGCGAAAGGAGACACTGTGTACGCGTTCGTGCAGAGGTGGCCGAAGAACGACGAGCTCCACTTGCAGTCGCTCGACATGAAGTCGGCGGAAGGCAGCGTCACGCTGCTCGGCATGCCCGGCGGCGTGCTGAGGTACGCGGCGGCGAAGACCAAGGGTACCGTGGTTGTACTGCCGAGGCTCACGCCCGACAAGCTGCCCACTCCGTGGGGCCTGGTGCTGAAGATCGAAGGTGCCGCCTGATCTCTTCTTATGCTCGCCACAGTGACGCACTGTCCGCGGGTCGACGAACAGGGAGCGAAATGCAGCTCCGTGCCCGAGTGTGTTTGTGGCAAAATAAAGCAGTGACAAAAGTCCACACGCATATGTGTCGCGATTCTGACAGAAAGTAGTAAAGTACAACGGCTACAGCCACAGGCTGTGGTGTTAGATCCGTAACAATTAATGGAACGTGGAGTTTTATGGCGCCAAGACCTAGCAATATCAAGTTTCTTGCGGGGCACTCTCCGTTCGCCCCCCGTACATGGGAAGTGAAGTTGTCCATAAAATTCAGCAAATTCTGACAAAATAAAAAGTAAGCTCATATAAAAATTCACGCGAGATCTACGCCGTGAAAATCATCGGATTGGTTGATTGTCTGCTGGGGTTTGACGTCCGAATACCACAATATGATTATGAGAGGCTGTAGCGGCGGGCTCCGGGAGTGGAGGGCTTCTTTAACGTGCGCCCACATCACACAGTACACGGGCCTGAAAGCTCGCCTCCATCGAAATGCAGCCGCCGCGGCAGCGGGATTCGATCCCGGGACTTTCGGATCAGTAGCCGACTGCCGTAGCCACTAGATCACCGTGGCGGGGCTGAAAATCGTCGAAATAGCGAAGCTGTTCTCTTTATCGCTAATTGTGGCGTCAGCAGCAAGGGTGTCAAGCGACGCAGCTCGGGGGATCGAACCTTCAATTTCGGCTTAGACCTTTTCTACACATTATGGCACATTGAAGTTCACATAATCACAACCACGTGGGCAGTGGGCTGAAGTAAATAGTGGGTGGAGGGCAAGAGCAAGATCTTTGCATTTGTTGCTACACCAATGCAGCCGTGGCTGCGGGTATCGAACCCACAACTTTGCGCATAGCCTTCCCCATACCTAATCGCACATTGGCCTTCGCGTAATCACTATCGTCGAGGGCAAGAGCGTGTCGGCTATTCACTTTTTCGTTACAAGCACTATAGGTCGGACGCAGGGCACAGCCCATATTTTAAACAGCTTATGCTGTTAAAAGGGGGCAAGTGAGTGAGTGAAACAACTTTATTTCGAGATCCGGCTAGTTGCTGGTCTGGGCCAGACCGCTCAGATGGAGGGCGGAAGAACCTGTCTTCCTGTAGCCTCCCTGGCCTGCTGGATAGCCCAGGTTTGGTCCTTTAGGTCGGAGCTGAGCAGAGTTTTCCGCCATCGCTCCCGGAGAGGTTCTGGGGAGTCTGTTTGCTGATCGGGGCAGCCCCATAGCATATGACTTAGGGAGGCCTCTTCTGTTTTACAGACTTTACATATACAGTCCGGGTAGAGTTCTGGGAACATCCTGTTTAACTGGACAGGGCTGGGATAAGACTTTGTTTGCAATTTGCGCCAGTCGGTCGCCTGTTTCCTATGTAATTTTGGATGAGGTGGAGGGAAAGTCCGCCTCGAGTCACAATAGTACTTTGTGTATTCCGCATAACTGGTTAGCCTTTCCTTGATTGGTTCGTCTTCGGCAACAGCATCTCCCGTTGAGGATGCCCCTTGGGCTGCGCGGTGGGTTAGTGCTCGCGACAGCGCGTGGACCATCTCGTTCGGGTTGGGTGCGTCTGTGTCTGTGTGTGCCGGGAACCAGATTAGGTATCTGGGGTCCTTCGAAAGCTTCAGTTCCTGGCTATTTGTTAGAATTCGCAGGGCCTGTTGCGAGATTCGTCCTTGCGCAAAATTCCTAATCGCGACCTGCGAATCGCTCAGAACGACGTTATGTTTAGTCGAGGTGAGGGCCATGGCGATGGCCACCTCTTCTGCTTCCTCTATTCGGGATGTTTGGACTGTACATGCGCTTATGCATTTTCCGGTCGCGTCGACCACCGCTGCGACATGTGCTCTCTGCTTGGCGTACGGGCTCGCGTCCACAAATAAGGTTTTGTCACTCATGTCGTGTGTCTTTAGCAGTGCTTTCGCTCTGTGACGTCTGCGTTCGCTGTTAGCGATCAGGTTCATGTTTCTGGGGAGTGGACTGATCACTAGTTGGGTAAATGGTTCAAGAGATTTATCAGATACACATGATATCGGCAAATATGTTCCTTAACACTCCTTCACAGCAGGGCTGAGCATTATCGCGACATAAAGAATCAATATAGATTTGAAAAATGTATTTGTCTCACTAGTGGAATACTCTTATGATGTATCGCTTGTATCGGGATGCTATGCAACACATGGACATCTCACCGCCTTTCTTTTTTTTCCGGAAATGGGCTGATTAGTTTCCAGGGAGAAAATGACTTTTTTTATAGAATGCCAAGCAAGTGAAGCACCGCCCGTTGACGACACAAAAGGGCGGCAAAGGGTTCTCCCTGCCTCCATGCAGATAAAGGTGTGTGACACGGCAGTAGTCAGCCGAAATGACGAAGGGTGCTGTTCTCCAGAGACCGGTCCAGCATCATTAATATTTTTCTTGTGGCCAGCCATTTCTTCATGACCACCTGTGTAGCAAACACCTAGAAACAGATGCTTTGCAATGCCTCGCACACATTCAGTTCTTCAAGCAGCGGTAGTACTTCTGAAAAGCACTTCCCAAAATGGCAGCGGCAATTTGGCTCGAAGGGGCCCACCTTCTTTGTAGCGTCTCAGAATGAGCTCATCTTCAATTTATGAACGTGCAGCAGTCTTTTGTGGCACCAGGCTACACCAATGGATCTTGTAAATAAATTTCCGACAATCAGTAAAAGAGTTGTTACAGCAAAATGAGGCGTACGCAACGATTGCTGGCATTGGGCTTTTGTTGAGCCCCTTTCAATTCCTTTTAACTGGTGGTTTACCATGAGCAATTTAGACTTAACCACATGCCTTCATATGTTTCTACTAACAAACTGTACAATTTGGTTTGCAATGTATTACTCAGCCTTGTAAAGTAACGGAAAACTAGCGATGTTACTTTGTTATTTAACAGTAACTGTAACTAACAAGTTACTTTTGGAAACTCGGTAACTTTAACATAGTTACTTCTCTGTCTTAGATAACTAACACCTACTTTTTACTGGTAACGTGCCCATCACTGAGTGACATCCTTGGCCCAGCTCAGCTGTTCCCTCAGATTTCACAGGCCTCCGAACTGGCATTACTTTTTTTTTTTTGTACATATGTAAAGAGTTACTCTATTATCTCCTTCTCTTCCTACCCTTATCTCTTACTTGGCACTACCCCTCCCCCTGCTACAGGCCCGACTGTGGGAATTTTTTAAAAACCAATAATATATAATTCGCCATTCCGCAGTCCAGGAGGCTCCCGAAACCCATTACGAGCACCAGAGTTCTAATGACCTTATCTCGACCTTATCGTGTCCTTATCGACCTTATCTTTCATTCAATCCTACTTCTGCAAGGTTCATAACTCACATCCAGAGTCCTCTTTATGGTGGGCAGCGATGAAGACTCCACCTATCATCTACCGAAAGGGCACACACCACCCATTTGAAATGTGGGCCTGAGGAACCAAAAAGTGCCACTTCACAAACAAAGCCAGCGAGTCGCACCTCGCGCATTTTACATCATCACATGGAGATGTAAAATGGAGCCTGAAGAGGTCGCCTTGTGGCCTCAAAAATTGAGTGTCAGTACTTTTTTTAAACAACCCTTGAAGTGCACACAGATGTTCTCCAAGCAACGCTGTTGATAATCAACGAGGCTTAGTCTTAAGGCAAATAATCTGCCACTTTTATATGTACAAATGAATTTGTATGGAAACGAACTGACAAACTCTGCACGAGTTCAGTTCAGTCATGTTTGGCATCCAGATCTGCAATGGCCGAACGTACAGCTTCCAGCACTTTCTCTCCGGCTTCCAGTACTCGGTCACCTGAGTTATCTAGCTTCGATGTCGATGCACCAGCATCGAGCACTGTCTCGGGCACATTGCCCTTCTTTGCCACCAACTTGCCACTGCTAGGTCGAGTTCAGCAATGCTCGAGCATATGGCTCCTACAAACTGGTCGCCTGAGCCACACAGCTGCGACGTCGATGGGCCAGCAGCCAGCATGGCCTCGACCAAGTCCTCTGGCTTCTGCGTGGATTCATCGTAAACGAGGTCCAGCACGTGAATGCCAGGGCACAAAGCCTCCTTGAGTGTACCGCCGGCTGTAGCTCCCAGTGAAGTGGATGCGCCAACATTTAGCACAGTCTTGGCTAGCTCGTTACGCTTCTTCATGGAGTTGGCGAGCTTGTATGGAGGATCAATCGGTGGCTGCACGGGCTCGCAGAACTCGTATCCCTTGTCCTTGTTGAGCTGCATGAAAGAAGGAGAAAAAGAAATGCTTTTTGTGCTTCACACATGCCTTTATTTAGTCATCTCTCTGAGTAGTAGGACAAGAAAGGAAGGAAGTTAGGTTGACTAGATAACTAGACGTCTGTTTTGATAAAATAAAGAGACACACATAATCACGATTAGTTAGAGATGAAAGTTTGCTTCTGCAGTTCGAAAAAAAAGAAAAGTGTGTATGGCTTCAGTTCAGGCTGCCTTTGCCAGTGTCCTCCAAGGATGAACACAAAGCATGCGGTTAGATGAGCAAGGTGATGAGAGTTGGTAATCGAAATGCACTTACAAGGAAGCTTTTCGCAGGACGTCATATCGTCATGAAGGGGATGAGAACGTTGCAGTACTTGCATGAGGATAACTGTCTTTTTTTCATATTGAAAGTAAAATTTCTTTTAACAGAATAAAAAATTCATTGTATCACTTTCTCCTGCCGGTCCCTTTGGCTTGCCTTAGAGGTCCCATGACACCAAAATTTCAAACGCAAGATGCTTGCATTAATTGGTTTTCCTGCATACGAAGGCAACCTTGACCGAGTGTTAGCGGCGAACGTCGCCTCTAAGTAATTTTAATATGGTTTCAAGGTAAGCGGGAATGCTCATCCGTGCTTGCAGCACCTCGCGACATCGCCACTAGTATGACACGGTTAGTGGCCCCTATATCGCAGAGGCGTGGCCCCTATATCGCAGAGGCCACGTCAAAAGCCGTATTTTTTTTTCTGCTTCCTCTTTGTGTTGGTTGCTCAAGCGTACATTGTACACATGCTATGGTTCGGCGTGTGTACCAACGTGCGCCGCCGCATGCTACGACAAGCGGCATAGGGTTGTTCAGGACACACTGACGTAGATCACTGACGGACTCTGGCTCCTTGTGCACTAGGGCATGTACGATCTGAATATGTATCTTCCTCATCAAGTGCCTGCGCTCACTTCAGACAGCCGCCGCGCTAGCCCCACGGCGCTAGTTTCTTGCAGTTCTTGGCGCGCGTTTCAAAGCTTCATTAAAACTGAACAAAATTGACGGTTCTGTGACTAATTAGACTTCACGCCGGAGAATTTGCCGCTCCATGCCGTGATTACAAGACACTGTTCTACTCGTTAGAACATAAACGTCTCCAACAGAAAAATGGCTGTCATGGGCCCTTTAAGATCCCTTGTGTATACAAACTTAATCGGGTGCCCATTCAAGGGCACCTTGACAAGCTCTGTCTGCACTGGATTGCTTAAAAAAGCCAAAGCTGGTCTTCGAGGTTCATATCCTTTCTTATATTTAACTTTTCCTACTAGGCAAGGAACTGAAGATTTTCCTCTGTTAGCGCTACTCATGGTCACGAGCCTATGGCATACAACAAAGGCATGATGCAGCTATGTTCAGTGTGTAAAGTAAATTTCCTTTGACGTCAACTTCCCAGAACATTACAATTTGCATTTCTTATGAAAGAGATATAGCGCTTACAAGTTGGAGTCGTGTAGAAAATGAAGCTACGTACTTGAACTTGACACAACATGCACTCCGCCACCATTTTGAGCGGGCAATGGCACTCAAGCTGGGTCTGTGATGGGAAACTGTTGCCAATGCCCATAATGCAGCTTTGGTTTCCTACTCGACGCAAACGCACAGACAGTTGTTGGCCTTCTTTCATCGGAAAAATGTGCGTGTCGAATTCAAGTAAATATGTCAGACGCTCTGACATCACTTTTATGAAGTACTACAGCGACAGGTTGCGTGCTGTCATCTTCAATGAAATGAGGTGGGTAATCCAGGAGGCTGTGCAATATCAGATGAAGTGCAGAAAGCTTCAAGCACCTGCCCCCCTATAATGCTAATCATAATTCCAATAATAATCAAATGCAGGTGTCAAACTGAAGTGGTATTAGCCTTCCGCTAGGAGAAGAAGAGGCGCAACATCCCTGTTGGAAAAGAAGACGACGTTGGAGTAAAGGGGCAGGCACTAAGGATGGACGCCCGTTCCAATGCAGTGTATTCTATTGTGTCCTTGTAAAGAGGAACACTACATTATTTTGGCGCATCGACAGTCGACTACAAGATGTGGGTGACATTCTTCCTCGATGAGGCCTCCATGGAGAATATCTTTTCGAAATACCAAGCTCAAGATGAACCAGGGGTGGAACTACCTCGGGAACTCTGCTCTGCTGAACTTGTAAATGTGGTCTTGGAGAAATCTTCCACAGACACTGATGAACTACATCAAAGAGGTGCTGTGAAAGTGAACTTGCGTCTGCAGAATTTCGTCGAGCTAGTCCTTCAGCCGATGCGTCGAGAGGACTCTGGATCGTAGTCTTCAACGGATGAGGTGAGCCCTATTTTGAAACCTCTTCAGCTACAGCCCCGCCACGGTGGTCTAGTGGTTATGGCACTCGGCTGCAGATCCAAAGGTCGCGGGATCGAATCCCGGCCGCGGCGGCTGCATTTCGATGGAGGCGAAATGTTGAGGCCCGTGTGCTGTGCGATGTCAGTGCACGTTAAAGAACCCCAGGTGGTCGAAATTTCCGGAGCCCTCCACTACGGCGTCTCTCATAATCAGAGCTGGTTTTGGGACGTTAAACCCCACAAATCAATCAATCAATCTTCAGCTACAGCAAGAGCAGGTTGTATACAACAGAACCAACTCGTAACGTCGCTGATCAGTTCCCTAAATGATGAAAAGCCCGTGCCTAAATTTGTAAAGGGGCACGCATTAAAAATGGACGCCTGTTCTAATGCAGTGTATTCTATTGTGTCTTTGTAAATAGCAACGTTACATAAATAAATACTGGTGCATACACTTCGAAATAACCCTCCCTTTCTTCATCAGGTTGGTGCATGTCGCGAAGCGAAGAATTCAGCAAGAGTTTCAGTGCAAGTGCTTTGGAGTCTCCAGTTTCAATCACCAAAAAAGGTGGCACATCTCTGTCGTACTACATAGTGGAAAGGAAAGTAAAAGACGTGGTGCCATTTGATGTCGGTACTGAACGTGTTCCCCTCTCAAATGTTTCTGAAGATTTCTTTCACTTAAACTGAGGGTAAATGGCAGCAAATCACCACATGTGATCAAATTAAGCCCTCGAAATGAACAACTGCAACCATAAGGTGTGCCATCCAGTTTTTCAGGGCCATAATATATAAAAGTCATGCAAAGCCATGCCGGAATGCCAATCACCATTAGCGGTAAGGAGCCGGCAGCAAATCCACCTGCCAAATGCCACTGCTCAAACCTCCATCACCAGAAGGAGAAAAAGTACAGCAATAAATGCAGCTTATTTTATGCATTGATAATTCAACAAAACGACACAACACAAATCATGATATAAGCTGGCTCAAGCCATTCACCTGCCTAAAAAGCCATTATGCCTAAAGAATAAAGGCAGTCCAGTGACGAAATATACAGTGTACTGGATCAGGAGATTGAACGGTCACCTGGTGGAAAAATGCGCAAGTGCCTCACAACATTTTCAGGAAGTACATATTGTCACGCCGTGAGAAGAAAAAGTGAGGTTTTATAAACAGAAGGTCGGCTCGTACAGCTCAGACGCGGGACAGCTCGAACTTCTTCTTTGTCGACCTCCCTCAGTCCATCCCCACGTGCCAACACCAGGTGGCATATGTCCCCCCTATCAAAAGCATCGACTCGATGCTTGGGAAACGAGAGAAACGGGTGAGCCAGCGGAAGTCAATGTCTATAAGAAAAAGTGAAAGGGCGCGGTTGCTGTTGGAAAAATAGAAATACGTGTGTGTGGAAGTATCGAAGGTCACCAAAGACAAAAGGAAAGTAAATTTCACACGGGAACACATGAACAAGGGCGAAAACACAACTACTGTGTGAAATACGGCTTGAGTCGTACAACGTGCACAGTTTCAGGCCGGAGCTGTCGACGAGGGGGCATGACACCGTCCGGAAGTACCTCGTATGTTACGTCACCAACACGTCGCACTACCTTGTACGGCCCGAAGTAGCGGCTTAGGAGTTTTTCAGATAACCCCGGCCGTCGGATAGGTGTCCACACCCAGACTTGGTCGCCGGGGCGATAAGCAACGTCTCGATGGCGGAGGTTGTAACGTCGTGCATCGGCGGCTTGCTGGTGGCTGATGTTTACGCGAGCCAGTTGACGGGCTTCTTCGGCGTACTGGGTGTATTCCTCGGTGCCTGGAGAAAGTTCATCGCTTCGGTCGCACGGAAGCATGGCATCAAGCATCGTTTGGACGGTTCGCCCGTAAACAAGACGGAAAGGCGAAAATCGGGTCGTTTCCTGCGTTGCGGTGTTGTAGGCAAACGTGATGTATGGAAGAATCTCGTCCCAAGTTTTGTGCTGGACGTCCACGTACATGGCCAGCATATCTGCGATGGTTTTGTTCAAGCGCTCCGTTAGCCCATTAGTTTGAGGATGGTACGCTGTTGTTTTGCGGTGACTCGTACAGCTCAGTCTGAAGACGTCCTGCATCATCTGTGCTGTAAATGACGTCCCTCTATCTGTGATTACGCATGACGGGGCGCCATGTCGCAGGACGATCTGGTGTACGAAGAACTTGGCGACTTCAGAGGCCGTGCCGCGGGGTAGGGCTTTTGTCTTGGCATAACGGGTTAAGTAGTCCGTTGCAACGATGATCCACTTGTTGCCAGATGACGATAAAGGGAAGGGTCCGAGAAGATCCATTCCCACGAGGTCGAACGCTGTCTCGGGTGGTGAAATTGGTTGCAGTAATCCCGCAGGTTTCACAGGCGGTGTCTTGCGGCGTTGACACTCGCGACAGCCTTTCACGTAGCGGTGCACGCTAGATGATAATCGCGGCCAGTAGTACTGCTGGCGAACTCGCGTGAGTGTCCGAGAATAGCCCAAGTGTCCCGACGTGGGCTCGTCGTGGCGGGCGTTTTTCTTGTATAGAATGCCCCTTCTCAGACAAAACGAAGATAATTCGCGAGCAATGTGCCGAGGAACGTGGGATTCTTGGCCCTCAAGGTAATCGATAATGGGCCGTAATTCTGCGTCTTCTCGCTGCCTTGACATGAAGTCGGTATTAGTGACGGCTCCGAGAAACGCATAGTCATCCTCAGAGTGCAGAAAAGGGGAACTTACAGGTGCTCGAGAAAGCGCGTCGGCGTCTTCGTGCTTTCGCCCTGACCTGTACACAATCGTGATGTCGAATTCTTGCAAGCGCAAACTCCACCGAGCAAGGCGGCCAGGTGGGTCTCTGAGGTTGGCCAGCCAGCACAGCGAGTGGTGGTCAGTCACCACTTTGAAGGGACGACCGTATACATAAGGCCGGAATTTTGTCGTCGCCCACACGACTGCGAGGCATTCCTTCTCTGAAGCAGAATAGTTTATCTCTGCCCGAGAGAGTGTACGAGTGGCGTAAGCGATGACGTGCTCAACGGGGCCGTGTCGTTGCACAAGGACAGCACCAAGGCCGACGTTGCTAGCGTCTGTGTGGATCTCTGTATCTGCCTCGTCATCGAAATGGGCCAGTACAGGTGCTGACTGCATGCGCCGCCGGAGCTCTTCGAAGGCCGTCTGTTGTAGCGTGGTCCAGGCAAAAGGCACATCGTCTCGGGTGAGTCGAGTGAGAGGTTCGGCTATTCTGGAGAAGTCGGCAATGAATCGACGGTAATAGGAGCACAAGCCAAGAAAACGTCGTACTGCCTTTTTATCCGATGGAGCAGGAAAGGCGGCAACGGCTGCAGTTTTCTCAGGGTCTGGGCGGATTCCCTCTGCACTCACGATGTGCCCGAGAAACTTCAGCTCTTCATAGCCAAAGTGACATTTTTCAGGTTTCAGCGTGAGCTCAGCTGAGCGAATGGCTTGTAGGACCGTTTTGAGGCGTCTCAGATGTTCTTCAAAGGACTCTGAGAAAATGACCACATCGTCCAGGTAGACAAGACAGCTCTGCCATTTCAAGCCGGCGAGAACGGTATCCATCATCCTCTGGAAAGTGGCAGGAGCAGAACAAAGACCGAAAGGGAGAACTCTGAATTCATAAAGGCCGTCTGGCGTTACAAACGCCGTCTTTTCTCGGTCTCGTTCATCAACCTCAATCTGCCAATAGCCGCTCTTTAAATCAATGGATGAAAAATACTTCGCGTGCCGCAGCCTGTCCAGAGAGTCGTCGACGCGTGGAAGCGGGTAAACGTCTTTTTTTGTAATGCTGTTTAGCTTCCTGTAATCAACGCAGAAGCGCAGTGTTCCGTCCTTCTTCTTTACCAGGACGACTGGTGAAGACCACGGGCTGTTGGATGGTTGTATGACGCCATCGTCGAGCATCTCCTTTACTTGCGTTTGAATGGCCTCGCGTTCCTTAGCAGACACACGGTAGGGCTGTTGTCGGATTGGACGGGCATCGTCATCGGTAATAATTCGGTGCTTGGTGAGTGGTGTTTGGCGGACTTTAGACGAGGATGCGAAGCAAGACTTGAATTCTTTTAGTAGGTCGTGAAGTGCAGCCCTCTTGCCGTCGGAAAGCTTCGAATTGACGTCGATGCGGTCAAGAAGATTTTCACCAGCATACGTTTCCTCGGATGCGAAACACTCTGTGACGTCAGTAACAGGATCGCCATATGCCACAGCGGTACCACGAAAGAGATGCCGATGTTCGTAGTTGAAATTCGTAATGAGTATTTGTGACCTTCCGTTACGAGCACGTATAAGACTTCGAGCTGCGCACACACCTAGAAGCAGCAAGAGCGAAACGTTGCTTTCGGCAACAGCATCGCCGTCTCGGAGGCCCTCGCAGGTAACTTCGACAGGAACAGTCGCTCGCGGTGGTAACGTCACGCTGTCTTCAGCAACGCGCAGCACAGGTTTAGGGCAGCTCTGAGCGTCTTGTTCTGTGGCGCGCTGTGTCGAGAAGGTCACAAAACGCTCGCGGAGGTTTATAATAGCGCCGTACTCGCGTAGAAAGTCCATACCGAGAATGAGCTGACGCGAGCATTCGCGGAGGACTATGCAGGTGAGCACAAACGTTGATGCCCGAATCTTGACTCTTGCAGTGCAGCGGCCCAGCGGTGTAACAACGTGACCTCCAGCTGTGCGAACACGCGTTCCATTCCACGGCGTTATAACTTTCTTAAGAGTCGTTGCCAGGTTTCCGCAAATAATCGAATAATCTGCACCGGTGTCTACAAGTGCATTGACCTCATGACCGTCTAGCAGCACAGGTATGTCAAGCGAGACTCGATCGTGAAGTTCAGATATGGCCGCCGGAGATCCTTTGTCACTGCGTTCGAATGGGGATTTGATGGGTGAGATGTCTTCGTTACGCGTATAACTTCGTGCCTTCACTGAATCTGCTGCATTTTGTCCGAGCACCGATGGGAGGTCTTCCGCACTTCGAGTCCCAGCGACCTCGCCTCCGAAGATCGCTGCCTTCAGTTTTCCCGACGGGGGCTTGGTGAGCGCCCCTGTGCCGTCGCTTCGAATCGTGGCCGGATAGGTGAGCGTCGCCTCGGAGATGGTGATCGGGACTGACGTGGTGAGTAAGACACGCGTTGTTGGGCCAGATAATCTTCAATTTCCCTTGGCCTCTGGCCTACTTGGGGACGAGGCGAATTGATTGGAAAGCCGCGCAATCCAAGTTGTCGATACCGACACTCGCGGTAAATGTGACCAGCCTCGCCGCAGTGGTAGCAGAGGGGTCGTCTGTCCGGCGTACGCCAGAAGTCACTCTTCCGCATTGGTGCACGGCGACCGTCGATGTCGAAACCAGCATGTGCTGATTGAATGGTGACTGCTGGAATTGCCTGGAATGGGGCCACTGGGCGAGAAACGGCCACAGAGTTTCCGACGGTTTCTGCATACGTGCGGCGCGGAATATCTGTCGTCACAGGAACTGGGTCCACCTCGGGGGGCATAGCAGTGAGCGTAGGCGCATGCTGGCGGGTGTGCAGCGCTTGCTGAACCTCTTCACGAATGACACTGGTGATGGAGCCAACCACGGGCTGTCTCACTCCGCAGTACCTTTCGATTTCTTCGCGAACAACGGAGCGAACTATTTCGCGAATCCAGTCGGTGCCGCCGCTCCCCAAACTGGCGAACGACTCGGAAGTTGCTGCGACGTTAACTTGACGATCGAATAGGGCAGATCGCTGACGGAGAACCTTCTCCATCGTAACAGCCTCCTCGAGAAATTCGGCCACACTCTTTGGGGGGCTCCGTATCAGGCCGGCAAACAGCTGCTCTTTCACACCGCGCATGAGGTGGCGCAACTTTTTGTCTTCGGGCATAGTGGGATCCGCTCGTTTGAAAAGACGAGTCATGTCCTCGACGTACATGGTTACGGCCTCATTTGGCATCTGAACACGGGTCTGTAGTTCGCGTTCAGCGCGCTCGCGGCGGTCGGGGCTCCTGTAGCACTCCAGAAGGCGACGTTGGAATTCGCCCCATGATGTCAGCACAGTTTCTCTGTTCTGAAACCACGTGCGGGCGCCGTCCTTTAAGCTGAAGTACACGCGCCTAAGTTTTTTGTCCTCATCCCAGTGGTTGAACGCAGCGACGCGTTCAAACTCACTAAGCCAGTCATCCACGTCCTCGTGCAAATCTCCGTGAAAGGTGGGAGGCGTCAGTGGATTCTCGAGGGTACAGTAAGCTGGCGTAGGAGATGATGTACCTTCCGTGACGAGCGAAGACGACGTCATAGTCCCTCTGTCGGTAGGTTGCCCTGGCGTTTCGGGAGGTAGGCCTCGTTGCCGGCGGCTTACTCGGTGAACTGGGGTGTCCACGCGTACAGGACTCGGGTTCCGGCTGCCGGGTGGGGTGTCGCTCATGGGATGCGTCGTTATACCCAGCACCTCCACCAGTCTTGTCACGCCGTGAGAAGAAAAAGTGAGGTTTTATAAACAGAAGGTCGGCTCGTACAGCTCAGACGCGGGACAGCTCGAACTTCTTCTTTGTCGACCTCCCTCAGTCCATCCCCACGTGCCAACACCAGGTGGCATAATATCATAGGCGTTGCCCGCATAAGAAACGTGTGAATATGTGCTGTAACCTCTGCTATATCGATGCCGCGACCACACTGTACAAGCAAAATGTTTCATACAAGTCAGCCTTGATCTTACATACGATCACACTATTAAGGTGAAAGTTTTATATATCACATGTTATGGCGTGCTTGAAAGACTTGGTGAAGACCCTGCCCTGTCTAAAACTCGGTGTTGCTGCAGATAGCAGGTAAAAATAGTAGGAATCCCCTAAACATGCCACAGCATAAGGGTGCCACACCAAAATTCATGTGACCAAAACGTAACGTTATGTGATGATGCCACGATGACATAACCACCAGATGTCATCAATCACTGATGATGTTAAGGCATAATGACGTCACTAATGACATCATTCATGACGTCTTAACACAAAGAAAGCTCCATTTGAGGTGACACTTCTCAGTGAGGTTGCCACAGACAAAGACAATTCATGGTTGAGAGAAAATTCCATGGTTTGGATGGAATCAAGCTCAGGCCCCCGAGGTGCCCAGCAAGCATGCGGCCATGAGGCGCTGTCGCATGCCAACACACAAGCAGTCTTGCATGACCCTGTCAGATTTTTGCAATGCATGTTGGTTTGCTTTTAAAGGGATAAGAAAACATTGCTGCGCATGAGTGAACATTGTTATATAGACTGTCCATGTGCTCATACTGTTCAGTGTAAGAGTGATTCTACGATGCTGTCCCCCACAATAAGCATGCTGAAAATCCAAACAATCACGATCCACTCACCTCAAGCGGGTATGTCCTGTCCGAGTCAAATCCGTCGAGATCTCCACAGATGACAAATGGAACCATGGTTCTGTTTGGCTCTTCAATCGTAACTTTCACTGGCAGTTGCAAAGACAAGGGCAGCTTTTAAACCGCAGCAGGAATAGCTCACGGTAGTTCATAGTATAGCCAACAGAGCCATCGTAGATAAGTCAAATGAGTAAATCTTGTCGCAGCACAACATGGCAAGAAACATTAACACTTTGTGCAAGACCAGTAAGACAGCCCGTTCAAGCTATGATGATGCAGAAACGTCCTCAAATCATTGCTGCACCACTGTCCCACTAAAACGAATATGTTAAAACCCTCCAATATCACTGTCGCACACGCGTCAGTGGCCTCTCCCTATAGAGCATCGCCCTGATAGTAAATTCGAAGTATTGCTTTGCGGGAGGCATGAGCCTCACATAGAGCCACTCACTGATGTAAAGCACTTTTCTTTCACCTCTCCCAATTGTCAACAGCAGTTCTAGGATTAAGTCCTAGAACTACTGTTGGATCCATAAATAAGAACATAGAAGCAGCTTTTGAGAAAGTGCTCAGGCAACCACATTCCAGCAGTGTCACACTGCATCTCCAATAAATCATGTTTAAATGTGTAAATGCTGTCGCATAAACTGCAACTAGTAAGAAGTCACTGCGTATGTCAAGGTTAGTCCATGTCCTTACTACTCAGACGTCTTTTTGAAGTATAAATGCTCTGATTTTCCAGACTAAGTAGCTCTCACATTTCTTGAACAAGGATAATTAAGCTTGCCAAGTTTAAAGGACCAAACTGAGTGAATGACAGGCACAAACATTGCCAAGAATTGCCAAAATAGCAGCATTACAAAAATGAACATGTTTTTAAAGCATAACTACATAACATAGAATACGTTAAAACTTGGTAACATGCCACTGATAAAATTTTACAGGAAGTAGTATCAGCTGCCTTGCCATGCAATTTGGCTAACGTTTACCCTAGCCCAACTTTTACATTGGCCCACATGAAATGTGCATACTAAATCCGCACAAATACACCTTGAATTTGCCTGCATTGAATTCAGCAAGTGTGGCAAAAAGGAAAGAGATAACTCGTTTACAGCACCTTTGGCCTGAATCTGTGGAAATGCAGAGCCTGCACATCAACTTTTGCAAAGTTAGCTACTACTGTAAAACACCACGCATCACTAGAAACTTTAGACATATCTGTAACATTGAACATGCACTTAAACTGCACAACCAGCAGTCACCGTGAAACATGCGCAATCAGTGAAACAAAAAGGCACTCACAATCTTCCATGGAGCCAGAAAACATGAATGGCTTGTAACCCTCAGGTGGAACGTAGCGGCGACAGACAACAAAGGACTCTGAAAGGTGCAGATGCCCACCCCAAAAATAGAGTGATGCATTTAAAGTAGCCAAATTGCTAGAAAATGCAGGATTAGGATGCTTGAAAGACATACAGAAGAACAGTGCTACTAATTCACTATTTGAAATGTAGTCACAGTAAAAGAAAAAGCTAAATTGTGCTTCCACGTCATAACTTCAACACAGCTGAAATTTGGGCAAATCGGTATGTGACGTTTAAAGGAAGTAGCCTGGGATGAACTGGGACAAAAGAACGCCTAACAACACAACTCGGGGATGCATGCCTAACTACTCTCTGCCTTCCTCACAACAAGGGAAACCAGCGCTGGAAGATAAGGCACATAAAGGGAGCATAGAGACACTGGTTTGGCTACCGTAACTGTTTCTAATCCATACACAGTCTCTCTTTTTGTCTGGCTTCCTCTATTTTAATGCTTGATGCGACAATAGTGAACCAACTAGCACGCCGGTGTATACTTCCAATGTTCAGAACTTGGAAAACCGTCAGAAAAGAAATAAAAAATAGTAATGCACCTTTCAAACATCTATGGCAAATAAGTTTAAGGGAAACCTATTTCTGCTCGACTCTGACCCATTACAAAGCAGTGTGAGAGCAGCATAAGACAGCACAGCAGCAGTGGCATGCGTGCTGGAGCATACCTATGCTGGAGTTGCGGCTGCTCCGAGGCTTGGCGACAGTCACATGCTCAAAGAACAGCTTCAGCTGTGCGTACAGCAGTGTCACGTCTTTTCCTCGGAAAATCTGACGCCAGAAAAGAAAAAGAAAATTAGCTGTTTATTCCGCAGTTGAAAAGGCCAAAGCAGCGTAAATGCCTACGAATGAGCGGTTGCAGCTTATCATAATCCAGTCAACATGTTTCAATGTAACAATAATAATGATGAAATGGTGACGGGTTTTACGTACCAAAACCTAGATATACTTATGACGCACGGCTTGTAGTGGAGGATTCCGGGGTGATTTTGATCACCTATGGTTACTGAACTTGCACCTATATCTAAGTGCACTGTTGATTTCTGCATTTCGCCCTCACTGAAATGTGGCCACTGTGACCATCGTTTGATCTCACAACCTAGAACATTGCAAGCCAACACCCTAGCTGCTAGGGTACCATGGTGGGTATGCTGCAATGTTGTGACATTATTTCAGTCTAGGTCGCTGTAGTGCCCTTCAAAGCATGGTTACGTAATTAATTTTGCATCTGCCATAACACACTGCGCCCTCATAACTCCCAAACACAAAATGAACACTGGGCCTATTGGGTATGTAACATGAGAAGAAATATCTCATCCTAACATGGGCTAACGATACCGTAAATCCTGTGCACCAATAAAACATTCCAAGAGTGGCTATAGTGGACTACGCTGTATCATTATCACCAAATGATTCAGTTAATTTCCTATGCTATGTACAATCAAAGGCAAAAGATTACGGGATGTGAAACTGTCGAAAAATCTATATATTACCGCTTAGCCTCTGAATATAGCCTCAAATTAAATGTTTCAGCCTGTACAATGGGAAAACATCTACCCAACGAAACGTTTAATTCGAGGCTATGTTGCGGGGCTAAGCAGTAACATAGGTTTTTCGAAAGCTCCGCATCCCGTAAACTTTTGCTCTGGACTGTACACCATACCTAACAAACATGGTAGCTCAGCAGCTAACGTTTTGTGCTACTCAGCCACGGGTGCAGGTTCCATTCCCAACTACGATGGCCACGTTTCAATGAAGGCAAAATGCAAAAAAACCCGTGTGCATGGATTTAGCTGCATAGTAAAAAATCAATGTGGTCAGATTTGTTTTAGAGTGTGCCACAATTGAGTGTCTTATAATCATATCCACTTTTCGGGATGTAAAACCATGAATTAATGCATTTATGCACATCATGGCAATATCATTCATAAGGTAAACAGAATTGTAAACACCTTACCTTTGCTATGTAGGTGCCACCTGTCTTCAACACATGGGTTGTGATATTCAAGGCCTGAAAATTAATTCATGAAAATAAGTCCACCTGATAAATAAATCTAAGTAAAGCGTGACAGACCATGCCACAAACAAACAAGCCCAAAGAAAGAATGACCAAAATTCCACTGTAACAAACTGTCACCGATAGACCCTTTTCATAATTCGCAAGTGCCCTTTTCTGCACCGCACATTTGCACAACTAACGGTGGCACCCGTCTTGCTTGAAATGCTAACAAAGTTACAGTTGCACATGCCGAGGCTTGTTTTCTGTGTTTTTTTAAAACAGAAAGGACAAACCTACATTTTCCATGTCTAAGCACGAGCAGACTACGCTAGTACGTGCTGCATGCAGAATCAACTGTGCCACTATTAGTTGGGCTAACTGTATGGCAGGAAAGCTAGCTTCACAATTAGAAAAATGGTCTATTGTGCACCAAAACAGCTTTGTGCATTCCGTGCAAGAAAGCAGGCATAACACTTTATTAATGGCAGGGTTATTATCCGTTTCCTTCATTCATTATTACGAATAACCTGTTAAGTTTATATTCATTCATTATTGAACTTTGACTGTATAAATAGCATCACAGGAAGTGAGATATAGCTTCAGGGAAGCACAAATAGCACCAGTCAATGACCTAATCAATAGGCAGTCGATTAATAAAATATTACTGACAGCGAACCAGTCTATTCATGCCAGGCTGTTTGCCCTTACCGACAAAAGCAGCTCAGCCTGAATGTACTCGTCAATGTCGTGAAGGCCAGTCACTGTAAAAGAGAAGACAAAAAAAAAAAAGAAAGAATGCATACACTGCCAGGTCTTGTTTATCAGCAATGTGATGAACCATATACAAATAACTGGCGATAAAGGGAGATAGTGCTTATAACAATATCATCCACAGGTGCAGTTCTAAACATGGTCCAACAAATGCATTCCTAAATCCCAAATATGGTCAAACAGTGCAGTATAAGACTACTTATTTAATGTGCAAATATTGGACAATAGGCTTTCTATCATCTCTGACACCTCTGTGATAACTGCAGTTGATGTCTATTGTGGAAGGCCTTGCAATTTTGAAGAGGTAGTCAACGTACTGTGCCACACATTTCTGCCTTTCTTCATTCGCTGAGATTTTTAATCTGCATTTACTGGAGTAGTGCATCCGTCTTTTTATGAAATTAATCTACAAGTCAGAGACTCCACTTTACTCACCATCTGGAGCACCATCACAGACGACCAAATCTGCCTTTTCACCCTCAAAGTGACTGATGATCTTCTGAGCTGTGGAGACCTTGTTCAATGTAATAAAAAATCAAAAGGATTTTTGAGTGAAAGGCAAGCATAGTCAAACCTTATATTAAAGTAGTAAGGTCCAGCCAATCTAAAACAGGTTTGTTATGTGCAAACATCTGTCACAAATGTGTATTTGTAAAACAGTTTTAATGGCAATACTATTTCCCATATAGTATCCTGTTATAAGCAACAGTTCATTTTAGCTGTATTTGCTATACCAAGGATCAGTTGTGGACCTTCTTCGTTTGCTGTACATTATTACTATCTGCTACTGCTGTCTTGGCATGTCTGAAGCATAGGTTTTACAACAAATGCGAATTTATGTTTTCCTAAGGCATGCTACTAAGGATCTTAAGCATCACTGTACATGTCACACAGGTGACCTGCAAAGACCAGAACATTACATTCTAGGCTATCTACCCATGCTTCAAGAGAATGCAGCTTTTTCACAAATACTCTGCAAACTATCTTTTGGGGCAGACTAGTTAAGCGGACATGCTAGAAGTTCAAAAGAACCCAGCAGTGTATATGTCCTGCCAGAAGTACAATCAGGGATAAGAGAACATTTCTCGAGTTGCTGTAATCGAGATGCCTCTACAGAAATAATGGTGCGTGCTATGAATATAAATCGATGAACCCAAAACAATGTTCACACTTCCAAAGCAGCGCATGGGCACAGCACACAAGGTTTTCTTAATACACATTTTTATCCACAGCACATGAATCCTTCTTAACTTTGTTCCTTGCAGAATACAGATGCGGCCAACACCTCCCTACATCTCAAACCGGCCACACGTTCAATGGATGGCACGAATGAATTCTACAAGGTACACAACTCGTGTTAAGTACAAGAGTTGGGGTGTCAGGTGCTATACTGAGAGTTGCCACATCGACTTCACTTTTTAATTAATTTTGCATTTGCCGTAATATGTTGTACCCTCGTAGCCTCTTCACCGACATCAATGTTTGTGTACTATGCATGCACACTACCAGCGTTCGATGACTATTCCAGCACTCCTCCAAAGAACTGTTGGCAAGTAATTTCTGTTACCAAATATTCACCAGAAGCAATCAACTGGTAGCTGTGTTATTGGACAAACAACTCCCTTTCTGTCCCCTCACCTCAGTAATGTCGCCCTGCAGCTGAATGACTCCTGGCAAAGGCGCCATGGCCTGAAGGTCCACAGCAACAATTTTCACATCATCCGGATTCTCTGCATTGCCTCTACAAAATAAGAGCGGGAGAGCAGATGTTACACTGCAGTTCTAGACTGTCTTGTCATTGCAGCAATTTGGACTGACTTCAGTATTTGACACTGACAGACAACCACCAGGGCAGCAAGTTGCAATCTGTTGTCAAGTTTTCTTTAATGCTCAGCTTACATTACACCAAATGCACAGTGGCAATGAGACCACAGTGTGCTACTATCACTACTTCTTCATTCTTTTTACAGTTGCCAGTCTTTTGTACACAAGGAAATCATAAAAGTCCTGGTATATTGAACCGTATTTTGAATGCAGAGTAGACCTTCTACAAGTATCCTCCATTAACTAGCACTGGTTGTTTGTTGACAGTCTGCAGCATATGACACTATAAACTTTAGGGATACAAGGGACAACATGTTACCACTTACGCTTCATGTTTGCAAGGTTAACAGGTCAAACCTGCCAGTTTGCAGTAGAACTTGCTCAATGGTTGCAGCCTACTAGATTAAATTTGCTTCAAGAACTACAAACCACTTCTGATAGCGCAAAACAGTAGTGTGCTGCTCTTTGGGTGTGTCTAATTTATCCTTTCAGATGTCCTGATGCTGTTAGTACCATACATGTGGTGTCAAGTTGGTAGAAGTGGTCAGTTTGTCCATATATATGGGACATTAGTTCTGACCTGTAAGTTAACACTTTTACCATGCGGTTGCATTCCTGCGCTTGCAGCCTCATTTGCCTGTCACGCTGCGTAATGGAGTTATTTTATTTGTACAGCACACTTTGTGTGGCGTGTGTGATGGCACCATCATGTAGCCGCATAGTGCAGAGCAAAAGATGATTGTCGTTTTAAATGGTAAAACTTTATATGGTATGGTAAAACTTTAATTGTGGTTTTAAACACAAAAATGCTCACACGGTTTCGGTATCAATGCAGGATCCACGAATCCTTTAACCAAATACTTGGAGACACAGACAGAAAGAAGTCTATGTGCGAGAGTGGCGAAGGCAAGAGTGAAACCAACTGCTCTAACGGGCTCACGAGTTCACTAAGCCAGAGTGCGTTCACTTGTACTTCAAAACTGCTAGTGGACTCTATTATTCCAGAAAGCACCATAGAAATGAATGTCATACAACAGCACTACCAGGACGCAAGGTCCACATCAAGTATGTATAGTAAGCAGTTCGTCCAGACTACAGACAGAAGCACATGTAGCTTTGGAGAAGCCGGTTACGTAATTGAAGAATAAAAGTAGGCGGCACGATTTCAAGTTTAACAACATAACTTCTCTGATGTAAGTAGTCACCCTTACCGGAGTTTTCTCGAAAGCACTTGGCTCCAACTTCCAGGAGCGGCGCACAGGTCGACCGCTTTTGTGACACCTGCACGAAAACAAGAGACAGCTAGCTGTCAGTGGGAAGTGCCTTCCATTAAAAATTCCTACATGCCCGTAGCAGTGACGCCAAGCACTTGAACTCTAGCAACATTTAAATATGGCGCCTTGCTTTCCTTTTAAATGATAGTAGGCAGTTGTTATCGTCACGGACGAAATTCAAACCGGCCTCACCTGTGAAGATATCGAACTCTTCGTTGATTTGCAGCAACTTGAACGCGCTTCGCGCCCGCCAGCCTTCTTCCTTTGCCAACCGGTAGTAGACGTCGCGCTTGTCTTTTGAAGAACGGCCCATTTTTTACCGCAGGCCGAGTGGTCTTACGAATTCCAGTAAACGAAGCGAAAACTCACCGCTAACGAATGGAAACCATACACATCGCCTAGCTGCAGCATGCGCCTGCCATTTTGTAAAAAAAATGAACAGGACATATGAGGCAAGATGTCGGCCACTCTGAAGCAACACCTAAAGTCCGAAAGGAAAGCGAGCAGAAGGTCGAACTATTGCAGCAGCAACCACTGTACAAGAAATATTTGCATTTAGGAATCAGTCTGAGCCTTAAACGCCTTTAATACCAACGCTTAAAGAAAGAGTTGCCTTCACTGCCGTCATGTTGTACCTCAAGGTTACCTCGGTTTATCTCTCTACACGAATCGCTCTCCCGCCCTTTCTTTCTTTTGCGATGTGCGCATGCGCAACGGAGGAGAGTAGCAGCCAGCCTTCGCCGCGCGTTCTATTTACGATTTCCGCACGATTCCCGAACGGCGAGCGGGCGCTCCGGCACCCCCGAAGTTGCAAAGGACTTAAAAATGGATCCCGAAATGTTTCTCGATGTCGCCAACCAGGTGGCAAAGCTCAAGATGTACCCGTACTTCGACATTGCCCACTGTGTAATCACCTGCCTGTACCTGCGCGAAGACTTAGGAGCCGGTAAGCGAAACCCCGGGCCCGCGGTGCTCGTACCCTTGGGAGAACAATCCGCAAACAAACAAGTACTAAAAACAAAACGACCAAGAATCCCGAGGGGGTGCTTTTCTAAGCCTCGCAGTAGGCGATCGCGGGCTTTTCCTTTTTCGCCTTGGCATTATGTTGTGCCAGTGCACGATCGGAAACCGAAACACACTGCTGCAGATGTTTCTTTTTTACGCCCGATCGCGGACTCGCTGGTGCCGATACTCCAGCCGTGCGGTCGCCCCTCTGGGCGTAGCAAGTGCTGCGAGCTTCAAGTAAACTTTGCCGGAGCACGCGATCCTTTTTTGGGGGCCTCGCGGCGCTCCTATGCAAGTTATTCGAAAGCTCGTACGCAGGCTTTCGTGTAATTGGTGCGCGATTGGCGATCGCTGTAGCGTGTCACGTCAAGGTGCTTTCCTGCAGCAGCGAGCGGTCTTTACGCTTGAGGTCTCGCAGAAGCCGTTCGAAATAATGAACGAAAAGAAAGTCGCACGGCGGGCATTGTTTTAGATCGCAGCTTAGACAACGTTGACAACACGCACAACGCCACCTCTCTAACGGGACCGATTGTTTTCTCTTCAAACTGATTCATTTCTTTTTTAGCATAGCAGACTTGCCACACGCATATCCTAATGGTTTCTGTATGCAGTAAAGGTGTTAAATTATCTTCTCGAAAGCGTCCGTTGAGCTTGCAAGTCCAGCACTTTGTTGATAAGATCTAGTCGACGCGAGACTGCTCCATGCTATTTGTGCTGCTTACCACGTGTGCACACTGAACTGTTTTCTAGCTGGTTTTTTTTTCTTTCCTGTAATCAGTTGTGCAAAAGAAAGGAAAATTCTTCTATTAAATGTGCTACGTCCCACTAATCGCAGCCCTGCTTGTTGTACAAAAAATATTCAGTTATGCAGGAGCGTATGTCACCTGTGCAAGAAATCTATTTGCTACTATTTGCAGACTAGCTTGTTTTCTTCTCAAAGGGGTCACAATAATGCACCAATGACAATATTTCACTTCCATCTCTCCAGCTTCGCCATTGGTCCAGGTGGCATTGCACATGCATCTTGTCACCAGAATTGGCCAATCAGGAGCATATCTCTACATGTGTGATAAGGATTGAGTGATAATGTTCCATTTATGTTTTTCTCACACCTCACTCTTGTCGTATGTAGGACTAGGAGCCAACAGCCTCAGCTATAGGAAGTGCAATGTCGACAGATGCATTTAGTGTGCCTTAGGGGTGAATAAAACGTTGCATAGTGTTTCCCTTATCAGTGAGACTAACCTTAGCTGAAAGTATTTATTTGTGAAAAGATGACAGAAGCACAAGGTACACAGTCTTACCAAAGTACATGCCACTTCACTGGTGGAGTCCACTCCAAGTACCACTTGATATCAGTTGTGATGTGGGTGATAGTTTATCACACAATAACTCTGCATAGTGAACAACACCGTAATCTATGGTGCCCATTTATGGTGCCTGTGGCATGTCACAATTAAATGTGCACCACAAGTGCTCGGTGATTAATTATGGCATTCTGAAGCTTAAGCATGAGGCTGCGGGTTTGGTTTCTGACCATGGCAGGTGCACATTCGTGGGCACTTGATGTAAAAGCACTCATTTACCATGATTTGAGCGCATCCTGATTAACCCTTTCACTGTTAGATTCTTTTCGCACTGCTTCACGCTTCCTACCAGGTTCTTTTATTTGAAGCGGGTCTGTTTATCTAGCTGACATTTAAGCCTCGCCTGTCTCTGCAACATGCAGCACTGTCATGCAGGTTGGTGAAAAATAGTTTGGTTGCCATGTGCATAGCAGCTTTTCTAGTTCCAAGAAGTAGCAGCTGAAAATCAGAAGATATCAAACTAACTCAAAAAAGAACTCAAGCACCATGCAATGATAAGTGGAATAAAATGTGATAAACACAGCAATTAGAGACTGTAAGAAGGCAGTAGGACAAGTTGATATTGAAGTTTCCAGCTTAGTTATTCACAACTCAAAAAAGAACTCAAGCACCATGCAATGATAAGTGGAATAAAATGTGATAAACACAGAAATTAGAGACTGTAAGAAGGCAGTCGGATAAGTTGATATTGAAGTTTCCAGTTTAGTTATTCACAACTGTAAACGTTGGGAAAGGGAACAGATTAAGATAATATTTTGATATATTGTGTACATCTTGATATAGTACTTCTCATTACTCCTGTGCTGCAAGTTTAAATAAATTATGCAACGTGCATCAATAAAACTGGTTGGAATGAAGACTGCCGGTTGCTTTCTCCAAGTATCTGTATAGCATGTGCATGTAGCATGTTAACTCTTCTCAGTTTTTCGTAATGCTTTTTGTGAGGCATATTTAGTTGATGTCCTCATCTTATATTCTTATAAAGCTCTATCATGTGGTATCCATACACTGGTAAGTTGAAAAAATGTGCCAGAGAATTGAACATCTAATTTATGCAGCACCTTCAACAATTATCAATGTGCAGGAAATGTAGTTACACTTGGTTCTTCACTGGAGAGAATCACTCGATGCTTGAGGGGACGAGGAGTTAGGCAGGTCATGTCTTGTTTTGTGTAGAATAGGTAGCTTATGGCGTAGTGCAGCAATGGGTTGCATGCTAGTAGGAAAAAAAAATTTCATCTGGGGATGTGGATGATTAGATAAAATTATGGGACTAGCAAATTGGTAGGCATCATAGCGAATAAGTTTCACATATGCATATTAAAGGAACAAAATGTTACCACTAAATGTTAAATTTTGCAGTGTTCACACAAAAACAGCTACCCAAAAAAACCGACTGACATGCCTTCAGCTATGTTCTGCATTATATACACTTCGTGCAGGTTCCCAGCTTTTCTCGAGGAAGCACCCAATGTCCTGCTGGATATCAAGCATGTTTTCCATTTTTGCTGGCGGGATCCTGTCAGCATTTCTGCTGGGTGAGCCTGTCCTGGGAGCCTTGAAAAACAACCAGCAGATACTGCTTGCTACTGCAGTGTGGTATGTGCTACCATGTCTTTTATTCCAGTACTGATAGTGATGAAATGGACATTAGTGTGAGGCAAGATAACAGAAAAAAAATTCTGGCTTTCACATGTCAGGAGTTTCCGTGATGACTTAAAAGATATCTCGGTAAAGGGAATGATGTTACTTTTTTTTGGCCAAATTGCTGTAGGTCAATAGCATCTCAAATAATTCCCTTTTTTTTTTATGCAGTAAGGTATTCCATGCTCATTGCCGATACCTGTGAGAGTTTCCACATCTGTTTTAACGCATGAACAAAATATTTCACATCGCCCTTTTCCACATCTGTTTTAACACATGAACTAAATATTTCAGCATCGCAGTATACTATAACAGCTGTTATATAGATGAACATGTCATGCAGGATGTCATCTGCTTGAACCAGGCTTTGCAAGAACTGAAACTTTCAAACACACAGCTTTTTCCTGCAAATAATTTACAACTGGAACATTCCTCCAGAGGCCATTGTCCAGTCTGCCAGCTTTGTTAAAGCTCTCGAAAGGCATTTGTTTTAGAGAATGAATGTTGTACACGTACACATATTCCATTTTATTTATGATAATCTCTTGAACTGCTGCTTCATGTGCCACACTGCATTTTCATGTGTTGTATAGCCCCTCCTGCATAGGCCATAACCATTGGCGTACTTTGCAATAAATATATAAGTAACATGTAACAATAAATATATAAGTAACTAAATATTCGGTGCAGCTGAGCTGCAGTACAGTGTGAATACCGTAGTAAACCTAACAATTGCAGTTTGTTTTTTGCTTGGCACTACTAGTGAAACTAGTATTTTTCATTGCCCTAGGATAGACTGATTATTTCTATTAAATCACTTGCAAGGACAAAGTGGCTTCAACTTGATCATTGTAAGAAGCTGCAATGAGTACATGGAGTCTGTGTAGTAGCTGCACTTGAAGCTTGCAGCTACAATTTACACTACGTGCTGCTCAGCTCTTATTGGTACTTACAAGATGTAAACAGTGTTGTTTTTAATTTTTCTTTATACTGACTTATAATAGGTGCCATGCTGTCTTTTCGCGCATCCTTTCACAATGTGTACAAGATTGGCGACGTGTTCCCATGCAAGGTTGCAATAGTACTTGCTCGAAAATGCAAGCTCTTTACATCATTTCAATATAACATATTTAATATGTCATGGAAATAGCTTTGTGATTTATATCTGATAATTATAAAACTGTGTTTGTGACACTGATTTAATGGTAATGCTGTTTGTAGTTTGTTATATCCACGTTCATTACATTGATGTTCAGCTGTAGTGACAATACTACTGTTTCACTTAATTATAACTGATAATTTTTTATGTTTACATTCGTTATATTGAGGTTTGACAGTACACCTTTCCATGTAGTTCCAGCAGGTACTTGGCCTTCAGCTCAAAATTGTAGTTTTAACTACTGTGTAAGCTGCTCATGCTAGCGCTCACGATATGTTCTTACAGTTACATTAAAGTTACATTTATTTTTCATTCCTTTATCTGGAACAGGTATGCCATCTTTTACTCACCTTTCGACATCGTCTACAAGATCTGCAAGTTCTTCCCCTGCAAGCTTGTGGTTGCACTGATGAAGGAGGTCACACGGTGCAAGAAAGTTCACGACGGCGTCATGCACGCTGCCAAAGTGTATCCCAACAGCTACCTCATCATGGTCATCATCGGCGTTGTCAAAGGTCAGGGATGTGTTCCCTTGACAAGGCTTGAGAGATGACACACTGTTAACAATCTTACATATGCATTTAAGCCTAGTTAAAAGAATGTGGATATAAAGTATTATAGGTTATACCAAAGCTATCTGTCTCATTGCCACAAATAAAATTGCAGGTAACGGGTCATCATTTCTGAAGGTTTTTGAGCGCCTACTCCGAGGCTTCTGGACTCCAGGGGCCATGGAGATCATGCAGCCTAGCTTGTGAGTCTCTGTTTTCTGTCTTGGCTATTGGTTGGGACATTGATTATAGATTTATGAGAAGTCATAATTAGTACTGCATATACTTAACTTCCACAAGCAAAGGTGTTCCACAATCTTGGTGCTGGAATGACTGCTCAGCAATCATTCACCTCAAAGTGAATGGTCAAGCAGTCATCAACAGTGCTGATACAAAATGGACGTTAACACATGCACATGGCATCACCTGTGTTTAAACATGTGTCGTTACACTGTGGGGGAGCTGTAGTCTAGGGAATTTATTTATTAAAGTGTGTTACCAGATAAAGTACCTTTTTATGTTGAAATTCGGCTAGTTTTCTCAGTATGAATGGACTATTTTGAGATTACAATCAAAGTTGTGCTCCCGTGACTGTTGAGCTTACAGTACATACTTCAAAATTTATTCAGACTGGTTTAATGGGCACTTAATGTTGTACTGACGCATTGATTCGATTATTCATACTCAGCTTTTAAGATCAATGCCTGGGACCTCAAAATCATAGTAAAAATACCAGTGCGACGTCTCAGTATAGAGTATTCTCATATATGGTTTATTATAGCAGCTTTTCTCCAGCTAGTTCCAGTTTTGTTTCCCAGAACTTATGCTGTATCCAGATACCTTTGCTTGAAGCAGTCATGCCTGAACAGTACAATGCAGCTTCTCAACAACTGCTCCAGCTTGCTCAGTTGTCTTCATCATTGCTACACCACTCCTCACAACAAGTGGCAGCACAGGAGCCAGTTGAGTGAGGCACAATACAGTATAACATCTGGAAGCGATTGGCTTCAACATACAGCATAACCTTCAGAAAACAGAACCTAAGCTGACCCAAAGGAAACTGTTAAATACACCAAATCTCTGGTTTGAGTACGAGTTTCATAAGCTTATCTATGATCTTTAGGTCCCAGACCTTCATTTAACCACAAGAGTAAAAGTTTTGACATGTAATGACAATGACTTTGACAAGTTTTGACAATAAAGGATTCATGCATTCAAGTTGTACATTGGCAAGTAGAAATGAATGACACACCAGTTATGAAGACAGCTGTCTAGCAACACAATTTGTTTCCTCAAGTCCTTTTGGCTCTTAGCTGAAATGGCCCAACTACTGCTCTTGAATACATACCTACAAGTGAACAGGTCTGTTCCAGTGACTGCATACTTTTGTTTTGCTGCACACCCATTGCAGCCCTACCAAAGCATGCCTGGTGGCCTCGGTGATCTTTGTGCTGGACAAGAAGACAGAGTTCATCTCAGCACCCCATGCACTCGTCTACCTGGGTATCGTGGTGTTCCTGCTCTACTTCAAGCTGTCGGCCATGCTCCTAGGCATCCACGACCCGTTCCTGCCCTTTGAGAACCTGTTCTGTGCCGTCTTCCTGGGCGGAGTGTGGGACGCCCTGGGACGGGCGCTCACTTCGAGCCGAGGAGGCGAGGGCAAGACAGATGCTGCCAAGAACGGAAAGTCTGAAGCCACCAAAAAGAAGGACTGACGTTGCAGCCCTCCACCCCTTCACTGCGATACGTCACTGTTCCCTCCCTCTTTTTCTTTTTGTTTCTCATATTTCCTTCAGAGACACACCGGCAACAAAACGAGGTAAGTCTGGCAACTGGCAGTTGCATTTTCGTCCGCAAGGCACGATTGGTTCAAAAAAAGCAGTATACATATGCACACTAGAGAGACTTACTCAAAGCATATAATAATGGGGTTTTATGTGCCAAGACCACAACATGATTACAAAGCATGTCACATAGTGGATGGCTCCAAAAATTACTTCGACCACCTAGGGCTCTTCAACGTGCACCTAAATATAAATACGCAGGTGTTTTTTGCAATTTGCCTCGATCAATATGCAGCCTCTGTGACCAAGATTCAATACCATGACCTCGAGCTTCACAAGCCAACAATCGCAGCTGCTAAGCTACCATGGCAGAGCTAAAAACCTAAATCTGCACAATGTCAGTTTTCACGGCAAATGACATGTCCCTCCCATGTGCATGAGGCAATTGAAGAGGGACGTCATTTTCATCAGATATATTGGCAGCATAGATTAGCTGTGATGTGCGGCTATGTCGCTCGCGATGTAGCCGCATCTCGATCTAACACAAGTGCACAGGGGCCTCCAGGTACCCATGTGCCTTGGTTATCATGATCACATAACATTACCAATGATGGCATGTAGTAATGTCACGTAGTGAGCATTGAAATGGTATGGTTATTCTATTTGTTGCACTCATGCATCACATGATGATGTGATACATTGCCACACATGACATCATGTGGTGTTGGACGTAATGTCACATGACTACAATGTCATGCGACGGCGTCATGTGATAATGTTGCGAGACATGGACATCGAAAGGTTTGGGTGTCGATACAGTTGACACACTCAGACATGCCAAGCCTTCACGTTCCGTGCACATAAGGAGGCTAAAGTCCCCTCTGTTTCATTCTCTTGCTCTCGTTACTTTCCAGGTTGCACATATGTGTGCATGCTTGAATCAAGTGGGAACGTTCAAAGACTTCCCTTTTTCTTATTTGTCTGCTCCTTTTGCAGGTTGCATGTGTGTGTGCAAGTGGAGTATACCGCTGCGTGATAAGGTCATCTCCGCAGCCCAGCAATGGACTCTCTTTGGAGATGAAGAAAGGAGTTGAGGGAGAGATTCGTCGTCAAGGAAGTGTTGCAGGAGTTCGTGCCTTGTTTCCGTGTCTGTTGGGTTTATTCTGTCGCCCTCCTCTTTCTGTGATTATTGAACACCCACCCACCGACCCAGTGGTTTGTACAAACTTCCCATCCAAACCCTATTTTATTTTGTACGAGACGCAAGTGGGTATCTCAGCGTTTATTTCACTGCTTGAAGGACTGAAAATGGTGCTTGTTGGGCAAGGTTGGGGCAAAGGCAATGGTTTTAAATGTTGTTGAAATGTGGTGTCTGCAGTCTTTTAGCGCTTTTGTTTCGCTGTGAGCGGTGTGCGTTCTAGGCTAGTCTGCAATAAATGACCGTGCAGTATATGCATGCTACTTAATCGGCATTTACTCAAAGTAAGCTTTCCTTGATTATCAAAGCCTGCAGCTATTTCACTTTCTGTTATTGTGTGTTCCAGAGCTTTCCGTCTTGCTTTTTGAACTGCATTTTATGTCCTATGATGCAAATATATTTCATTATATTTTTTTTCCCATTGTATTGGAGATACCAAGGTTTCCACGATTGTTAGGACTTGCACCTTTTGTTATTGCGCATCTAAGAGTTTCCTGCTGCACCTTTTAAGGCTGCACATTATGCACAATGTCACATAAGAAAAATGTTCGTTTCTCACTGTCATGAGATTCTAGTAGTTGCCGACTATACCTTCTTCAGCTGTATACTTCGTCCACTTTTTTGTTTACTGTGTGGGTCAGTTTCCTACAGTTTAACATAATGTAACTTGCAGCATGCTCTAGGGTTGTCTGCACTGTAGGAAATTCCCACATTCCGGTATATTTATGAAAATGAGTCATTTTTATAGCATTTTTATTGCAGCTGAATGGAGAGGCATTATGCTGTCGACATGGTGTCACTATGTGGTACCGTGAATTAAACACCATATAAGGGTATAACATTATGCTTAATGCATAGTATAATGGTTTTGTACTGCTGTATACCTATTTTGCAGCTTTTAAGACGCATGTTCACCTGTGTGCTGTTTGAGCTACGTGTGCCCGGATTGTAGTGTGTGGTTGGTGGGTGCGTTTCGGAGTGACATAACTTCATTGAAGTGCCGAACAATTAGCCAGGGAAGTGCCAAAACAGCATTGCAATAGGCTGGCTGCAAGAGTAGCTCGCGACCAGTAGTCCAGCCCCATCTTGCTGAAGTATCGTGGTAGGTATCATGGTATAGTACTCTGCCAGTGAGCAGGTGGGCACGAGTTAAACTGCCCAACTTTTAAGTGCAAATTCTGATAAATGGGAGGAGAGGAAGAAAAATAATTAAGTGCTGAATATATATAATGCAGATTTTGGTGCATGCTGTGGTTATGTGACATGGTAGCCTTTACCGTTAAGGCATAGGTTTTGGAAGCAAAATGTCGCCGTTAATTATCAGTTGGCGGCTTCAGCATATTTTGTACGTGGAGATCAGGAATGAGTACTATATATTTACTAGGCACGCATCCCACAGTTCACAAATTCAAGCCAGCTGGCAGTCCCTACAAGGATGAGGGTGCACATATGTGCATCAGTGCGTCACTTTGCAGGCAAAGAATTAACATTGTGCATGTGATTTCAGATTCGTCAAGGCTGCCCGTTGAGAATCTGTTTTTCCGTCAGCATTGTGACAAAGCCAAAGGTCTTTTGACTTTTATTGAAAGAGGCTGCAGATCTTACTCGGAAGCATTCGCTAGCTCGGCTCTATCCATTTTTAAGTCCTTTGAAAGATGTCAATAACCACCTGAACTGCCGGCGCCGAGATGAACGCACAAAAAATCAGAGCAGAGCTCTGCGAAAGCTTGCAGTGAGAATTGCTCATGCAACTGCTCACTTGGACTGTGAGCGAGTGAAGGTTTTTTTTTTTTTTTTTACTGAACTGTTTACTGTTGGCTCAACATTGAAAGTGTGGAAATGGAATGTCCTTTGGTGACAATAAATGACGATGCCATATGTACATGTACTTACCTATGGCAGGAATTACAGCACTGAAGTAGTACACCTTACTGTGTGCAAGGAGGTCAAGGAAAGGAATTGACAGTATGACGAGTTAAAGATAACAGCTTTTCATGCCCTTTTGTGGCGAAGCATCATCCCTTTGCACAGGCCAAGTCCTTTAACATGAAGTGAATGAGACTGTACTCTTGTAGAACAGCATTTAAATTATATAGCAATTTTTGAAAATTGGAGTTCTAGGCTTTAGAGTATGCAATGTTGCATTGCATGTTGATGCCAGGTTTGCAGACATGCACATGGAGGTTCTCTCCATGTTACGATGCCTGATCGGTGCATTGATTCTAAATGAGTATTATGTACAATACTTGACACGTCGGATAATCAGCCCAGATGTTGGCATTGTGACAACCACTTGCAAGAAAAAGGCAGTGTACTGCTACAACTTCAAAATCAAGCATGCTTGTGGTTGTTGACATATGTGCCATCGAAACCCTATGAAACAGTGTCGCTTCTAAATGACACTGAGAGATCGGAAATTGTTGATTGGATAGCATGTCAATAAGCTCAAAACGGAATGTGTCTACCTTAGCATGCGAAAACTGAGTGCATCATGTTTTGGCCAAATACGACAGGCTTCCACAGCGACAAAGGTTCACTTGTGCAGTTAATAGGTTGACATACTGCGCCTAAGCCACAGGGTGAATGCCAGCTGTTGTGCTTAAGGTGTTCCTATGACAGGGATAATGTTGCTAGTCCTTTTAACCTTCCTCTTGTCATCCTAAGAAATTTTTTTGAATGAGGGACTGTTTTGTTTACCGATCACTTTTCACTGTTGTAGACTTTCAGAAAGCCAATAAAGAAGAATAAAGATGTACACCTTCCTAGCAACGAATACTGTCTTCCTTCGCTGTTTGACATTGCGTAGTGGTATCAAACACTCGCTTCTCAAGCTTACTCCTGCCACAGGACAGGGCAACTTCATTGGACCGATTTAATTTTTGGTGCAGGTAATCTGTTCAAACATACAAGTTGCAATACCAGTTGAAATCACGACCCTACGCCAAGACACTTCGGTAAGCTTAACCTGGTACATAGCAAACTATTAATCTGCCATCCCTATGCGCGACTAAGTGCCTCATCTGTATACAATTCCCACCTTGTGTTGTGCTCACTGAAATATCGCGGTGCCATACTTCCATTGCCTAGTGTCACTAGCTATCACAGAATTACTTGCCCTAAGGTTGGCGTTTGTTCTGCAATTGGCTTAAAGCCAACTACAGTAAAACTTTTAGACCATGCAAAACCATAGTTTAACACCGTTCAGACATTCTGGAGCCTCTACACAACATATGACATTTGCAATGCAAGCGGTGATGTTTGGAACAGCTCTGAAAAATAGGCAGTTTTGATAATGAAACTTCAAAAAGATTACACGAAAATTGCTTGCAGGAAGTAAGGCATGACAAGTGTGATTTGCATGTTTCTGGCATAACCTTATGCTGAAGATTATACCAGATATGCTGCCTTCGTTGAAGGCAGCGTGCCTGGACCTACAACATCATAGTGATAATTACTACACATGTCATACACTTAAGTGCTGTATTAAGCTGCTAATGAGGAAACTACAGGTGAACGTCAGTATAACAAATATGGGTAGTGAATGGAATTCGCATTCCCATTAAAGCAGTGCTATGGATATACATTTATTATGAATTATCAGATATAACAAATCCATTTCTATGTGTTTTAATTTGCTACAATGGTGTTCAACTGTACACCATACATGGGGCCTGCGGCATCACCACTACTACGTCAGTGGCATATGCACCAACTCGCCCGTTAAGGATGATAGCATGGCTCAAACTACTGCATGGCTGATAGCAGCCACACAGTTAGTTTCAGCACCACGCATGCTCGTAAGCACAGCCGCAATGCTGCAAGTACAGCAAAAGCATCCACTATGTGAGGCTTTGTACAAACCATTTATTAGACTATATTTTGTAATTTTTTTTACAATATAGCTTTTGTACTTTTTTTCTTTCTCACAGTACGCTTTTACAAGCACGCACACACAGAGAAGGCAGTGCAAAAATCACTCATGCTTGTCTCTCTTCCAACACGATGATGCAAGAGCACACTCAAGATATGTTCACTGCTTGCGGAAAGCCAAAACACTGACACCCGACAAAGAGTTCCTGCAACTACAATTCCATGGGATCTTTAGTTCTTCGTGGATTGGATTGATGGCATAGCCGTCAAGCCACACTATCAATCCGCTGGCACATTAGGTCACTTCCCATGTTCAGCACGGCCTATGACCCCTTTTGATTTATGCTTATGCGTTCCCAAGGCTGTTGTACTTTCACACAACTGCGCTGAAACTGGAACCATGTTTACATGTTCTAGTACTTCAATGAAATTTTGTTACAGAATGGCTTCTGGCAGTAAATGGCAAACATACTGAAAGAGCAATTACAGTGTGCACAGTGCATACACTCTTGGATAGAACAGCCTGAAAAAAAAGAAAAAAGCTGTCACATACACACAGTTCACAAGCTTCAAAGCCACTCTGCAAGCAACAAGGATCTGTCGCCAGGATGCATACCAAGGCTCTGCAAGCACGGGAAGTGTCACAATTTCTCTCCAACTGAATCTTCGAAGCCATTCAACAAGTGACAGGACCTGTCACCAAGTTTTCTTTCATGGCCCTGCCATCGAAGGAAAGTGTCAGAATTTTTGAGACCAGTCGCAGTGTGGCACCTGGTTTGGTCTGCAGTGCATCTGGTGCTCATGATGTAATTGCTTGCCTTTGTTTTTTTTTTTCAACACACTGCAAGGAAGGATAAAAGTCTGATGTTCACTTGTGCATTGGACCTGACGGCATGCAGCAGAAGGAGTCACGTCTTGCTCATTTTGCAGTCAGAATAGCCAGTTCTATGGCAATGCCTGCCACACTGCAGTTCAACGTCCTCACCAGCTCATTCAGCACATGCAAAACCTATCTGAATAAAGAGTATTCAGTTACACAGAGTTAATTAAAATAATGTAAAATGAGTGAATCAAGCTTCTGAGCAACAGCAACTTCAGTAAAAGTCTAGCAGTCACTTTCAACCTCACTGTGTATTCATGCACAGTTACATGCAGTTTCTTGTACTTCAACGTCAAATTATAGGGCCGCAGTTTTCCACAATGTTAATATATCAGCCTCAGGAGGTACGCTCAGATGACAAGTGTGTAATTTGTGTGAAGTATACCATATTCACTCCCGTAATACAATCACTGGCTAAAGCTGTCTAGCATGGGCCAATGCTTGCTGTCAACGCAAACCATAGTATTTAGAGGTAATGCAATTAAGAAACCACTACTAAACTGCAGGTGAATTTTTCTGCAAAGCTTATGCCAACCTTTGTAGCTTTTCCATTGTTTTTCGATGTATGGTGGACTATTTACACATCAAGACCACTCAATTATCTTGCTGCCAAGTGTGCTGGTTTTTGCAACGCGAAGAAAGTGGCAGCCATAGCAACCAGTACCAGTCTCCAAAATTTCCACCTGCAACGCCACTGTATGTCAAAACTCAATTGTAAAAGAAGAAACAGACAAACGTAGCTTGGTATTTGGCAGTGCTGCTTCAAGCTGGGACATTGCTGTTTTATGTACTGCACCAGTAACAGATTCATTGTCATGACAGGTGATAAACCAGAAATTACAGGCAAGTTCCTCCAGTCAAACAACTTCTCGCATGTTTCGATTTATGCTGCCAGTAGGTAGGCCAACATGGGCAAGCAAATGTATTGGCATGCACTACAACCCGTCTCCTTTTTGTTCAAGAGCTAATTTCTTTCCAGCTAAACTTTTTCACTTGTGTTGTCAATGCGTTAGCAAAGATAAGAAGATGTCTGTACTACCACCTGCCACAACTCTCATGGTGCAGACATTTCCGTGACCATTAATTTCTACGGTTAATTTCACCGCAAGAGGCAATAAAGCAGAAAAGGTACCATGGGCATAAAATGCACTGCGTGTTGATAGCACTGCAGCAAACCTTGAAACACCAGCAATACAAGAAAAATATTACTGTGCATCGAAAAGAACATTTAAGAGCATACACACTGATTACAACATGGTCACCAGCTAAATAAAGTGCTTAATTTGAGCTAAGCAGTTGCAGTGAGAGCTGCTTTGCTGCTACAGCATTTTTTTTTTCTTTTTTGAAAATTGTATAACCTTGCACCAAAAAAAGAAAGCCACGAACCATATACATACTATTTACAGAATACGAATGCAATCACCGCTACCACGTTCAGGAAGACAGCCTGTCTACATTCTTTTTTATAACATTTTATAACATACATAACCATTACGTTCAACAAATCTAAGGATATGACAACTCAGTGCAATACTAATGGCAGTTGGCGTACTGCAACGATACCTCTGCGTGCTCCACATTTCAGAAAACACGTTGCGGTCATGACGAGGTTCTTGAAACGCTGTTACTGGCAATGGGACTACTACACCAAAAAGAGTTTTACGAGTCAAAGCACTGTATCATAACATGCAATAAGAAGCACAGCAAACACCAACCAAAGTAAAACAGATTGAACTGAATCACTGATCACTGCTTTGAGTACTACTTGTGATATACCTTGATCAGATGAGATTTCGTCAGACCTACAAACTTCCAAACACGTTTCCACTTTTTCTTTTGCAGTTTTAAATATTGTGGTGTTGCACATACCGTAAACACACCCATCTTGCGGGGCTGTCGCACGGAGCCCATTCACCTGCCTTCTAAGATAGCTTTTGCTTTCTGCCCTTTGAAATTTAACAATGCAAGTGCGAAATGTACAAATTCTTACACACTGCAATCGCTGAACAGGCTGGCATGACATTCATCCCACTTAAAAGAAAGAACTCGATTCTAGCAAATGTTGTGAGCTTGCCTTTGTTTCTGACATTATAAAAGCAGATTCTGTTGCTAACATAATTTTCAGCCACTTTTGCATAAAGCTAACCAGCCTAAATAAAAGAAAATGAAAAATCCCACTGAAGTACTTACTAGGTTATAACGTCTCTTATATGTAACTATCTTCAAACTGAACTGTCACTATGAACTTTGGTATCCAAACTATGATTGGATAGGAAAGAAATGGACGTGGCATTAAACTATAGCTTTGTCCTAGACCCAGCACTTTGTTTTCCTTTGATTTTCAATATTGAGAGGCATTTCACACACACATCTACGAGCAGCAAAAGTATCACAATCTTCAAAAACAGATACTGTGTACAACCTAACATAGACAGCCATCGCGTGTTCATAGCAAATACTGTTCATACCGAAACTTCCAATTCAAGACAAGTACAGGGCTGATAGTAATAGAGAAGAATATATACAGCTGGCGATGTGGTTTTCAACTTTCGTATCAAGTGTGACACCATGCCCGGTTAGGTTCCTCTTAACCATGCCTGGAATAGTTTTACACAACTTGAGTGATACTGGAAGAAACTATGCACACACCCTACACAGGGAAAGAAAAAAAAAGGGGGGGGGGGGGACTACTGTTGACTGCAGTCAGCACCATGAAGAGATATTTAAGGAAGACTGCATTAACAGTTGCACCGGTCGATACAGTAAAGTGCTAGCACTGAGTAGTAAGATAATAAAGAATGAATAGGTACAAAAGCTGCCCACTGCACAACACATGAGAGCAGAAAAGCAAGACACATTCTTGGAGTCCATCCCACATTCTAGATTGCATTGATACACACGTCTTGTCTCTGCTACGCTCACCACAGAAAAGACTAGAAAATACACAAGAACTTAGCATACAGTCAAGGATGTGAGAAATGGCACCTTTTAAGGTGCAATTTTCTCACCAAAATTTCGTGAAAATGTGACAATTGCACCCTCAGAGTTTAATTTGTCAAGCTGCGCTACAATGAGCACAACATGAAATGTTGCACAATAATTTCTATCAACCTTAGATATTAGGGCGCTTTTTTTTTTTTTTTGAAAACCACTACATAATAGCTATTTCACCCGTTAGGTGCTTTTTGGAAAACTTAAGATGTTCATCGCGTTCCCAAGCACAGGGTTGAATGATAAACGAGAAGCACACAAGACTGACAACAGTTACAGTGGCACAACAAAATGAAACAGATTTTACAGAGGTTGAAAAGAATATATATATAAAAGAAGTAAGCAAAAAGAAAGAGCAATGCTTGGGCCAAGAAGCAATGACAGCAAAAGGAGGTAGCCTGCACAGGAGAGCTACTTAACACATTGGAGACATCTCTTTTTAAATGTTAAGTCACACACACACAAGTCCATGACAGCACTAGTGTCAAGATCTAGATTAAAGAAAAAAACAGAAAGAGAGAGAGCATATCTCACAAGCGGAATTCAAACATACTTTTCTGGGTCACAGAGGTATGCCTGAAGGACGCACATTTACTGCGACGAGAGGTGGTGCCACTGGGAACATTGTCAAGCGATATACCACAAAGCACCTTGCACAAACAGGTTTTAGTTTTTACACGGTGAGCTGACATCCTCGAAGCAAGCTAGACTCGCACAAATAGACTAGGCATATGGTTATCACCATGCCGCAAAAGTATGCAACACCAGAGATAAAGCTACCTGGATGCGGTTACAAGTACAAGAGGATTAACCTTCCTGTTCAATATATTCAAAAACATGTTTTCTTATTGCACAATATGCAAGCACACTTGTATAGCTTTCTTTTGTTGTTGTGCGGAGTCACAGAAATTGTTTACATCATCTAAATTTATACGTTCTGTATACGTTCTATAGGCCATGTTTGTAAATTTACAACTCAAAATGAAATTCACTGCCCTCTTTGAAACTTCACTGGGTAACATACTCAACATTCACCGTTCTTTAAGGGACGTTAAAGGGAAATCATTTAATCAGTTTGTACTAACAAAAGCATTCTTGTTAACTTTGAAGGAACAGCTTCAGGTCATAGCCCCAGTAGTTGAAGACAAACAATGTTTCGCATTACAATTTTCAAATTTGATGCTTAAATTAGAGCACTGGTGTGCCAGTGTGACACTGCCAAATTTAAAGTATAGCTGTAAATTTTTCATACCTACACCACTGCAGCTATGCAAAAGTTATTCAAATGACTGATTTGAACATCTATCCGTTCAAAATTACAACACAGTATAATCTTTACAAATCAATCAGCTACAACCAAACCACTGTATAACGAATACAGATATAAGAAAAAAAAATTCCTTATACAAAGTAAATGAGGACTAGTGTTGCCACTAAACGTGTTACGACTAAACGTTTACACAAATTATCGGAAACACTGAAGCTTTTTTTTTTTGTGTGTGGGTGAGATACAGTGCCATAACAAGGTTTCATTGTATGCCAAAGCAGTCAAGATCGAAACTCGACATTACAGAGAGTTGGTGCAGGACTGCAGCAGGCAGTTGCAGGTCTCATTAGTGAATCTTGCTTTTCCAGCTTGCCAAGCCTGCTTTTACAGTGAGTCACCTTTTAAAACGGTAAAGATAACTACTTGTAAACCAAGGTTTCCGTTTAGTGTCCCTTTTAAAGCACTCACCGGTCACACACGTTCATAAGCATGCTCCATCATCAATGCATAACAACGTCATCAAACACTTCACTATAGCTCTCGACTAAATGCATCATGGCACTTAATAGGACTCATTCCATCACATTTGCATAATGACTGGCATGTGCAGCATTCTCAAGCCTACGCATGTGTATCACTTTGCCACAGACTGGTGGCCACATCAAGCGACGCGCAAACAGCACCGACAAAAAAAAACTCTTCTGATGGCCTGAGCCCTTGAAGTCACTGTGTGCTCATGTCATTACAAAGGCCTACGGGTCAATCAGAACTTTTAGCTCTGCTTGAAAAGGTCTTTCCACATGAACGGTTTCAACACACCCGACCAGAAAGCAGAGGGAGAGCTTTAGAGTCCAACATACTTTCTTGGTTTCAGCTATGTACGAGACTCCTCGTGAAGGAAGAGCAATTCTTCCGAATCTACACTTCTAAAAGGGTACAAGGCAACCAGATTACTGAGACCACAAGGCCACTGTTTCCTGCTACAGGGGAAGAAAAAAAAAGAGAAATAAAGGAAGCAACAAGTGAGCCAGGAGTCATCACATGTGAACAAGCCCTATACGTTTCATGACGTGCATCTACAGACTACGCCTCCTTCTGCATGATACATCGTTCTATGACCATACAAAAATGCTGCAATATGTTGCAAACGCTCAAAGCAATGTCACCTTTCAGACCAGGCGTTCTCTGCTATATCACGCTGCCTGGTTTTCAAACCTCCATTGTTATTCATATCTAAATGTTTAAAAAACAGGCAAAAGACAGACTCTTATTTTCACAAACATGCCATGCGAACTTTACATTCCCCCAGAGCTAATCGAAGCAGAAAACTGTGCTTTCCGTTCACAGGTCATTACTGGAGGTAAATAAAGATCCTTCTTGACCCACATAAGAAAGAGTTGTTTGAGAATCAAACCTACATGTATGATCTGAATTAACCTTGGCAATTCCTACAACAGGCAGCTGCTTAAAAAACACACCTGTAATAGGCATGCGAAATGGCTGTTGCAGGCAGTCATTGAAAATGTTAGTGAAGAATTGAGGCTACTTTGGCTGAAAAACAGAGCTGCTTTCCAAGCAGTGGCATTGCTAAAATACCAAAAAAGTGCGAAGCCAGAGCTTGTACACAAACAGAGGCGTGGTGTGATTTCACAGACGACATCCACCCATAACTATGCTTTCGATCTCGCAAACAAGTCTCTACAAATGCCCAACCCATATCCAAAGGCATATATTACAGCCAGCCTCGAGCATTTTAACAACTTGCATATTCATTTGTAAGCACCCCTGCCATATATACTAACTCCAGCACACCTCTGAAGCACAACCAGTAGCTCAAAACGCGCGCTCCATAGGTCTACACTACCAGACTCATGCAGGCATCCTTGATCATACTGCCTATCGCTTCCACACATGGGCTTCTTTTGGCACAAAGATTTCTCACTATGCACTCGGGTGGTTTTTAATTAAGCAGTTTTAGTTTGTCCACAAATGTATTGCCTTTCACACTATACCAGACTACCAGAGACATAAATAAAAGTGGTCAGCTTGGTATCACCATCTGGTGATGTAGAGGTTAACACCATTATGTTAAACCATTAACACCAGTGATGTTCGCCCTCATATTAAACTTCACCTGCGTTGTGGGTCCCACAGCTGCTATGGCCACCCAAGGCATGGTCTGTTTATTTTTTGGCCTATAGTACATTCTGGAATATAAATGAGCACCAGCAACCATATGGAAATATACAATGATACACATAAATACCCGAAATGTTTCATCAGACATCAGATTCAATGACAGATGACTGTGGTTGACACTGTCGTTAAACAACAAGTGTCACTTGTCATGCTTGGCACAAGTATACCGAATCAGAGTTGAATTACAAGTGCTGTTACTGGTGTTAAGCTTGAGTATGCCCTATCAGACAAATGGACAGGTGTTTACTTATTCTGTAGGCTACTCCCCATCTCACCAACAAATCATCTCAATGGCCTGTTTAACTGAAAACTGAAATACGAAAAAAAGAAAGAAGGCAGGATTTTTGGCAGCAACATTTGTTAACACATCATCATCATCATCATCAGCCTGTTTAGGTCCACTGCAGGACGAAGACCTCTTCCAACGATTTCCAATCCACCCTATCCTGAGCGAGTTGGTTGCACTTTATGCCCGCAAACTTTTTAATTTCATCGCTCCATCTAACCTTCTGCCTGCCTCTGTTGCGTTTTCCCTCTCTTGGTATCCATTCCGTCGCTCTTACTGTCCATCTGTTATAGCACCCTTAATTTTATTCTGTGATAACAACATAGAAGCACGTCTGAATGAATTGTGGTTGGTCAAATCAACACAGGCTGCCACAAGCCAGTGCTGCATTTCCTGTCTGTAATAACCTGGCATTTCATGAAGGCGAATACATTTGTGGACATACTGAAAACCTCTATCGTGAACTTTCTGTTCAATAGAGTGGCTGTCTAGGCATTCTGACAATCCATTTACGTATGTTTAAAAAAAGCTACATGGGCAAAAAATAAAGGGCACATGACACACGCGGGCACTGCGTGCTTGTTATGTGCTCATAAATTTCTGTCCATACTTCACTTTTTTAACACACTTCCTCTTAACATACAGGGTGTTTTCTTTTAGTTGCAACACATTTTGAAAATTAGAAAAACATAAATCGCGGGAATATCTTGTGCACCATTCGAGTATACGGATTGGCGGCCTCTAGATACAGAACAATTTCTGCACCTGTATGCATAATTAGCGAAATTACATGAATTAACCTTTTAATTATCACTAATTGGTGGCTACAGCAAATGGGTACTTTGGAGCCCCTCCTCGACACTACCTATCCCAAGGATCAAATTTTGAATAGCAGAATGCATGTCGGAGCTACGCGAACAATTAGTTCCCCGTGGCAGGCTCCTTGAAACCGAAATTGCCGGAAAAAGAGCGCCTGTGACGTCGATGTCACCGCCTCCCCGGATTTCGTCACTCGCCCTGCGGCGCCCAACGCGCTGATAATAACGAGATAACGCAAGCTGCTTGCGCGGCCGGAGCGGCGGTGACCACGGGCGAGTGGCGAGTGACGAAAGCCATGGGGGCGGCGACATCGACGTCACAGGCGCTCTTTTTCCATCTAGTTTCGCTTTCAAGGAGCCTGCCACGGGGAACTAATTGTTCGCGTAGCTCCGACATGCACTCCGCTATTCAAAATTTGATCGTTGGGATAGGTAGTGTCGAGAACGGGCTCCAAAGTACTCATTTGCTGTAGCCACCAATAGCTAATAATTAAAAAGTTAATTAGCGTAATTTCGCTAATTATGCATACAAGTGCGGAAAGTGTTCTGTATCTAGAGGCCGCCAATCCGTATACTCGAATGGTACACAAGACATTCCTGCGATTTATGCTTTTCTAATTTTCAAAATACGTTGCAACTAAAAAAAAACACCCTGTATGTAGCTTCACATACACACAAATATCAGCTATAACATTTACTGGTTGCATAGGGGACAAAGTTAACACCCATGTCATCCAATTCTGTCAATTTGCTTCTTCCTTGGGTGGCATCACGAGCTCATTAAATCTGGACAATCAGGCGGCAACACCAGTACACTCTACTTGCGTGTATGGTAACAGTATGTCACCTTAATTCATTCGAACCTCAATATAATGAATTCTATATGACATGGAAATAGCTTCATTATATCTGATAATTTGCTATAAAAGCATATTTGTAGCACTGTTCTAGTGGCAATACTATTTCTTCATAATTTGTTATAACCAATAATTTGTTATATTGAGGTCCGACTATAAAACAGCTGCCTTGCTTGGGCAGTAAGGTGTTTTGTTCTTATTGGCGAAAGGGCAGCCAATGGTAAAGACCGCCAGCACAGAGGTCCCATAGTTCTACACAGTTATGTGTCTAGAAAACACATTTGCGAGCTGTACAAGCATGTGAAATAGACCAGTATAAACAATTCCGAGATAACCATCTGGGGTTTGTATGCTAAGACCACATATGCTTGCGGGGCATGTTACTGTGGTGTTTCCGGATTAAATCTGACGAACCACTTGGGGTTTCTTATAGTGCACATAAATCTAAGTAAATGGGGGCTTCTGCATGTATCCCCTATTGAAATGTGGCTGCCATGGGCAGGGATCAAGCCCATGTCCTTGAGCTCAATAGTTCTAAAACATTTTACTACAAAAGTAAACAAGCCTATTTGTGAAGACATGTCAAACTTAAAGGTAAAATATGCTGAAACCATCGATGTAGTACGATTGCAAGAATAATGGCGCTGATTTCCTGATTCCAACAATTAAAGAGAACTTTCACAAATGACTCTGCGGAAAGTAAGCTAAGCTTCCAGCCCTTTCCAAGCTTAGGAGTCAAGAAGAGAAAAAAAAAAGAAAAGAGAGAAAGAAAGAAAAGGAAAGGGGGGGAGAGGTTACTAGCCAAAGCACCCGTCTGAAATTGAAATACCCAGGCGTATTTCCTGCTGACGCCTTCTAAAACAAGTGGGCATAGCCAACAAAACCAGCGAATGAAAACAAAACAAGACAAGAAACAACAGTAAGAGAGACAGCTGAGAGGAGGTCCATAGGTTCTTGCTGGGTTGCTTGCGGCATTGTGGCAGTGTTCAGACGACAACGGCAGCGGCGTAGCAACGGCTAAGCGGCATGGGCGTTGCCTTGGACCACATGCTGACCTCAGGGTCGTAGGTCTCGGCAGACTCCAGTGTGAGGGGCGGCCCACCTATTGCGAAAGGCCGGTCATAACCCGATGGACGTCGACCGCCCATCACGTGAAGGCGACCGTTGACGCCTACAACGGATGCCCCCACACGTGCCATGCTCATTGGCGGAAGCTCCGTCCAACGGTCCTGCAAACAAGTAGGAAGGCAGCCTTAAAGAGGAACTCTGGTGTTTTTTCACCATATTCTCAGGCTGCATACAGGTTTCCAAAAGAAAAATTCCAGAACTTTTCAAGGACCGTTCAAAAACATTTTAAAGAATACGACGAGAGTTCACACATGTTAAATCTTATTGTACCGAGGAAAAATAGTAATTCCACTCACTGTGCATACAGTATAATTCGACTACATGAAGTTCGGAAGCTCGGGAAAGGTGCACTTGTATAGAGTACCTGAACCCCTCTACAAAAAGTGCCATAGGAGAGGTGGATTGGGCTAGTTTGCATTCAGTGACTACAGGCAACAGCTGTAGCTCCAAGAAAAGGTGACATCCAATGCGACAGGAAAATACAGGAGCTAAATTCTAACCAATCTTAGTTGTTCAAGGTCACAGAAACACGTAGGCAACCAAAAGAAAAATAGCAATATGTGACGCAAGAAGAAGTGACGCTAAGCAACAATATGGAAAATAAAAACAGCACTATGCACAAAATGTAATACAGTAGAACGTCATTATAGCGAACCCGGATATAACGAACTATTGGATATAACGAAGAAATCGTAATTTCCCTTGAAATTCCCATAGATAACATGGATATTGGCTATAACGAACTAATGGTTATAACGAAGTAATTACGGCTCCCCCTTCAACTTCGTTATAATGAGGGTTTACTGTACATTGCTTGCTAACAGGTGCGTCACGCCCACGCGCCAACTGATTTGGCATGCGAGCGTGAACTCTGTGCCCGAAATGCAAAGGGCGTGCTGCGTGCAGGAAGAATCCGATGAAGTGCAGCTCACCTCTTCAATGGAGTAGCGCTCAACAGAGTTGAGTGCAGAGGAAGCATCACTGCTGCCACCAACAGCATAGATGTGGTCATGCAAGACTGCAACGCCGACGTAAGCACGACGCTTCCGCAGCGGAGCCAGTGTCTGCCACTCATTAGTGACCGGGTTGTACGATTCCACGAGTGCAAGTTCGCAGTTGAGGTCATTGTATCCACCAATGACGTAGATAAGCCCTTCGGAAAAGTAGCGACTCGTTATTGTACGCTAGTCATGGACGAATCAAAACGACAGCACTTTTAGAGGTTATGAGAAAAGTGATCATGCTATCCTGTTAAAAGCACTGTATTGTAATATCTGCAGGCACAGCCAACTATGTATTTCATGCCCACTGATGTCTACATTGAGCCTGCCGAATGAACAACAATGCAAAATGGTACGTAACTGCATTAAATTCTGGTTATGGCAGCTAGGATATGCAATGTGTGCTAACACTACTTTACATGGCTTTTCTTCATGATGTGTTCAGACAACACTGCCTAAAGCTTTCATACATGACTACACATTAGCTAAAAGATACAAACAATTCCCTCTATGCCTCCCATGGCCTCACTGTCTGTTGGATTCCTTAGGCCATGTCTAACAAAGAAATGAGTGCTTGATCAATTCTCTTCTCGTTATGCTAAATGCAAGTCCTTTTGTTCTAGAACAACGTACCTTCATGAGAAAGCACACCCATGGCATAGCGACCAACTGTCATCCGGCTAATTATCTGCCAGGTGTCCAAATCAGGGTCGTACTTCTCAACGGTGTCGCCAAGCTCAGCACCCACCCAGCCGCCAACAGCGTACAGGCAGCCATCCAAGGCACACATGCCTGCATAACAAGGCAAAATAAGAATACCTTCAATATAGTACCACTCAAATATGAGTTACACAGCTTGTGAAGCTAACAATGTCATGTCAAAGCATTGTGAACTGAGTTTTCTGGGAGACCTCTGACGATTACTTAACAATGGTACCTTCTTGGGAAGCACAGCACCAACTCATTCACCGAATACAATTCTATTGGACCAACATCCTCAAGTATTGCAGGACAACATTATACCTGCTAAGCTAACGTGTTGGGTGAAGTTCCTCAGGTTTGCAAAAAAAATATATATATATATATTAAAAAAAATTCACACTATAATCCAGTAAATGTGGTCATCAATCCCTTTCCAACACAGCAGCTTTCTGTTGCTCACCCATCATGCATCGAGGCTGGACCATGGGAGTGATGGCATCCCAGCGGTTGGCCACGGGGTCGAACACTTCGGCACTGTCAAGGATCAGGCAATCGCTCTCACCACCCGCGACGTAGACAAGCTGGTTGAGAGCCGCGGCACCGGGCCCCGATCGAGGGTGAGCCATGGGAGCGAGTGAGCCCGCCCACTGCCCTCGTGTGGGGTCGAAGCGCTCAACGCTGGCCAGACTGTATCCCTCGCCAAAGCGCATGCCTGTATGCCGGTGACAGCCGCCCAAGATGTAGACACTCTTGCGAGCACACATGCGCGGCTGCTGTTGCACATCCACCACTTGTACCTGAAACATCATGCCATTGACCAAGTTCACAGGAAGCACACGATGCCTTCCAGGGGTTTAAAAAGACAACTGCCACAAAATTTCACTTTGGACAAGTTCATTACGTGTTAAATGCAGAAGTCAGGTACAATGGGCTAGTCCGTTAGGAATGTTTGTAAGCATGATAGCAATGACATAGGACGATTCGCAATGTAAAGACAAGGAACATCATGACAGTTTCTCTTCTCTTTGCATTGTTAATTGCCTTTCAGAACTTTTTTTCCTATTTACAATCATTACGAATGAGTAGAGTATACTACTGACGCAATCTTGGCAAGCCTGCAAAGCTGGTAGTGGTTTGTGTAGATTGACTTTCAGCAGCCTTCAAACAGCACTGAAGTAGACAATGTGTGTATCTGTTGTTGTCATGAGGTCCGTTAAGACTTACCTGCACCATCTGATCTTACCCTGTTCTCTGATCTAACCCTGTTCACGAAAATCCAAATCAGTTAACTGCCATTCCCATTTCACACAAAACCAGAGCAGTGTCATTTTTTTACATAAACACGCCTACTACAATTGTGGGTGTTGCAGCATCAATGAAAGCAGAGTCAGCAGACACATTTACCTGGCTGCTCTTTCCATCAATGCAAAGCCTACGGTCTGGCTTGAGGTCCTGGACTAATTTAAGCAGAGCGTCACGTAGCTCTCTGTCGGGGCAGGTGTCAACATACTGCTCCAGTTGCTTGCGCGAAATCACTGGGAACCGGATGGCCTCCAGCACGTCAAAAAACAGGGAGCGCCGCTCTTCCACATTGTGCAAGATCCATTTCATGGTGGCATCGAAGACCTGTGACCATGTACAGAGAGAAGAATGGCTTTGGCAACGTTCCACCAAGGACAATGAGGGACTGTGGGGGGACGTGGCAATGAAAACTATCTTTGTTATTTACGGGTGTAAACTGATGAAATTTGGCACACTGATGTAGTTTGTTATAGTGATATCTTAAATGAAATCGGTTTTAAGCTACCTATCATAGTTTCTGAGTTACATCACTTTATAGACCCTTACAATCACCCCCTAATTAATCGGGTAATTAGATAAAATTTCAGTACCATTTTTACTTAAGCATATACACTAAGGCCCACTGTGTGCCGTAAAGCTGTCCATTGATTTTTTTTATGTCCAAATGAGAACAGAAAAAATTTTTGAAATGTCCTCGACATATTTTCTTACTAACAACTTTTGCATAAATACAATTATAAAAGTTAGTGTGACGTGCAGGTAGAAATGAATAGCTTTACGGCGCTCACTAATGTTTCAGGATCTAAGTGAAAAAAACAGAGTGAATTTAGCTTCACTAGTTACGAAATGGCACTGGGATGACTAACAGCAACTGCTCAAAAAATGGAAGCTGAGAAAATGGAGCTCAAAGTTTTACTTCATGAAAACAGTCAAATGTTAACTTTGAGCAGCTAAGTTCTTGCTCGCTTTTGCTGGTTGTATTTTTTGTTGGAGAAACATGATGGTGCGACTATTCGCAATGTCCGTAGACTGTCACGCCGCACCGCGGCGCACGACAGAAATGCCACGAGGAGGATAGGCAGACGACGCGCTGTACCGTCCGTCGCCGCCGCACCTTTGTGTACGTATTTGCGCGTGATGCCCAAGAAGCACAACAGTAACCGCATGTGCTGCGTGTCGGACCCAGTGCACAAATCGAACTGTTCACAACGAAATAATCAGGCATTCCTTCCTGCAATATCCGCTACCAAAGAAAGAATGGATAGTGAGGGTTCGCATCAGAAAGCCTGTGACGCCGCCGATGAGAGTGTGCAGCGCACATTTCACTCCCGGCAATTTCTTCTGGAATATGGGTAGGCGGAAATCGCTTTCGCTTTTTGACTAAACCGCACAGTGGTCGGGCTCTACGTCGGATTTATAGTGAGAAGGACGTTTCTGTAGATGCGCGCAACTGCTTGCGTGACAACGCAGCAGTTAAATGTAAGAGAAGTTCGAACCACTGCAAGCCGCAAAGTTGCTTGTTTGCGTGGCATTCGCCCTTTTTTTTTTTTCACATATTACACGCAGTCGCGCACACCAACGAATGCTTATATTTCAAACAATGCTGACATCGGTTCACATCGGTGCCAAACGGGCATTTTTGATCGCGATCTAGGACGATTCTGTTTAGGCTCTATCTGGAAAAGGTGCTGGTACGCGCTCGCTGTTGATCGTGATCAAGCATGATACACTGATCTCAAATTGCCATCTGCGCATCGCGATTGGGCTCTGAGCTCCCGATTTGGCCGACGCCAGCGCTAAACTCGATCATGATTAGGTTAGCAGCGACCACCGTAGATTGCGATTAAGAAATGTCACCCTGATCGATCCCAGTCGCTATCAAATTTGCCCGTGTGACACCGATATTTACTCACTTCGGTAGCTGCTCTGTGCAGACAATAGGGCTAAAAAAAAAAAAAATATCACCCCGTCGGTTGCGATCTACAGTGACAAACTGCCTCCGTGTGACACCAAGCATTTTGTGAGCATTTTCAACGGATCCTGAGAGTTTCGTCGCGATACACGCGAAGGGGGGCACGGCACCCCTCTGGATCCACAAATGACTTTTACGGTTTTTGGTCGCAAATTTCTGCCATTTCACTGAGACTTCTTCGTGCTGTGGAGACTCTGACTTGTGGATACCACGCGAATAGAGGCTGCTGTCAGCAGCTCTGCCTTCACAGAAGCTTCCAAAATGGTCGCTAATGAAGTCGGCTTCGCAAAAGGAAGCTAATTTGTGTCGGACATGGTGAAATACCCGTTGAAGCTTCTGTACGACGCGCGGCGAACGGCGTACACTCCGGGAATGCGGATAGTCTATCCTCCTCCAGGCAGCCATTTTGGTTCGACTTGCGCGCCACCTATAGTTCGCGGACGTTGCGAATCCTCAGGTTCGATCTCTCCTTTTTACGATGATTCCAAGATGGCGGCACTTTCAGAAGCCCAATTTTCTTGCGGTTTTGGATGACAACACATAGATAAAGTGACATTTTCCCTACTACAACCCTGTGTTTCATTATAATATTCCACCACGTGGTAAAAGAAGGTCCGAGGATCATGAAAAAAAATAAATTGAAAAATGAAAGATTTTGACCAAATTGAGCATTCCCATTGCCACGTCCCCCCTTAACAGTTCATTTTGTTTTTGACTATTCCTGCATTTTGTCAACGCCGTTGGCATTTCTACGCAGCTGTTATTGCTGGGATAGGATACTTAACAGGCCTTTAATATAAAGAAAAGGCTGGAGAATCAAATGGAATGGTAAAAAATATATGCCCCTTTCTTTGCTTGATGCTTTAGGTTGCAGACAGATACACTTTAATGAGGCTCTTTGGGGGCACTGAGTTTAGGCTGTATAGACAAAAACATACAAATTGCTGATGCAATAAAAAAGAGAGAAGAAATAAAAATGAACAAACACTGAAACGATCAAAAACAAGAGATACGGTTAGGCAGCGTATTCATCACACAAAGAAACTGCAAAAGATCAGACGTATGTAACATTCAAAGAGGCAATAATCTTAATAATGACAACAAGCAATGCCAATACAAAGCATACTACAAACACTCGTAATGTTGATTTTTACAAGTATACTATGCAGATATTTGAATGAAGCTTTTGCGATGTGGTGGTCATTTGTAGCGAACTTATTGTAGTAATGATGGCAGATATCAAAGCAAGTGCCGTGTAGTACCGCATATTTCAACGTTTCATTTGTCCAGGTGATGTGTACGACCTCCTACATAAGCACCAAGTTTCACAAATTGTAGATCACCGATTTGCATAAATGACCGTCCTGTGTTACAGACCCCGAGTCAATGTTACATTTGTGCAATGCGCACCTGAAATTCACTGTCGATGCTGAGCCCCTCACTCTTCAGGAAGTGGCGCAGCGTCTCCGTGGGCAGCTCATAGAACTCCTCCTCATTGATCACTTCGGTGAAGCGCCTCTCGATGTAGCGCTTGGCCTCCAGCTTCAAGTTGGTGCACGCATGCATCTCAGCAAAGCGAAAGATGCCTGCGTAGCGCAAGCGTTGAGCAATTAAACAAAAGTAAAACAACAAAATATTACAAAAATTATACGGTTATATGCATCAATATCGTGCAAAATTACAAGAGGCTTGCTTGCTAGAGTGAGTGGCAGTGGAGACCTAATTTTTATGAGCAGAAAGTTCCCCAACGTGCACCTAAAGCTAAGTCCATGAATGGTTTTACATTTTGCAGAACACGAGGTTGCCCATACATGACAAGGTTAGATAGCATCGCTTAGGCCACACGTAAAAATATCACTTAAAGAGCTTCTATCAAACAAAACGTACTTATGTTCGCATGCATGATGTCAGCAAGGAATCTTAACACCTTGATGCAACTTAACTGGTATAATATGTACACAATTTCACATTGACTCATTCTTGGAGTGCACAAGTTATGTGTATGATGGGTAGGCTACCTAGTGTGGGTAACATAACAGTGAGTATTCAACAAGCCACTGTGTGAAGCTAGCTGCCAGGCACAATGCATTGCCAACTTTCCAAGTGCTGTGGCTTACAAGACACAGCGAGCGGGATATGAACCTTTCCGTCCACTGCTGCGTGTGTCAGTGGTACCTTTAACGATAGCGGTGTTGATGGCTTGAAAAATAATGCTTGAGAGCTCTAAAGATGCATCCTGTTAACTTACCCACACAGTTGGAAGGGTGCAGCTCCCTTTGAAGGAAGTCACAGCACGCCTGGACCACATCGGCAAGCCTGAACATGTTGGCAGCTGCGAGAAGGTCCTGGCAGTTGTCCCGAGTTATCAGGATCTCCCCTGCACGACATGCACATAACAGTCAGTACAAAGCAAATAATCGTTTTGAAATGTCAGAACACCGTTGGCGATCTGGCACTGCAACCGAAGTCAATCAAATGGTTTAATTAAAAGAGGTGGTGGTTTTTGTACGATAATTCATCTGCCACTACATATTCATGATCACATGGTAAGATAGGCGAGGTGCACTACAAAAAACACAAGCAGAATTAGTATACAAAACCCAAACCACAATCTGAAAAATCCCATACTAAATAATAAAGAAGATGTATGTGTGCATGCTCGAGGAAAAGAATGGTCAACATGAGCTTGCAGAGGTGGGTTTCGTGCTTCCCACTAAATTTCTCCCACATTTTTTTTTTTTTGCACAGATGCAAATGAATGTCACATAATGTAATGCCTTGGCACATTCAGGTTTAAGAAAAATGCTCATCACAAGCATCGCTGCATGTACTTTTGTTGAAGCACACTGCTAAAACATATATATAAACGCGATTGATGTTAATGTTCTGGTGTTACCAAGGTAGGAGAGTTTTAAGAGTATTTAATTGGCATACTTTAAATCGGAATTATATGAAGCCATGAATATCGCAGCAGCAATATAAAACATTACGTCAGCAGCTTCCCGCCTGCAAACTTTGGCTACGTGGCTCACGTCGAATCGAGTATTACAATTCCATCACCACATAATTTGAAAATATTTGCATTTTGAAGACAATCAACTTGATAAAAGCTTACAGCTTGATAAATATAATTGTACGGCTCCTCAGAGCACTCAAGCAAGGCACCATTATAGCCACAACCATTTCAAAGTTCTGCGTTAGGTAGCCTTTTATATCATTCAGGGTCCACAGATGACATTAAAGATGGGGTTTCTCATCAGACACAGCAGTAATGATGCCAAGTTTATGGTCAAACCTGTTCTTATTTCCAACTTAGTCCTAATCAATGTTGAGAATGCAGCTTGATACATATTGATTTTTGCAAATAACCCAAAATCATACACACTCACCTTACAGTGAAGAAGGCCACCTGTATGAGGTGACAGCCACAGGTGGCTTGGGTGAAGATAGTTCTTTTTCCTTCTTACAGAACATCTGTTCTCAAGTTCCGATACATTTAGATGAAAGATAAACATTTGCTTTTGGTACCTCAGCATTCTAAACTTAAAACTGTTGAGTAGTGCATGGTCGCAATGCTATGTTTTATTTGTGCTCTATTTCGACGCAGGCTCAGCTCTCCAACCCACCTTGGCATAATGCTGCGATGCCAGAGTAAACACAAGGACAATGAAAACTGTGTACAGCACCAACTGATTCTGTCTTCGCAACCGATCACTCTCTGCAACATTACAGCCATTCTCATAGCAGTATTGTTCCACTGTGTGTGGGATATGCAGCCAAAGATGAGTTGTCCTTGCACGACTAATACTGCTGCTATTCCCACCCTTTGTTGAACTTTGCCTTGAGCAACTATTCCTTGCTGAACAACTTCTCATCGATTCGAGCCTCCACCTCCGCAGACTTCTGTATTGTTTATATGTACTTACGCTACCCAGTGCAACTCCCCCTCTGTCAGAATAAGCATTCCTTGACACCACAGCACAGGCAGTGATCGATTATGCACTGCCCAAGGCACACTTGTTTCACATAGTTATGAATGTGCATGCATGCTCCCTATCACAGCGATGGTATGCATTAATCAGCATAACAAAGTCGACATGCGTGACCTGACACTGTGATATAAGTAGCTGTAGATATAACAATGCTGTTAGATGCCCACTGTAATTAAAGCACTGGTAAACACTGATCAACATCCCAATGTTGACAAATCAGAGTACTCATAAGAATTCAACAAAACTTATAGCACCAATCAATATTCATAGACTTTTCACTCCAAGAAAGGTCCTATCGCGCTGTGTAGAATGCAGACATGAATTTCAGATAACCAGTTGGTGTGCAATTCCCGACGATGCAATGCCTGAAGATACAAGGGCCAACTAAATTGCGTCACTCCATTTGCCGACTGCAGAATATCTCTATCATTCTCTTCTCGCTGCCAAGTTTGTCTTCTTTTGCTGGGTGCAACATCTACAAGCAATAGCTTTGAGCTTCAATTGTGTGGCAGTGTTAGCATGGTTTACACCTATGGCACGTGCAGTAACAGGCAACACCACCCTGGGCCAAGAAAAGACTTCCAAGATCTGTTTAAATGCATTGGCATTTGGAAAGAATTTCAAGATTCAACATTCCGAAAGTACAAAACACAGGCACAATCAATACGTAATGGTTTGTTACCTGAGTATATGAAACCGAGCAGCAGGTCGGCAATGGTCGCTGACACACCCTGTATCTCGACTGTGCCGCGATCCGCCTCTGCCAGGCCAGAGTGGAACATGGCCGCAAAGTATGGGCAACTGGCTGCCAGGACCACTCGGTGCAATGCAAAGTCCTCACCGTCCACTCGTAGAGTCACATCACACAGCATGCCACTTTCACGCAGTTCGTTTAGGCTGCCCAGCACTCGCGAGCCATACTCTCGGCTGCGAAACAGTCTTTGTAGACCACCGGTTCCAGTGTTCCTGGTGCTGCCTCCGCTCCCGCCACTGTCACGGTGGTGGCGGCGGCCCTTGGGCCGCCACGAGAGATTCGTTGACGATGGTGGTGGCATTGCCAATCTAAGAAAATGATTAATTTATATGAATACCCTCAAGGTCCACAGATTGTGTCAGGGGGAGTGTGCTTAGTCGTTGCAGTACAGCAAAACCTCATCACAAGGGACATGGCTGCAAGAGACACCCTGTTATCCTTGTTAAAGGAGGCATTTGAAAATTGTATGGCTAGCAGAAGTTCGGAAGGAAGCTTGTGCAATATGCAGTAACATTGATGCTGATGTACAATAATGTGACACTGCCGAACATCTCAGCTTTTTGAGAATTTTTAACCGCAAGAGACTCTAGTTATAGAAGAAATGTTTCTTGGATCTCTTTGAGTGTCCCTTTGGACAAGGTTTCACTGCAGTATGAAAACAAATGAAATAAAGCCGCCTGAACAGGAACTAGCCAAAGTATACATAGCATTATATGGCTGCCAGCAAGTGTAAAAATGTCACGCATGGTAATGGTATGCCTTGCCTCTGCCTCCTTTCATGAATGCTACATTCAAAGGTGTCTTCAGGCTTCACATAAAATGCTTTGGCCAAGCTGTTGTATGATGTTCACAAGAACATCAAGTGTGTCGAACTGAAAAGCAAGTGCTTGATCACAGTCTTCGATGACCTGCTTTGATCTGTATGGGCAATGGAATGGGAATAGTGGTTCCAATTTATGATGGTGTGTGGCAAGAACGAATAGAAGCAAATATTAAAACAATAATAAGAACTGGCCACTTCACCAGCATAGTTAATCTGAAATGATGTGTATGATTCATGATGAACTGAACAAATTTTTGCAACAGAGTGAGTAAAAACTTCAATACTGATTTTCCCAGAGATTGTGTACCATGTTAGAACTATAGATGCTGAAAGAAACAGCTTTAATCAAATGAAGCAGAAGACACTGACTTTAACAATCATGGCAACAAACACTGCTTCTGGAGCCAGGCACCTGTCTCATGGATCACACATGCAGACTTTCACAGCTTTGCACTTCGAGACATGTGGACAGGCTATTAACCTATTATACAGGCTTTGATTGGACTTTTGTAATCCTGATGGAAAGCTGTGTCGAGGTACGAATGGAAGCATTTGGCATAAATTCATCCTAAACGCTTGCTTTATGGGGTTTTATGAGGGCTCTGGGAATTTCAGCCACCGGGGTTCTTTAACATGCACTGACATTGCACAGTGCACGGGCCTCAACATTTCGCCTTTATCAAAATGCAGCCGCTGCGGCTAGGATTCGATCCCGCGACCTTCGGATGAGCATCCGAGAGCCATAACCACTAGACCACCATGACAGAGTAAATTTCGTTCAACATGTAAATTCATTTTGAAATTCATTGTAGCTGAGGAAACAATAAGTGTATGAGTTAGACAGCTAATCACAGCTGATTTTCCCTTTCATTTTAAACATAATACTTAATAAATAGATACTAAGTTAGAGGCTAGTTTTGCATCTGTATTGAAATTGTTAATGTACTGCATGAAACAATCACAGTAAGGTGCTATAAAAAGTAAAGACTCCAGCTCTTTGCTATCCCATCTCCCTTTATTCCACACCTTATGGTGATTGTACTGTGCAGTACAGTAACAATTTCAATGTGAGCTAATCAGGTTGCCAAGAGGTACTTGAACATTGGTGACATGTGTGCTGATAGCTCTGTGTGGCAAGACCGGAAGTGTGAGCAGCTGAAGGATTGATTATTAAGCCAAACAAAAATTCATCCTCATTTGCAAAGCCTTCTTTTTGAGGAACTCCTCCTGTGGCTTTCTTGTGTAGCTTTGCCCTTTGATAAGCTGGATGACAGAAGTCTCTTCGAAAACTTTTTTTTTTTAGTATTACATACAAGGTGCATCCACATATAATTTATATGCAACTATGTTTTGCTCTTTATCCAAAAATTCATGTTTCTATGTACTTTTTCTTTTCTATAACAACAAATTATAAGCTGTAGAGAGACAAGGACATTGTCTTGCAAGCGCCCTACCAGGCCAGCAACTGGTGCTATCGTGACAAAAAAAAAAAAAATGTTCCCTTATTGAAACATTGCCACCAGCGGCACTCCTCCCTCTAGCAATTTTGTATTCACTTTCGTATGCACAAAGCCTTGGCTATCGTGTTGTCTACAGTGTGCAATGGTGTGCCATGGTGTGCTACAGTGTGCCATAAAAGTATTCTGAATATTCACAGAATATTACAGGTCAAAAATTTAAAGAGGGTGCAGATACAACACACATTTTACTGAACCCTGCATCCCTGTTGCTTAACTTGCAGTCTGTTTATGCCAGTTTAACACATACTAGCTGGCCCACTAAAGCTATAACAATGTAAAAAGGAACGGAAGCAATGCAGAAAAAATATACACATTACAACATTTAACTTTGCACTGCAACGTGTTTATGAAAAGGCAAGGGACAAGCTCAGGCAACGGAGAAAACTTACAGCAATGCACTTAGTACTACGACATGTTTATGATGTGCGACCTGCAAGGCCATCATGTTTCTGTGTTTCCTATATGAAACACAGTTCAATGTGGCATTTAAGCGAAATGCAGTGCTCATTGTAAGCACTTACAGCTCTGCGTTCAATTAAATTCTCACTGAAATAATTTTCTCTTTTAGCTCGGCTGACAATGCTATCTTCCAAAGTGCCGATGTTCTTACGGGGCGCATCTAGCCACTCAAAAATAACGCCATAGTGCTGAGCCGGCGCTACTAAAATGCTACAAAATGCCATGCGCTTTGCTACCCGTTGTTTCGGTAGCTCTGCCAACCTCTCCATTACGCCGCCGCCTGCTAAACTTTGCTGATCAACGTCAAACGGAAAAACAGCTGTACAAATGACGTAAAACCTCAGCGGGCGCGCTAACAGGTTGACCGGCTCGGAGCCGCCAACCACGATCTGGCATGCTTTGCGACACGAAATCTGATTGACGTGCGGGAGCTTTATTATTAGACTACGCGGTTTACGAAACTGCAGCACACAGGTCGCGCAGTACACATCGCTCTCCAGCTCTCGTTACTGCAGACCGCACGCGACAGCGCCTAGTAACAGCGCAAGGCTCGTAAAAGGAGCTCAACAACAAGCACTACAAAAGGACCGTAACCTCGCCAAGCTACCACGCACCTGGAGCGCTGGGCGTCGGGAAAAGGCCTCGACAAAACACAGCGCGGGCTCACACAACGCATTAGCAAAATCGGTTTTAACAAAGCAAGGACAGCCAACAGCTCCGGTCAACGGCAAACATCAACAATAAGCGCGGACGGGACGCGGTTCGACTGCAAAGCAGCAAACAATGCCAGCTGCACTGCAAGCGGCGTTGCACAGTCAAGAAACGAAGCGCTCGTTCACCGCATACCTCTTTCGCTTAAACTGGGTCTATTTGGTGATGTGGTTATCGCCAGGGATTAAACCAGTCGCGTCTAGGCGGCTGACAACAAACCGCACACTCCAAGAATAGTCAGACGGAAGGAAGCACAGCTGATGCACACACATAAGCGAAACAAGGCACGCACACACAAAAAAATGTAAACAATCTGCGTGGTAGGCGGCGGCAGTGGCTTGAAGCAACGACAGGTCATCCGTGGGGAACAGGCAGTGTTGGGTTACCTTTAGGTGGTAGGAAATGCCTCTCCAAGAATGGTGAACTCATGCAAGGAGCTCACAAGAACGCGCATCACAACTTTCCACAGGCCACCACGCAGCAACACGGCTCGCCAGATCTGTTAGAATGGCGGCCGTCAAATTCGGGCGCGTTCATTGGCTGGCCCAAGAGAATAAACTAGGTCACGTGAACTTGCTACGAAAACATCGACAAAAGGCATCTCCCAGTGAATAAAATTCTTAATAATAAGCTCTAAAGCGTACCGCATTACGACAATCTGTAATAACAAACTCTTTAGCTGGGTCAAAGATGCGAAACCGAAACCAAATGGCCGCTCCTCAGCGCGCGCAAATTTGGTTTCGCGTGAACTATCGTACATTTCTTTCCCCTCGAATTTTGAACAGCGAGAAATCATTGCAGATTGAATCGTTTCATTGTAGATAGCGGATCCCCGATTATGTTGCTCCACAAGCTTATGAAGTTGTTACACATATCAATTACAATGGGTTGTCGATATTTCAGCAAGTCGGCTTGCCTGCAACAAGGCTTATCTTGCAGAGAAGCCAGCCTGTCGTGACCCTTTTTCGTCCTCAATACAGACTTATCAAACGGAAGCGCTGCGAGACGGTTCACGAAGTACTGAAGTACTGAACGTCTTGATTACGTTGCACTCATTGCATTCTATGGTAACATGAACAACTCATTTATCATCAATGGTGTAAGACGTACAATGGGCGTGGCGGAAGTGTGATGGCGATTGGCACGATGAGGGGTGAGGTGGAAGCCACTGGTGATCAAATTAATTCAAAGCCCTTGACAACAACTTCTCTTATCACTCGCTTTTGCAGCTTTGGGAGGCAAAACTGGCAGCAGCGCAAGGTTTCCGCGAAACCGGCGTAAGTAGGGTGACGAGTCTTGTACATTTGGTTTGCGTGGTATACTCCGAAAACGTAGTTCTCTTTATCGGTGAACAAAGGAACACGACCAGGTATGCGCAGCGTCCAGCGTGAGAAGGGGCCACTTCTCACCAAAGCGACCCCCCTTTCTTTAATCCGGATTACATGTCTTTGCTGCGCGCAAAGACATGTAATGCTAATGATGATGCCCCTTAGAATCAATGAATTTAAAAAGACATAATTAATACAACTGCGCGGTTGCATTTCCCATTAAAAAGTGGGCGTGTGAAAGCTGTTTAATAATTTACACGAAATGGGAAGCTTAAACACTTCCGAAGTGTACATAGGTTGTTTAGAAAGTGGGATTATGAGACAGGCAGGTTGAGGTCGGGTTGAACCGTGCCAGCCTAGAGTCACTGTATAGGCTCCCTTCAGGGAGCCTAAAGAAGCCCATACAGTAACTCTATACCAACCCAGGGGGCATGTAGGTGACATAACTAAAGCTAATTTTTTTTTAATGCCAGAAATTTTATGCCCTTCCCTAGTAGTTGGGGGGGGGGGGGGCATGGTCCCCTTGCCCCCCTCCCTCTTCGCGTGTGCACGCTATGAACAAGACTACGGTGTTGCCAGAGGGCACTCGATGGTTTCTTGAATGCACCAAAAATTACTACAACTGCAACAACGCCACGCAGCGTCCCAATGGCAAAAGAAACATTGTTCCTCCCCAACGACATCAATGCTGCCATGTGCGAAAGTTTAAGGAGCCATATAAGACCTATTCCACCCGGCCTACGTCACGAAGATGCGGTGGCGCTGTCGTCGGGAGTTTTGGTTTCGCATGGTAGGCAACCGCCGGCGCGCCTACCGTAGCAGCCGCTGTGTTTTCGCTGGTGCGTGCGCTTCTCACCGCCGTGAAATGAAGAAAAAAGTGTTTACCGATGACCTGCGCCGTGGGTTGGTTGCTCAGCAACGCACAAGATATGTGCGATAGGTTTTTATCGGTTTCCTGCTTATGTCTGTCTTAAGGAAAGGGACGAACCTGTAATGCCGGTTGTTTGGCGCATCGGTTATGCGCCAAACATTTTCGTCACGGTTAAGCGTATGGGTAATTATTTGGCATTAGTGCGGCTTGTTTCATTTGAGAGAAATAGCATTGTCACAAGTTTGGCAAGTGTAATGCTCGACACCAAATTTCTTGGCATAAACAAAGTGCGGACACAGAGCGATGACGCTTACCGCAAAGCGCGCACGACGTTAGCTTAGCTCGATGTGTAGAAGTAATCGCGGTCGCCGTGTATTATTGAAGTGGGGAAGCTATACATACGTCATACGAATTTCAATCACTCAAATGAAACAAATATATAAGCGCGTAATTCACGTAGCCGTGAGCGAAAGGCCGATTACAGCGACGCTTTTGCAAATTGCTTTCGGCTGCGGTATATAGCATACACACGAGAAGTGTCTTTGGCAATGCTGTAGTGGTTACGATGCGCTTTAATTTTTTTTTCGATTGTCAGACTGCTCGAATGAACTACACGCTTGAAATGTGCCGCGTCGTCACAGGACTTCACGCCGTCACGATCGGAACTCAGCGTATGGGCAGAGCCGCAAGCCGCGGTTATGCGCCTTGCTGTCAGTTATTTGAGAGCCTTGTCCTTGGCTCGTCATTGCATTTTTGTGTGTGTGCGTTATCACAGCCGTATTTACGTAGGTTCTAGCGTCACCAATATCGCATGCTTGAGTTACATTTGTTTTTGCGCAAGGATTTCGTGTAGGGATTAGAGGCTTTAGTCCGAAACAGTATTTTAGCTGAGGCATCTTCAAGTCGTATTTAAACAAGTCTCACTGTTGCAAGTGGTTCATCCTTGCGCCAGTTACCGAATTAAAGCATACGCATGAAGCGATGCCGACATGATAGCTCGCGATCGTTCGCATCATGTTGCAAGGTGCTTATCCTTTCAATCAATTTCTCACATCTTGTCATAGCTGGTCGTCAGCACATTCTTTTCTACATTCATCGATTGCTTCCTACAGAGCTAACGCGACTTCATCTCACGCGGCTGCCCCTCGAAAACTGTTGTAAACACCCGTCGGCGCTCCGACGCCCCGTGCTCGGAGGCAGCTTTCGCACGCGCTTCGCCGGCGGCGGTGGCGCGACCGTGCGGGGCCGCGGCAAGCGGTGGGCGGGGCCTCCGCGCCGCGACGTCGACACAAGCCCTGGTTATATCGCCGGTGCCTACCACTGTTTACCAACATGGAATAGGTCTATAGGAAACTGTGAGTGAAGATTTATGTTACACTCCTTATACCGTACGCCTTCCCACGGATTTGGATAAGGATATGCAGAACAACAGAGCTTGCCAAATCTTGCTGCTTCCTCAAAAATGATTAAATTATTTACAGACATAGTGTTAATAGCCTTGGTTTCTGGGAAAAACGAACAGAAAGAGGTGGCTGAGCAAAGTTGTACCGGCAAGCGAATTAAGTGAGGTCTTGCTGTAAAAAGTAAAAATATTAAGGGGACGTTTGCAGCGTACTCGCAGCAAATGCAGCTGATCACAGCTGTTGCTTCAAGCAAGTAAAATGTCCCGCGAAGGACGTACGACGGAGTATAGACCCTTTTCATAAACTGTAAAGCTAGCTTCCCTGTAATGCAACTTGCCCTAATAATGGCGACAGCTGCCTTTTTTTAAATGCTGTCAAAATTCAAGTTCCGTTTTTTGGGGTTGTTTGTATCAGAAGGGCTGGGTCGACATTTTACACGCCCTATCGCAAGCAAATTGCGCTTGCACACGCTGTTTGCCGGATTGCCAATGCCGCCATTAGTAGGGCAAGCTGGATTGCAGGAAAGCTAGCTTGCAGTTTATGAAAAGGGTCTATGCTAGTACTATGAACAGCCCTGCACTGCCAGGGCCGCCGGATGGGAATGCGCGACCATGACAAGACATATTCAATAAAGAAACCTTCTTGGTAAGTCAACAACCCGAGAGAGAGAGAAAACTTTAATCCACAAATAGGTCCGGCGATTGTCAACAACCCGAACCTCAATTTATTTGCCGGAGCGCAGTAAATCGCCAATCGCGAACTCTTATATGCGCCTACATATCAGTGCATCTATTCCTAAATAATGAACACGCAGTAACGGGTGGTACTCAGGAAGCAAAGGCCAAGATATAAACCGAAGCATTCCTTCACCCTCCCAATGAAGACAGCGCAAACGGCACTTCAGGACACACTCTCACACTTGCAAGCCCAGTTACATCGTTTGCACTCCGGTAGGGTCAACGCAGGGGTTTATCCAGAATTTCGATTGCAAGGAGGGGTATTATACCCATGGTGCGACCAGTACGCCGGTGGGTGTGGACACCAAGTCATTGGTTACCTGGATAACTCTCTTTTATTTTTATTTATTTTTTTGGTAGGGGGGGGGGTATTGTGGTTGTGTGTAAATCCCTCGGTCAGCGTTAAACATGGCAGCCGTCTCCGACGCCTTTGGCAGCTGTCCAGCGAACGACGCGATGGAACCAGAAAGACCAGAACCCTTTGTGTTCAGACGCCTTCACAAGCATTTGTAAGTAAGAACACCGTGCGCGGAGACATTCAACCGTCCATGTCTAGTCCCGAAAGATGCAACAGGCGGCACATTACTACAATATGAAGGATTCCATGTACGTACCGCTTAACCCAGAAGCGCCGAACCTTAACATTCACATAAGTAAAGCGTCACATGTAAGATCCGACACTTCGCACGTTTACTTGCTCTCTCTCTCTCTCATTTTAACGATGGAGCTGTTCAAGGTCGATGTAGATACGTATTGAGCGGTGTTCGCAGTTAATTGCGGAGCGGTCACGCCTAAGGGAAAAGCGGTCCCCCTCTTGCCCTTGTGCCGCGATACCGACACTGTTACATGGTAGTGATTATGTGAAGGAAAATACAGAAAGAAAGAAAGAAAGAAAGAAAGAAAGAAAGAAAGAAAGAAAGAAAGAAAGAAAGAAAGAAAGAAAGAAAGAAAGAAATTGATAAATGATGAAAAGGCTCGTATTGCGAACAAGAGGAAATCGAACCCGCCCTTGCCCTGGACCATCGATTTACATAGACACCCCTCCAACACCTCCACCCACCCCCATCTCCTGCCACACATAAATAAAGTTTTCCAGCTAACCAATAACTACGTATACCACACATTCCGGCGTTCTGGTAACACCATACCACACATTCCGGCGTTCTGGTAACACCATGGGTAACATTCCCCCCCCCCCCCCCCCCTTCCCCAGTACACAAATTGTGGATAAGCACCCTCGCCCTCAGCTCACTCCTACACATGATGTAGTGAAGGTAAGAAGAAATCCACGTATATTGAACCAAGCCCGCCGTTTAACCAGTCATTGCGACCAGTCAGTGGAGCTGCTTCATTTTCACTTTTTCTTTCTTTTCTTCTTCTTTCTTTAGATACGCCAACTCGCACTCCTCTTGGCGGAAGCTTAAAGTGCCGCGAAGGCGACGCCAGCAGAAGCACGTCGGTCTGCTTACCCATATAGCAGGCATCAATTTCCTTGTGGGTAAAAACAAACTAGACAAGAGGAAACGGAGGAAGGCCTTCGCGTTTAGTTTCGCGATCACGTAATGTCGCGTCGTCACATTTTGGCGGCCGTCGTGCATGGCTTGGACTCGCCCGGCGCGTTCAGGTTACGTCACGCACACGGTCTAACCTCTCCTTGGCGCCAGAGATTGTTCCTTCGAGGATGTCGCGGCGCATTACTCCATTCCTTTGAATTCGGCATGGCTAAGCGGGCGGGGTAATACTCGTTGAATCGGAGCCCTTCACGGTGGACCACAGATAAGGTATGTTGAACAGTAAAATATTTGTGAAATGACGACGTTATTACGATAGATAGATAGATAGATAGATAGATAGATAGATAGATAGATAGATAGATAGATAGATAGATAGATAGATAGATAGATAGATAGATAGATAGATAGATGAAACAGAATTTGGTTCGAAAAACGTGCTTGAAAAGTGTGAATTTGAGGGCGCTGCACACACACACACACACAAACACACACACAAAAAAAAAAAGATCGCACGTTTGCGGCCTTCCCTTCATGGCGTGCGATTAAGTATTGTTCGTTAAGCTTGACGATGTCTGAAAGTATGTGCGGGCTTTATTTTGTGCATTGGGTAGGAGTTTTGATAAGCAAGTTAGTACGTATTATACGTATTATGAACTCTGATACCATGCGTGTATTACTATGATGTGCACATGTTATGTTATGTGGGGTTTAACGTCCTAAAACCAGCTCTGATTATGAGAGACGCCGTAGTGGAGGGCTCCGGAAATTTTGACCACCTGGGGTTCTTTAACGTGCACTGACATCGCACAGCACACGGGCCTCAAGATTTCGCCTCCATCGAAATGCAGCCGCCGCAGCCGGGATTCGATGATCCCGCGACCCTCGGATCAGCAGCCGAGTACCATGGCCACTAGAACACCGTGGCGGGGCATGTTATGCACATGCTGCACATATTGGTGCCTATATAGATTGGACATATAAGTTAATGCGAGATCTGTTGAATACCGCTAGGTGAACGCCACTCTGCAAACGTATGCGGGAACTATATTACGTTAGCCCATATCACATGGCGCAGCGTTTTTAAATGGCGCCACTCCACGTGTGAAATTCTGAATTGTACGCAAAGACATGAGCAAAAACGGATGGCAATTTTTATGTCAGCCTGCTTTTTCAGTACGTTCATAATGTCATCCCCATCAAAACCATCAGGTGTACACCGAAATGTACCTGCCACTCTAAGCATCAAAACAGAAGCGTTGCGTCTGGATGTGAGGCAGCGGTATACATCGCATACACGTCACGATTCAACACTTTCAGTTTGTTACTTGCTTTTTATCTTTCGTTGGCAGCGGCAGGCTCACGAGCTATCCCTTGTCAAAACAGAGCGTTTATTCAATCGATCACTTGAGAGGAAAGTAAGGAAGCACGTGTGACGGCTGAGTTTTTCCTTGGCCTTTTCGAAAGCTGCGAAGAAAAATTTCTGAGAATCAGCTGCTACGGACCTTCACATCCGCAGCCGAGTGTCCACTAGACCTGCCTATGGCGGGGCTTACACCTATGTTTTTTCCAGGAATAACGGAGCAGAGACAGCGAGATTTCATTCGAGGAAAAGTTGGCCTGGGCTGGAGCGACTTATTCCGTAATTCTGCGCAAGGGAAAACAAACAGAAAGAAGGGATGAGTGACGCTGATGACAGACGAGACGGCTGCTGATAGGTGCGCATGGTCTTCTAGCATTGTTAATGGCAGGAACCTCGTCAGACACGTTTTCCGGGATCAAACTTCAACATAAGGTCGCTTTGTATGTTCGCAAGCGATAACTGTCTTAAGAAGCCACAGTTTCGCCAGAAGGGCGAAACAATGAATGCGATAGCAAGAAATTGTAATGCTATGCAAGTGAGGCTGGCAGCTAACGTCTTTCGGATACGATCTCATGTAACTCTGTAAAACGCTGGTGTAAGAAAATATGGCTGCTTCAGGGACACTTTTCGCAGTCTCTTCGCGTTGAGAGCGCAGCACGTAGAAGGGTTTACGAGCCGGCCGCTGATGGCTGCCGAGATAGCGCGCGCACCAGCGATGGCGACCGCGCGAAGTCCACAGTTGCTGATCGTGCGACACCCTACCGCCTCGCGACTTTCCATGCTCATTAAAAACGGGCAGGCTGTTTCCTCTCCGCTTCGACAGCAGGCGTCCCGATCGGGTGATGCTATCGCGTGCGCCCTCCGAGATACGGAGATGGGCTAGGCTCGTTTGATCTCTGCTTCAGCCGTGTTCGTCGCCCCCACTCGCGTGCTTTTACCTGCGAGTAGAACGTACGATGCGCACGGGGTTATCAATTTGGACTTTTTACGGGACATGACACCGACGGCAACGACAGAAACCCGTAGATACTGTCCACATAATTGCTATTGCAATAAAAAGCAGCGTCTCACCGTGGCTTAGATTCTAATACACTTTAGCCGTTTTCGTGGAAACTGGCTAGATGAAATAAAAATGGTCTGCACACCACCTTTGATGGGCATACGCCGCTTTTTTCTTGACCTGTACTTGAGTATAGATCGTACGCATGGCGCAGCCCTGACGTAGCAGCTACACGCTGTTAGAGATAATCCCTCGAAATTCGCGTGCTGTGCGCATCGTGCCATGAAGCCATCCCTGCGTGTGACCGTTCCAAAAATTTTGCGTGTTCCAGTAAGAATCATAGGGAAAATATAGTAAATATATGATAAAAAATACGCAATCACTGTAGTACGGAACGGAACGGTTCAGTAGAGGGATGTTCAGTTTCAATGTACCCACGAAGAGGCAACACTCCTGTGTATTGTTGAGAAGACTTATCAGTATAATGAAGTAGCAGCGCCTCACTGCGACCGCAGTTAAAGGGCCCCAATCGCATGTTGCCTCGTCAGTATACGTTAGGTCATACGCTGACGCTTACGGTTGTCGCCATTGACGTTATATTGCAGTTTTCATGGCGAGCTTGTCCTAATGTCCCTTCAGATGTCACGTTGGCGAACTCTGGGCAGGCAGGCAGGTCCCAGGTCTATGTGCCGATTAATTATTAAAAAAATGAGATTAGGACTGTCTGTACACAAGCCGATGCGAATTATTGGGTTATCCACACTATATATGGCCTCCCCACGATGACACAGAAACCGACGAAACTTAAACTCTCCCCGTCTCTCCTACACACGCGCATACGAGACAGACAGACAGACAGACAGACAGACAGACAGACAGACAGACAGACAGACAGACAGACAGACAGACAACGAGCTTCATTCAGGTCCCGTGGAACTCTTTCGTAAAATAGATGCGAGAAGAAATTCCCACAGCATGGATATTTCAACTACCCAAGACAACTCTGTTGAGAAGCGTATCCATTTGGGCTAATGGGTTTTTCATAACGCAACAAATTCGTCTAAAAAAGCGAAAACCGATGGAAGCGCAAAGACGACGCAAAAATGGACGACGGGCTCTGTGGTCCATCCTTGCGTTTATAGCTTTAGCTTATGCGGACAACTTTCTTTAATACGCTGAACACAGCAAAACCAAGAACGTGCATATATAAGCAGAGGACCTCACATCACCATAGTGCCTCCATGCTGCTTTCTAGAAACGTGAGCTCTTTCGTAGACAAGGCTTCCTGTATGGCGTTGTGTGAGAACTGTACTTTACAGCCAGAAACAAGTCAGCGCTGACGAGAGAGGTTATAAGAGCTGTCGCAGCAGCCCGTACAGGCTGAAATTGCGTAAGCTCCTCACCAGTAGCCTTGTGCAAAAAGAAACGAGGGAAAGAAAAAAAAAAACGCTGATATTGTGAGAAACCACCACAAAAGCGAGACGTTGCTATCAGCAGGGTCTGTGCTTGCATGGACTTTTCCTGGATTTTGTTTGGGTGTTACCTGTGCGCGCGCGCGCGCACACCCACCCCCCCACACACACACACACACACACACACACGCACGCACGCACGCACACACGCTACCCATCAAAATGAAGGTTATAGCAAATACCGACTCGTCCAAGAAAGAGTTATTGTGAATCGACACCTATTTTAAAAAGAATTAGGTATTTCAACTTCACGGAAGATACCGCACTTTATGTTCCAACCATGCTTACGATTACAACATAGCTGCCTTCCGAATTGGCCTTTCTTTCTTTTTTCTTACTTCAATTGTACCCTTTATTTGTTTGGGTGCGATCGAGTGCGCTGGCACGAACAACACTTTTCCAGGAACCGCTAAGGTTTGATCGGCGCTCTTCAAAAAGGGCGTTTGGACGTGAACATAATGTCAGGCAGACACAACGCTTACGCCTCTCTCACGTTTTGACAGGGCAGTGAAAACCTACAGTTCTATATGGGCCACATGTAACACTGACGAGTACTGGAGAACCGGTACCACGTAAAATCTCGATGCCATACATGAAACACTCGTATCGGCACAGCGCCCACAGACGACTGGTTCTCTCCGTTCTCAAAGACGATTGCAGCGAGGTCTTATCTCCGAGTATCACTAAAAGTAGCTATCATAAACTTCCACCAAGCCGGGAGAGCAACGGCAGAGAGCATTCACACACTCCGCAGCCGAATATAAACTGACGCTTCGCAAAGTAAGTTTCTTTCGTGCTTTGTAACACTTCACAATGCGACGCGACGTGTTTCCCAAAACAGGGCATGTAACGAGGTTATGTTCGTCAAATTAAGTTTGTTAGAGTGTAATGAACGTTAATAACTTAAAAATCGTAGAGCAGTACAAGAAGCGCAGGAAAAAAAGAAGAGCCATCGTATGTAATCTCACTGGAAGAATATGCCCTTGTTAAGTTCGGGAAAAATTCAGACGTTTAAATCGACTTCGAAACCAGTAGTTCCAAGAAAAAAGACAGCTCTGACATTTGTTTAAGGGAAAAACTGTCTCACAACGATGGGAGACACGAAATCAAGCAATAAATAAAAATTTCGGCAACCACGTTAACTATACGATTATGTTAGCTACATCAACGTGAAAGTTATTTCTCATAGTAACTGTCATGTATCTTGAGCAACAGCTCACTACTTAGCCGTTTTTGGACTCCATTATTTTTGTGCTTAATCTTAGTTTTCTAGTTTGACTACCCTTTACGCAATCAGATAATATACGTATAGGATAACTTAGGTATATATCTTTATTATTGCTTACGGACAGATGGTCGACCTAGAGCATATCTGGGGCAAATAAACTTAATTCCATTTCGCACCCTATCTGTTTCAACTGCAACGTTTCGGGAACTTGTCCTGCGACCTTACGTGAGATTTGATACGCCGGTAGCTTACATTATACCGTGCTAAATGAAACCCATGCTCGACACTTTAATTTCACTTTAACTCTTCTTAAAGTAAGCGCTTGCGCCTAGTAATGTGTACAGTAATGCGGCCATTGTCGTGCCTGCAAGGCACCCAGTACGTTGTTCGGTGGAGTGGCTAGTAAGGTTTATAGTAACGCGGCCGGTAAAGTTCCCTGTAATGTGTCCACATTGGTGTGTTACAATGACTAGTAAGGTAATGCGGTAACGCGTTCGGTAAAGTGACCTCTAAGAAACCCACGATGGTCGTTGGTAGAGCGACTACAGTAAGGTGCAAAGTAATGTGACAGGTTAAGTTCTCTGCAAGGCGTCCAGTATGTTGGTCGGTGGAATAACATCTAATGCGTGCACTAATGTGACCGATAAAGTGCCCTGTAAAGTGCACTCTATCATTAGGACACTTGAAGCACGCTTGTCCTTGTATGACAGTAATTTTGGCGTGTCGAATGCGCACATAAAAGCAATCCGTTTTGCTCAATGTCGGATTTCACTTTGTACGGACAGCATGAATTAACAGTGTACGATGTTACATCTATTCTCGCTGCTTACAGGAATAGCTATGCGAGTACGAAGCCTTGCGGCGCTGGGGTTGCTGTTATCATGGGGACGGTTTATTGTTTCGACTCCAACGAAGACAACTGATGATAAAAGCAACTTCAGTGAGTTCTCCTCCTCATTCTTTCCCACGAAGGCGCTATCAGCAGCCCCCCCCCCCTCCCTCCCCCCTTGCTATTATCTCTTCCCCGAAGCTATCTACCCAAAACATTAGGGCATGCGATGTGTAGTAACCCATAGACGCCATGATAATTTAAAGATTTGTTAAATGTGGCAGGGAAAGCGATTATGCCAGAGTGTTTTCTCTAAAGTTAGTGAATGAAGCGAGCGAAAATTGCTAAAGCTGCCAGATGGCCCCAACCTTTTTAGATGCCTTAGTGTACACAGCTCGGCCGTATATGCACACACATGACCCTGTGGTGATTGCAACATCTAAATTACATAAAGAAGTTATCTACGGTAGAATTACGTTTTTAACGACAGATGATGGGACACAGCTATGATAAACTGTGTATATCTCTCTATGTCTCCACCTGTCTTGAGAAAGGATAAACATTCAATACTATACGCAACAGCCGACCTTTTTTCATGGCCCTTGAAAATAGTCACAAAAGTTGAAATTAAGCTAACCAACATGCTCCTACCAAGAATGCTAAGCAAACTATACAGCAGGTCTATTGGTATTCGACTGGAATTCAGGTTTAAAAAAAATAAAATAAAATAAACATAAATAAATAAAGATACTAGTATTGCTTTCGCAGCCAATTGAAGTCACAAGCCGATAAAGTTTACTGACTCAATCACAACAGGCAGTCGCGTGATCAAAACGCACGGCCCATTTTTACTTGAACGGTGGCCGACAGAATTCCACACTGCCCGAAATACCGTATACACTCCCAAAGCGCTCAGCATATGCGCACGTGCGCTGTCTAGAATTCGTTCCGGTGTTTCATGAATTTAAACGCAATTTCAGATAAGCAGAAGCTTTTTCTAAAAGCGTCCCGGAACAATTTGGTGTTCTTGAGTACAAAAGACACGAGAAAATTGTAGCATTACCGGCACTGATACGATCACTTTTCTGTATTACCGTAGTGTCTCTACAGGGACACAATTTTATACGTAGGAGGAACAACTTGCGTTATCTTTCTTTGTAATGGCAAGCGTCCTTATCTCTATGCAAGGGCATGAATTTGCAATTTGGCCTTCTTTCCTATTTTTTTTTTTCAGAGGCATATAATGTTTGCGACACACCTGTCTGCCTCCGACGAGGTAAGGTTTTCTACCCTATATCAATCCATGCTTTCGCGCGCCATTTACTCAAGCACTCTGAATGACATCAAGTATATGGTTAACAGACCATATATTTCCGAGTTTTGTCACCAGATTCTCATTGACGTGATGGTCCGCTACCGCGCCGCGTCACATCATGATGCGAGGGACAGCAGAGCGCTATTTTTATAATGAGAAAGCAAGGACCCGGGCGTGTCACTGCAACCTGCGCAACTATTACCGTTTGCAAGCAAGCTTCAAGCAAGCAAACAAAACTTCTGATAATCTCTATGCAGATGCTGCTGCGGCCGCATATAAAATTTTCACGTAAGTCTGAGTCGGATTATCTGACGCTGAGAATCTTAGGCCTCTGATGGCAAAAAAAAAAAAAAAAAAAAAACACTGATCTCCCACGCAGCAGCAGACACTAATATCTTTAGTAATGACTCGGAGTGGTTCAGTAAGCAATAAAAACAAAGCTTCGCAGTTATTGGATCAGAAGCACGCGTTTCTGCTTGTGCTGACAGCTTTGCGTATAAAATGCGATAATAATTGTTGGGGTTTTACGTCCCAAAGCCACGGTGTGACTATGAGGGAAGTCGCAAAAAGTTTCGAAGCAAGGACACAACATAAACTTGGTATTCATTTTTCCTCAAGTTTGAATCCCGAATTTTCGTCAAGGGGGGCACACGATTTCAGAAGCAGCAGGTCATCAAGTGTACTCGCCGATAAGCGAGACCGCTGCACTGACAAAACGAAATTGAGTGCCGAAAATGCCCTCTCAACGCTGACTTGTGTGGCTGGCACACCAAGGGCCACTTGCGCTAACATGTACAGATCCGGTTGCCGCTCTTTGCGCTCGTATAAGCGACGACAACGCCCTCTCCACGACGGCCTGTGTGAAAGGCACGCGAAACTCCGCTTGAATTTAATACAAACAGCTATGGCTGCCACTTTCTTGGTTTCCGGCATTATTTCAACGCATCTTTCTTTTGAAATACCTGCCCGAGATGTGTGCTGACTTTGAACCCTGAGTTATGCATCATTGCTCACGTTGCATGACCTTGGTTGTTCCGGATCGTAAAGTCTTCCCGTGAACCGAAAAACGATAAAAAATATTTCGTTTATGCTCCGGAACGAAATAATAAATAACGTTCCGGTTACGTTTTCGTTCCGGTCAAAAATATCGTTTTTTTCGTTTTTCGTTTTCGTTTTTCGTTCCGTTCCGACACTCTGTCTCCACCTGTCTTGAGAAAGGATAAACATTCAATACTATACGCAACAGCCGACCTTTTTTCATGGCCCTTGAAAATAGTCACAAAAGTTGAAATTAAGCTAACCAACATGCTCCTACCAAGAATGCTAAGCAAACTATACAGCAGGTCTATTGGTATTCGACTGGAATTCAGGTTCTGAAAAAAAATAAAATAAAATAAACATAAATAAATAAAGATACTAGTACTGCTTTCGCAGCCAATTGAAGTCACAAGCCGATAAAGTTTACTGACTCAATCACAACAGGCAGTCGCGTGATCAAAACGCACGGCCCATTTTTACTTGAACGGTGGCCGACAGAATTCCACATTGCGCGAAATACCGTATACACTCCCAAAGCGCTCAGCATATGCGCACGTGCGCTGTCTAGAATTCGTTCCGGTGTTTCATGAATTTAAACGCAATTTCAGATAAGCAGAAGCTTTTTCTAAAAGCGTCCCGGAACAATTTGGTGTTCTTGAGCAGAAAAGACATGAGAAAATTGTAGCATTACCGGCACTGATACGACCACTTTTCTGTATTACCGTAGTGTCTCTACAGGGACACTATTTCATCCGTAGGAGGAGCAACTTCCGTTATCTTTCTTTGTAATGGCAAGCGTCCTTATCTCTATGCAAGGGCATGAATTTGCAATTTGGCCCTCTTTCATATTTCCTTTTTTTTTTTCAGAGGCATATAATGTTTGCGACACACCTGTCTGCCTCCGACGAGGTAAGGTTTTCTACCCTATATCAATCCATGCTTTCGCGCGCCGTTTACTCAAGCACTCTGAATGACATCAAGTATATGGTTAACAGACCATATATTTCCGAGTTTTGTCACCAGATTCTCATTGACGTGATGGTCCGCTACCGCGCCGCGTCACATCATGATGCGAGGGACAGCAGAGCGCTATTTTTATAATGAGAAAGCAAGGACCCGGGAGTGTCACTGCAACCTGCGCAACTATTACCGTTTGCAAGCAAGCTTCAAGCAAGCAAACAAAACTTCTGATAATCTCTATGCAGATGCTGCTGCGGCCGCATATAAAATTTTCACGTAAGTCTGAGTCGGATTATCTGACGCTGAGAATCTTAGGCCTCTGATGGCAAAAAAAAAAAAAGAGATACACTGATCTCCCACGCAGCAGCAGACACTAATATCTTTAGTAATGACTCGGAGTGGTTCAGTAAGCAATAAAAACAAAGCTTCGCAGATATTGGATCAGAAGCACGCATTTCTGCTTGTGCTGACAGCTTTGCGTATGTTATACGCGAAACTCCGTTATCACGGATGATCATAAACAGATACAAGCTGCAGTGCTAAAACGGATGCTTGTGCGAGATGCTATGACCACGGCCGCTGGATGAAAGCGCACAGGTGCGGCCTGCTGCGTGGAGCCGCCGCGCATTGTCCAGGGAGGGAGAGCGGCGTTGACAGTTTCGGCCGCAACTTTCGCCGAGGGCGCTAGTAGTAGGTGATACTAGTGATACTCCGAAGTCCGCGCGCTGTGGCGAGCGCGCCTTTTTTGCGTTGCGCGGAGTGCTAGTAGTTCCGAATTCCGTGTGTTCTTCCTCCTGACAACACAAACATAGCCTGAATAGGTTGTTAGAGCAGCAGTACGCCTAAGAACTGCTGCGTTCCACTGTGCACCTCGAACGCGAAGAAAAATCCCGGCTTGGGATACCATGAATTTCCCTCCTATGCTGAACGCTGATAGGCCTGGCTCACCAACATCGCCAGGCAAGGATATGGAGGAGAAGGGTGCCCAGCGACCGTTCTTCTCTTTGCTCGCTGCACTTCACTGAAAATGATTACAAGACCACTCCAAGGACAAGGAAGCGGCCTCGACGGGAAGTAGGAGATGACGCTTCTTTAGCTTCAGCGAACAACAACGCACCAAGTGGCTCATGAGAGTCTGCATGAAGATCTCGAGCCTGGCATCAGAGATTAAGAACAGGTCACTGCACCAGGCGAATATTCCGAGGCAACGTCGAATTGTGGGTTGCCTGCTGCGAGTATGCGCCACGGATAGATGAAATGTCTCAAACAGACCTTGATGTTAAGCGGGTAATAGAGGATTCGAGGAGAACAAATAACCGCCTACAGAAGAAAATATCTCGTCTCAAGCAATCATTACAGACATTGCAAAGCAAGTATGATACAGCGCGTGAACGGCTGACACCTTTCGAAAGCAGCAAAGAAATGTCGTCTTTTTTTTAAATTTGCTGAAATCAGCCTACGCAGGCAATAAAACCGGCCAGTTTGTCAAGAACCAAGTGTCAAATTTTTGTTTCAAAGAAGCCATAGTACAGTGAATCAATTCTGAGGGAGTACGTGCTTTGGAAAGCTTGCTCCAACAAAGGTTACGAGCACGTGAGGACGAGAGGCCTGCTTAAGTTGCCTTGTCGTGCCACAATTCAGAAGTATGTCGGGCACGCAACAGGTGAAATAGGCGTCGCATCACTAATAACAGGTAGTCGGGATGTACTACAGACCAATTACGTCTCTTCAAGTATTGCATGGTGTTGCAGTAATTGTGTTACAGGAAGTTGAGTTGATAAAGTGCAGGTCGCTGTGTTGACTGAAGGCGATACGCCTAATATAAATTTTTTCAGTACACACTTTAAGGAGGTATGCGCCTCCCTGCTTTCCATGAGCCATTTCTTTACTGGGACTCGAATTGAATTTTTTTACTAGAGCCAGAAGATATACGCTGCTCGTAATTATCGAATGGGTAATCACTGCGTGTAGCAGCCTAGATCATTACAATAGAACACATTATATGTAGCCGGCATGCTCTTCAGTACAATACAATAATAATTACGAAGCTCTTCACCGCATAAGAACTGCAATTTTTCACAATAGATTCGGAGTCAAACACGCTACTTGTTCTAAACAACGACATCGGCGAAGACAAAATAATTTATCATAATTACCGCTTTAGCTCTTTTAGGGAATTTAGATGTTGAATTTGTTTGTCTGAGCGATGTAAGCCATTGAAATATCCTGCACACTCCTGTTACATAGCGCTTTTGATTCATATTTTGCTTTGGCTTGATTTTATTATTTGTAGTTGACCTGTCATGCTTGCAAGGTTCTCCCGCAAGACCCAAATCCTTGCGCTGGCATTTACGAGTTCACAGCAAAAAATTTATAAAGGAAAAATTCTATATGGACGAGATCGTACAAATTTGCAAGCTGACACGAAATTTTCTCAGTGAGGTGCTCAAGCACGCAGAAGTTCGCGAAGAAGTGGAAACCTCTGCAAACTTCCTCATTCAGCCCTCCTCTCACATTCTGTAACCTGTCCAGCATTACGGTGCGGTTCAACACCCTTGAGCACACGAGCCACCTCTGCAATGATTTTTTTTTTTTTGAAGAAGCTTTTGCGACCGTTGCTGGCTAACTGGACGGGGAATATAAATGCAATTGTGTAACGCCTGGTGAGTTTGTCACACAAGCTCCTCTCCCGAAAAGTTCTTCGCCTTCGAGGGCGATGAGCACAAACACCTCTGATATTTGTTTACTGCACCAGTAAACACGTACTGGTAAAGAGCTTCGCTCAAGAAGCGCAGTATTGATTTTTGAGGTCCACGTAGTATTTTCATTTCTGTATGCGCAGACAAGGCCACAAATTTTTTTCTCATCACCTTTCGAACAGAATTCACGCAAGACATTTTTTTATGTAACAATAACTGCAAAATAAACTAGAATCAACTAAAACCCCAAGTATTCACTGTCCTTCTAGTAGAGAAACGCAAAATCAAGTCATGGTAGCCATTCAAGCACGTTTTTAACGAGAAGCGAAAAAAAAAATGAATTCCCTGAAAGCATGTGCCAGTACATTTGTGAAAGAACATAACAAAGGTGTAATAATAAAACTGGTCCTACAAAAGGGAAAACCTTGTCATAAACGCTTTAAGTACAAGTGCAGAATTGTCTGTCACAGAAACGGGCATGCTTAGTCAAAGCCACTTCGACTCCTGCAGGAAAGGAAAACCATTTGCCATTATGAGAAAAATGTACTGCCGTAGCGTAGAACGATGCGCTGAGGGGGTATCGAATTCGGCATGTGCGTATGCAGTACCGCGAGCGCCGCTGAAACATCATACGATTTCGCGCATACACTGCTGTGCAGGCGCTCTCACTATCCTTGACTGGTGGCGCTGCGGCGGCCACCGAACGAACTAGTCCTCTCCCGCCGTCCCCGGCGCACGCAGCTGGCCGTACCTGTGCGCTTTCATCCAGCGGCCGTGCTATGACATACTAAAATACCGCATACAAGCCAGCGCTTTGTCTATGTCTCTCTTTTACTTGTCCTACGTCAGTTGCGCTGTACTCAATGGGTCCCTGAAACGCGTTTATTTTTTGTTTCTTTCTTTTTTTTTTGCGTTGTATCGCTGCATAAGTGCAAATGTATAGCGCAAGGAAACAAGGCATAAGGAGGAGGCATATAGACAAGACAGCGCTAACTTTAAACCATATCTCGTCTACGCCTCTTTCTTATGTCTCATTTCCTTGCGCTACACATTTGCAGTTACGCACCAACTTGCCCAACTTGCCGCACACGTTGTGTCACTGGTTAGTCATCATCAAATCATTCACACCAAAAAATTATGCGGAGCACCTAGCCCGCACCAAGGTCTCGTTTGTGTCGCCTTCCTCCTTACCATTGCTGTTCTTCCTCAACTCCCTTCTTCAAAAAGCGCAAAAGTGCTTTTAGTGCATTGTGAGCCGACGAGCGATGAGGGCTGTGTTCGAGTAGCATGTGTACGGAAAGTGGCCGATGATCAAGGTGGCGTAGCGTCCCAGCAAGTGTTTTCCTTTCCTCGACGAATGGCGCACAGCAGATGGTTTGCGCGAACGCCTTTGACAGTTGGACTTGTCCTACAACGTCTTTTTCATTATTCCCATTCTTTCTCTCTCTTCCATCTTTCTATTCCCCTTTCCCATTCCCCCGGTGTAGGGTAGCCATCCGGACGCCTTTCTGGTTAACCTCCCTGCCTTTTTGTTTTCCCCTTCCCTCCCTCCTCAACTCCCTTAGCTGAGGAGTGCACACTAGCGACTGAGGAAGGAAAATCGGGAGAGGCCCTCCCCAGCCCATGCGCCTACAATGTGTGTAGGAAATGACGTATCAGCGCCCATTTTGAGGGGGCACAGTGCCGGTGCGCATGATGCGTGTCGTGTGGCTGCGGCGCGTGCGCTTCTGTAGGTGTCGCACCGCTACCGTGGCGAACTGCGAGTGTTCGACTGTACGCGCTCTTTGTGCCGCATTCATAACTACAAACTAGAAGAGAAGCTCAGGGGAAGATGGATGCTTGAATCGATGAACAGATTGCAAAATACGATTTAGAACAGGGAATGTCGCAGGAGGCAAGGTTTCGACAAGTGGACTTGTCTTCGTCAGTCGCCGCCCTGACGTAGACAAGTCCACTTGTCGAAACGATGGCTCCTGCGACATTCCCTGTTCTAAACCGTATTCATAACTACAGCCTGTTTTTCTAGTTCCGTGCAGCAGAGCCAAGGCTACGAGGCCATCGAGCGCAGAATTCTTTCTAAGCGAGATGAATTGCCATTGTTCGGACACGCACACCCCGCTTCATCTTCCTCCTTCCAGGGCTGCAGCTGCCACTGCAGCGTCCGCCATTTGCAGATGACAAGCCACGGAAGGACACGTTCAACATGCGTTAAGCCTCCTGATTGGCCGAAGAGGCCCGTAGCTTCCACAGTGCTGCACGGAACTTCTGAAACAGACTATGCACAGCGTCCTTCCGGTGGTTACAGCTAGCGGGGCTGAATTGAAGAGCGCGGAACGAGCGCGCTTCCACAAGCTGGGGCGCGGACGAAGGATTTGCAGTCTTCAGCGAAGCCACGCAAAGTATTATTACAGAATGAAACTGTTATATCACATCTGTACGATGAACGCCTCACAGGCCAGTGACAGTTACGCAGTGTTTCTGCTCGTGTCCGCGGACAACGAGATAATAAAGCATGCTTTCTTGTTAAGAGCGTATGTTCGTTTGTATATACGACTTATGCTTGTGCGTACGAAAGCACCTTTTCTCCTTCGCTTATACGATGCTCGCTCCTAGTGGTACATTCAGCAAAGCCTGGCCCTCAAGGAGCGAGTTTCCGCAAACGGAGGTCGCGTACTGTTAGAGGATATGTAGCGACATGCGCCTCCGCGTTTTCACTGGACCGCACGTCCATCGAGCCGGTGTCGGCCAGCAAAACTGGCCAGCAACTAAGGCGGACTAGGGACTCGGGTCCGCTTTAGGGAACTGCTGTCCCTCATTTGAGCGGTGACTGTAGCGTGCCCATGACGTCAGTCGGGAAAAGCCAATCGCATCAATCGCTGAATGCCCGTTGCACGACCCATGGGCAGGAACAGTTGAAAGTATATCTCAGGTCGAGTGGCGTCGGTCTTTAACTACGCGCATAATTAAAACCTTGTATAGTAAATTACACAACCAATGCCGAGCGCTGACATTGTTCTGCTAATGATGAGAATGGTTTGTGCTACCAGCGCAATGTACTCGTACAAGATCACCGAAACTATTTCAGGGCCCTTTTAATATTTTAGCTCTGCGCTTTGCAGTTATTCGACGATGTAAAGGCAGATGCGTTATTCCCTTACACGGGATGGACGATCTTTTTTTTTCTACCCATAAAACAGCTAAGCTCATCAACGACTCACTCAACACGTCCGCCGACCCATGCACCGATTTCTACTCGTACGCCTGTGGTGGATGGATGACAAAGCACAAGATACCAGACAGCAAGCCAACGACGGGCAGTTTCCGTCTCGTAAACGAGGAGCTCAAGGAGACACTTCGAGGTACGCCACCTTCTTGCACTTCCAGAAACATTGAAGCATGTGTGTCAGCGTAACAGTAAACTACACCTCCTCCAAAGGAGTGTAGAAACCAAAATGAAACGATAAACTGACTACAGGATCAGCTTGCTCGGAAGAAACGGCGTGTCTAATTCTGAGCGAGAACACACGGTTCAAAGTAGAGCTGTGAGCATAGCGAAATGTCTAGTGCGAAGCGAATTCGAATATTTATGTTCAAGTGCGAATCTAATCGAATATTTTTCTAATAATCTTTGAACACTTTTCTTTAATAATACCAGGTCAAATGATGAAGAAATGTGCTGCTTAAAATGGACAAAAAAATTTATCGCATGACTTGCGAACTCCCATGTCATTCCAAAGTCCTGACGTACAGTCCTACAGACAACTGTGCTACAGAAAGCTGAGCTATCCTCACTGCAGTGCACAAGTGTTAGCTTTCCCGCAGTACACAAACATTAGCTTCGTCACAGTACAAGGGCGTTATGCGGCAAAGAGTACTACATGATGGAATGGGCTACTTGTCACGAGACATCGCATATATTTTTTCCCCTTAATTACCAATCTCGAATAGTTCGAATGGTAAAAGTTCAGTACGAACCGAATAGCAAACACTTCGAAAATCATGCGAAATTTCGAATATTCGCACACCCTTGGCTTAAAGGTAGAACATCTTAATTTTAAAGAGGTACAAAGTTTCCGATTTGTTACCCTACACTGTAGACAAGCAAAATGGAAGTAGAAAAAAACAATTACACCATCTCCCGCTAAATGGGACCATGAGGCGATGCGAAGCAGCGCTGGGGGTGCACACCGCGTTTGCATCGATTTGACGCTAGCAGACGCTACCTGCGTCGGGGTTCTCTCTTGCAGGCGAGGGCGCGTTCTCGTTCCTTGCGAGCTGGTAAAGCGTTCATCGAAGAAAGAGCGTTTCCGTAGTCAACGCGCGCCGTTCAGAGAGGAGGGCTGCCGAATGGAGAGGAAATGAGACAAGGAGAGGAGTGGGAGGAGTAACGCGCAGCTGTTGGAGAGAGGGAAGGCGGGGAGTTGCGCATGCGCAGTGTGAGTGCGGACGCCGACGCCGCGGGACATGCCGCCGCTAAGAAATGCTTCGCATTTAAATAAAAAGTAAACATTTCATCCACATGGACGGACTGCAATGAAGAAATATTCAAGTCAGTTCGACGCCGCGAGACCCTTCCGAACAGCGAAGATGTTCTTTCCCCGTTATTCGTAACGTAACTGCAACGGTGTCGCGCTGTAATCCCGCATCTTCGGCGATCGAACTCGCAACTACGAACTAAACTATTTCCACACTTGATCGCACATTGCCCTTCGCATAATCTCTATATCTTATGTAGCAGTGGGCTAAGGGTAGAGGGGGCGAAAGGGTCCGCTCTTCCCTACTGCATAACAAACACCATAAATGGGACCCACGGCACAGCAGCGATCTCGAACGGCTGCGCCGTTAAACTTAAAAAAAAAAAAACAGCATGCAAGGTATTTGAAGAATCGTGTGCGGAAACCGAGTTGGGCCAGTTAAGTTGCGAGAGAGAGAGAGAGAGAGTTTACCACACGAAGTGTAGGAGAATGGATGGATGGATGGAGAACTTTATTTCAAGTGTAGGAGAAGGGAGGAAAATAAAAAAAAACAATGAAGGATACATGATGAGGACAGGAAAAAGCACTGCGTCTGTACGCTAGTCACGTAATAGAATGATTTCCGTAAAGTCTAGGATCTAGTATAGTACTCTTCAAAAAGTCTACAACGGCCACCCAATGTAGCAGTTGCTGATACTGCCTGATCGTACATTGCCGACGAGCTACAATTTTCGATCAGTGTTTGCGCTCTGACTGCTGGTAAACGTGTAAGCTAGCGCCTTCAGTTGCAACACGAATAGTGGGAAATTTCGGTATTATTCAATGTCTCAGAGATGAAAGCGTCCACAGTTCTGGCTGTCCGCAATCAAGCTTCCTGCGTTGTTCTGGCGCGTTCGCAGGATGTTACAGGTGGTTTTCTATATACATACCAGTATTATCGAACATGACAATAAGCGAAGTCCTAGAAACGAAACTGCACCGCCACGAAGCGCCATATTAATTCACTAGGACGACAGAATTGATGAAGGGACTTCACAGACTAATCCTAATAGCTTTCAGGTGTCGTCGGACATCATAAACACCTTGGTGAACACCGTCGAAGAGAATGAACGCGATCACAGTTCTGCATGTTTTGACGAAGTCCGAGGTCTTGCATTCTAGTGTTATTAAAAACGGAATTGTGCTGATGATGGCGTTGGTCCTAATCTTTCCAGATATTCTAGGGAACATAACCCTAGTTGGAGACAACCAGAACGTAACGGACAAAGCTGCTGTCATCTACAATGCATGCCTGGGTGAGTGAACGTTTCGTACAATACACAGACAAACTTGGGGAATCTTTCCCGGAGAAATTCGTTCCCACGACGTTTGCAGAGCCCGCGAAAGTATTCGAAAGCGCAAAAACATTTCAAAGCAACGCTGTTCGAATAGCCCAGATTACCTCATTTAAACTGCAGTGTAGGTGTCACTGCACAATGTTTGCTTTATACTCAAGTGACAATACATCATACCTGACAGTGTTATATATATATATATATATATATATATATATATATATATATATATATATATATATATATATATATATATATATATACGGGGCATGACGGCGACGGCGAAAATACCCTTCAAGTGTCCGCATAATGCTATCACAGCAAAAAAAAAGAAAATAAACATTCCCACCCAGTTGTGAAGGGTGAAAACTAAGAGGCGGTATTGAAAAAAAAAACTCAAGCTTTTCTTTCATAGAAATAAATATGAAGGGAAGGGTTTCACTGTGATTTCTTGACGACAGTTCCCCTTTCTCACTCGGTTATTCTCACGACATGTATGTTCCCTTTTCGTTGTTTTCTTTGTTGTTTGCGCCCTCTCCTGCATGGTCAACTGCCCTGCGACAGGGCACAAAATAAATAATAAACATTCACCTTAGCAGCCGTCTTTCTATTACATTTCTTTTTCTCTCCGTTTCAGCTGTTCCAAATGTCGACGACCAACGCGACGTCGTCCTCGCTATACTAAATGTTTCGGGACTTGCCGACTGGCCTAAAACACGCCGGCACGCATGCGTGAAAGGCGACGCCCCAAACGCCACGGCCGTGCTCGCCAAGACGAAACTTTCGACCGTTCTTTCGGCTAGTGTTTCAAGAGATTCCCGGAACCTCAGCAACCACGCCATTCAGGTAACTCGAGTAAAACGCCAGAGCACAATTTCAATCCCTCAACCCCTGTCTCCCTGGGTAGGGTAGCAAATCGGACGCGAGTCTGGTTGACCTCCCTGCCTTTCCCTTCTCCTTCTCCTCGAGCACAAAAAGAACAAAAAACAATTTTGCGACGTGATGTACGAGATAAGTCTTTCAAATGGGTTACTTACCTGTGCATGATGGAATACTTGGTACAGTTGTGTTCTATTGCTTTGCTCACAGTGCTCTTGTAGCATCACTGGTAAATTGTGGGTGTAATGCGATTCGTACGCTCGCTGAGATGTTGTTATCGGGCAAGTATGTTGTTCTTGTTATCACTGTCGTCCCCGTGACCACTGTTCTTGCCATTCTGTTAAAGGGCAACTCCGGCGATTTTTCAATGTTCACTGATCTCAATAAAATTGTTAATACATATTCTCCTCGGTAATGTAATAATATATGCCAAGTAAGGAGAATGTAGGTCATTTAGTTTCCCTGTAAATGAATTTTTAAAATTTTTACCGGATTCTCACCCGTGCCACCCTGTGTTTTTGACGTCATCACCTCCGCGCTGCCTACCCGAGCCATCGAGCCTTCAAAAGCAAAACGGCGGTACTTCAGCGCTCAAATCGGCGCTGTCATGATCAGAAAAGCTGGCATAACTCCATATATCATCGGATGACCTCGCCACTGCCATTTCTTTGGCGCCAGTTCCAGATTTCTGGTGACGGGAAGGTTGTGACGTCACCACACACGCTACACGAAGCGTCTACCCGTTTCGGTTTGAAGACGACTTTCAATTGCTTATTTAATATTATTGGTACATTTCTGAGCAAATTGAACCACCCTGGCGGTTACAGGACTATAAGTACCATTCGAAGACATTGATATCAGAACATGGTGAAAAAACCGCGGTAGTTGCCCTTTAACGCCTAAGTTAAAGAGACACTAAAGAGCAAAACGATGTTTTTTCTGTCAGTAAATGACCCTTAAGCATTACAGAAAGCACAACTCTTACAGCGAGAAGACGCTTAGTAGGCAAGAAAATGCGCAAAAAGAATAAACAGGTGGCGACACCACACTGAGGTTCCCGCATTAACATGCTGTGACGTCAGAGATCTTGAAGGCACCAGCCATGGTCCACATAACTATTTGCTGATAAAAGTGATTTGCATTGTGTTCGGATATAACAACAGAGTTGAAGAAGCAGGTTTACTAAATTTGTATGGAGCCAATGCGGGCAAAATGCTCGAATACACTTTGAAATACGTGACGTCACGCTTGCGTCGACGTGCAGAGGCTTCGGCGAGAAATTCAAAAAGTGAAACTTTCACCTCTGTTTTCTCCTTTCATACTGAACCTACGATGACGAAGTTAGCGACACTAAAATTCTCAAACAGATCCATAGCTATAACGTGATTTACTGTTTCGTTTTAGTGTCCTTACGCGTGTAATACAGGATGTCGATGCTCCTGATTTAACAGAACGCATAATATTACACGGCTCAGTAGTTTTCAAGCAAGGATTTGAAGCATCAACCATAATTACGCCATCTCTAGCTCACTTATGCGAATCATTCGGTAGATAAAGTACACATTAAACGTAACGCATAACCTGGGCGACTCGTGAAGTCTTCCGGAAATTCCTGATATTTCAGCCAGCTGAATATATGCGGTGACCATTCTTTTCAGCTTGATCAGCTCACGTTCCCGACGGTGGGAAGAAACCAGCTCATCAATCAAACCACCAAAAGTAGCAAACCAATCATTGCTGCCTACAAGAAGTTGATCAAAGTGTCCATGAAGTTCATGAAGCCCAGTTTGTGCGACGATGAGCTCGAACAGCTTTCAGACGACCTTCTAGCATTTGAAGGACAGCTGGCCAACGTAAGAACACCTTCTTTCATGCAATAACATTGAGCACATTTGTTAACCATGTCGCTTTGAAAATTTATGTGGAACTTGTATGTTCCTTTTAGAAGACACATGCATTTCGAATAACTGCTGCCGGTAAAGACAGCTATACCGATCAGCACGCGGTGCACGGTTACGCTTGCGGTAACGATTGGTTTCTAGTCGGCAGTCTCATGCGTAACCTGTGTGGTGATGAAACAATAATTGGGAACTAAGAAAAACCGGGAATGACATACGAAACTACGAGAAACAGGAAAAGAAGAAGTTATGAAAAGGTTTTCATCTTTATCACTGCTTGAATATTACGCGTCGCGCCCCAAAATTCTGCCCTTGGACTGGACGACCAACTGCTGTGCAGTAAGGTGGTACGAAACAAGCCGCGTTATTGAGAGGAGGAAATAGCGCTATCAGCTTTATATACAATCTTTCACAACAGAGAATTTCCGTCACACTTGAAGCAAAATATCTTGATCTTTTGTTGCGATAGGAGTTATATGGACACTTGGACGGGGTATTTTTCGCCGGCGTCGCCCATCGCATCGCCATCATGTCTCGCATATACAAAAGTGTGTGTATATAAACAAAAATCTACGAGAAAAACAACCTAAAGACAATTTTTTGGCCTGCGCCCCGGATGGAAATCGAACGCACGTCTTAGACGACTCGGCCACAGAAGCTGTCAAGAAGCGGGCTACGGAAGCACGGGGAAAGGAGTACTTGAGGAGAGGTAACTGCTATGCCACGGCAGCGCGCGGCGGCGGCCCGTTAATGTAACGCTTGGGTGAGGAGAAAGTTGAGTTGTCTGCGCATCACGACAGATGACGCTGCCGGCCTGTTCCCATACTATACAGGATGGCTATGCAAGCAGTAAAATTAAAAATAGAAGCCTGGGCAGAACGTAACAATATTTTGGGAGAACTTCAGAATGGATTTCGAGTAGACAGGCGTTTAGACGATAACCTATTTGTTCTTACTCAGTGTATAGAAATATCTAAAATAGAAAGGAGGCCGTTGTATGTGGCTTTTCTAGACATCACTGGGGCGTATGACAATGTTAATCAGGAAATATTGTGGGAAATTTTGGAAGGAATGGGCATAGGCGACGATTGTGTACAGCTTTTGAGGGAAATATATCGAGAAAATACAGTTTGCATAGAATGGGAAGGAATAAGTAGCAGAGAGAACGTTGATATTAGCAAGGGGCTGAGACAGGGATGTCCTTTGTCGCCGCTGTTATTCATGCTGTACATGGTTAGAATGGAAAAAGCGCTAGGAGATAGCCACATTGGTTTTAATCTGTCACACAAACAGGGCGGCGTGATGATTGAGCAGATGCTTCCGGGTTTATTTTATGCTGATGATATTGTCTTATTCGCAAACAGTCGAGATGATATACAACGGCTGGTGAATATATGCGGGAAGGAAGGCGAGGATCTAGGACTAGGATTTAGTGTAACAAAATGGGGATTGATGGTATTCAATGATCCCAACGACCAGGCGGTATCCATACAGGGCCAAGAAATACCGAGAGTAAGCGAATACAAGTACCTTGGCGTATGGGTAAATGAGGGCGATAGATACATGAAGGTACAGGAAAAAAGCCTTGGCAGCAAAGGGAAAGAGGAACGCAGGAATAATGAAGCACAGAGCGTTATGGGGACACAATAGGTACGAGGTGCTTAGGGGTCTGTGGAAAGGGGTAATGGTACCGGGGCTTACATTTGGGAACTCAGTGGTGTGCATGAGGCCAGAGATACAATCGGGAATGGATGTGAATCAAAGAACTGTGGGACGCCTCGCGTTGGGTGCTCACGGGAAAACTACAAACGAGGCTGTAAAGGGCGATATGGGATGGGCGAGTTTTGAGGCAAGGGAAGCGCAGAGCAAAATAAGGTTTGAAGAAAGGCTAAGGAATATGAAAGAGGTTAGGTGGGCAGTGAAGGTGTTCCGCTATTTATATAGAAAGAGCGTTGACACGCAGTGGAGAAAGAGAACTAGGAGGCTCACCAGTAAATATACGGCTCTAAGAGAACTGACAACAAAGAGCGTAAAGGGAAAAGTCAAAGAGGCGGAGAAGATTTACTGGAGGACAGCGATGGAAAAAAAACCGACTCTGAATAACTACCGAGAGGGCAAAAACGAAATAAAGAGGGAGGCATTTTATGATAATTCAAGAGGAAGCGCTTTATTGTTTGAAGCGAGATCGGGCTGCCTTAGAACGCGTGTTTATAAAGCGAAATTCAGTAAAGAAGAAGAAAAATGCACATGCTGCGAGGAAGATAGGGAAACGACAGAGCATGTTCTGATTGAATGCGGAAATATCCACCCAGGTGTACGTTTGGGCACCACCCTACATGAAGCCTTGGGTTTTAGGGCGAACAACGGGAAGCTGAACATAGCCGCGATTGAAATAAGTAAGAGACGGTTAGAATACTGGTGGCAGAAAACTAGAGAGAACGGACAAAAATAATTATAGGGAAAAATATGGAATTTCTGCCATAAGGGGCAGGGAACTGGGATATGAAATTCCGTTTTTGATATGGCATGATCGAGTTGATTGAAGTAAATTTAAAAGGCATGAGGAAAATTAAAAGAGAAAAAAAAAGTTCTTAAATCTTCTTACGAGCCTGGTGGCGCACATGTCACCGCCCCGTTACAAAGGGGAAGCTCATAGCATCCATCCATCCATCCATCGTTTACATGTCATCCTATGGGCACGACGCATAATTATCGCGTTACCGTCTCATACATTGCAAATTTTCTCGGTTTTCACTCTGTAGCGTCAATAAATAGGGGCGGCATAGAATATTCTTGGCTACTTATATCTTCCATGCATCTTCACTCTTTGCAGATGACAACACCTCCCGAGAAGAGGCGAGACTTCTTAAAAATGTATCACAGAGTCACCATCGATGAATTAGAGCAAAACTTCACCCACGTGAGCATCACGCATACCAGTGCTTATGCAACTGGTTGAAAAGCTAGCTATATATTTAAAGGGACCCTGAAACGGTTTTGACGATTTTGTGCAAACATGGTGATCCGGTAGAGCGGGTCACTAGGACCATTACAGGACAGATATTAGCGCTGTGCGTAAAGTGTGTAATTTACAATAAGGTTTTGAACACGCGTATCGCAAAAGGTCGCAGCGGCTCGCCAAAAAGCGTTTTCAAACGCCCCCGCCATCGAGCGATCGAATGGGAGGTCGCTGATTGGCCCCGACCCAAGTGACGTGCGCGTAATTTTCAAAACCTAGCTGCGAACAACGTGCTTCTACAACGTACTCCTTCGTTTCAGCCAACGGTATCATCACGGCATCTGGCGGCGTCACACGAGTCGCCGGCGCTCTATTACAGAGGCTAGCACTGCCGAGGCGGGCGACCTCAGTGAGGATATCGGGGCGCTATGTCACTACGGGAGGCTCGGCAGAGCGGCTGACGCGGGAGGCGCTGTCGTCGCTAGCGCGCACTCCGCAGCAGATCGAGTTGAGGAGGAACAGCAGTGGTAAGGAGGAAGGCGACAGAAATAAGCCCATAGCTGCCTTAGCGCATTGCGCTTCGCTTTATTGATGGTGTGAATGATTTCGCAATTGTGTTGCCTAATCAGTGACGCAATGTCAAAAAAACGTTTCAGGGACCCTTTAAAACCAAAGCAACAACGATTTCAAGGTTGGGCATTTGCTACCCCCTTTCACGTCAAATGCTTGTTTTTTTTCTCATTTTTAGATGCCAATTCGTGCTTTATTACAAAAGGAATTTTCTCTGGCGAACATTACGTTAGCTTACAATGAGACTGTCGAGCTCTTCGCCCTGGACTACTACAAGAAACTTGACGAATTTCTGCGGTGTGCCGACCCGTAAGTGATGAATCAACTAAACTACATTAGAGACTTGTATAAAAGACACGTGGGAAGTGTTTCTAAGTGTAAGGCACTTTAGGGACCCGGATTGTATCTGCTCATGTCGTGCTCACGCTCAGTAAACGACATGCTAATAGAAATGACCAAAACCGGTAGCAATGGACACAGGTTAAGAATAGTTAAAATAAACAAGGATTAATATAACAAAAGAAAAAATACACGTAGGTAATTACTAGCATAATGAGATCAAATTAAGAGAAAATAGTTGAAGAACGCCGAATGTAAACAAAAAAGAAACACAAAGGAAGCACAGGCCCGAATCGCTGCACCGCAGCGATACAACCTTACATACGCCGATGTATTCCCAGAAAAACAATAAATAATGGTTAAAGATCAACTAAATCGACCCAGCTTAAGAGCGATTACGATAAACAACATTAGTATCATAAAATAAAAGGCATACATTAAGGGACCGCAATTAATCGAGAAATGCTCGTGAGAGAAATGTTCGTAGAATTTTGGGAGTCTGCGAATGCCGATTGCGTGCTTGGATGCAGTGGGACCAACGCGCTGAATTACAAAGCCTCCCAAATATACAGAAGGGCTTAGTAAACCGCAATGCTGATCGATATACCTGCCAATATGGGAAGAAAAAGTGTGCAGTTCAAACCGCAAAAGTGAATGTTACCGAGAAGTGGCACGTGCTGTAACGAGAATTTGCGTATACATATGAGAGGGCGCAGCGTGCGAGTATATTTAATTTAATAAAGAGCATTGAGAATAAGCACGCCTGTACATAATATACAGTCAACAGCGAAAGCTTGCGGGATTTTTAAGTTCATAAAAACATACTACCGATTAGCCTCGGAACATGGCCTTGAAATAAAAGAGTAGGTAGATGTTTTTGCGATGTACAGGCTGTAATATCTAATTCGAGTCCATGTTGCGATACTAAGTGGCCGGCTCGTAGCCAGGGGGTGTGCCCTAGGGTACCCAGCCCCACCCGAAATTTTGGTTGGGGGGCAATGTTTATAACATAGCGTAGTGCTAATAACGTCAAATTTAAGCCTGTTATTAACGTTGCATTCAAAATGTCACTTATTGTGCATACTGCAGTCTTTACCTAAAGTAAATAATGAAAATATATGTTTTTCCTCAAATATTCAATGCCTTCAACAGGTGGGCTGCCCCTGAAAAAAGCTCCTGCCTACGGGCCCGCCAAGCGGTAATACAGGCTTTTACGAAGTTTCGGATACCGCAAACTTTTGCTGTTGACTGTACATCACGTGGTTGGCATAGCGGGATTTGTTACATCTGACAGCCGTAATAAGGTGCCAAGCAGTACGTCTTCACATAAAAGATGATAGCGCACAACAATTTTCCTCGCAGAGAAGGTCATAACCCTTAAACGCATATAAACCTATTATCTTAGCATGCCGACTGTTTCCTTCCGGTGAACACCCCTAATCAAAATAAGAGGCGTGCAGGACACGGACACAAGGAGAGAAATGAACAACACGCCCCTCCCCCCCCCCCTCACTTTACCTCTGACTTTCTCTCTTTTTCTCTTTATATGTTAGTTCAATGAAGTAAAACAAGAAAGAAAAAGCTAGGGGAGAGGGTCACGTGACGCTCTTGAAGCCTAATCATCAAAACTTAAACAACAAACTCACGGGAAATGGGCCATGATATCGTAATAGGCAAGCGGTGGAGCACATTCAAGCACCACTAATGAGTACCGCGTCCCAACAACCTCGAGCTGTTCGTCAACAATAAGGCCCTAATCTCACTCAAGAGGCACCGTGCACAACGCGTCGGAGAAGGTTGGCTTGCCGATACTAGCGGAATCACATGACGCAAACTCCTAATTTTTTTTTCTTTCCTCCTTGACTAAAGTCAACAAGCAACGGTGGTCTACCTGTAAATCCCACCACGGTGCTTCTGTACTGCGAAATAAAACGCACCGTTGCCGAACTTGTCTCCCCCAGGGACACGTTGTACAACTACGCCGGTCTGCGTCGCATGCTGGGGTGGGCTGCTGTCGGGTCGAAAGACTACCGAAATGCCTCCCTCGAACTTAAGAAAGCCAGAGCCGGAATACGCCAGGAAAAGCCCAGGTGGCAAATCTGCGTCGACGCGGTGAATGACGCGATGCCGGACAGCGTGGGTTACCTCTACGTGCAGCGCAAGTTCAGCCATGAGGCCAAAAAAGAGGTAACAATTGCGTCTCAAAGGAGCGATTTGAGCAGTTGTATATATATATATATATATATATATATATATATATATATATATATATATATATATATATATATATATATATATATATATATATATATATATATATATATATATATATATATATATATATTCAATCCCACGAGCAACATAAACTCAGGGGTGAACTCAGGACTGCGACCTGTCTTTGCCGTCACCGTCACCACTCTTGTTCAACCAGTTCAAATGCCAAGCTAACCTCAGTTCAAAAGTGAAAACATGCTTAATTATACCTGTAAGTTCAAATGTACCACGAATAAGCCATCCTGAGCATTACATATAACTGCTGGGGTTTCACGAGCCAAAAACAAGACAATCATGAGGCACTGCGCAGTGAAGTTCCGTGTGCGTTGCATGTGCGGTTACGAATCAACGCAAGTATGAGCCACATGAGGGTGAATATTAAGTTGTATTACCCATATCAAATTACATTAACGTCATATTTGGCAGCCAAGGATCCCGGGTTCAAACCCGTAAATCCAGAGTTCGAATACCAAAGGTCTTCCTTTTCGCCTTTACGTCAACTAAGCGACAGCTAAAGAATCCCAGGAATTTTAGCTTGCATTACCGTGTCATATGTCAACGAATTTTGTTTTTACAACGGATTTGTTATAGTAGAGCTTGTTCATACTGTTTACGTCAGCATCGTCAATGTGGCAGAGCGCGAAATGTGGAGAGGAGGTGCAGAAACAGAAAGAAGGAGAGACAGAGAGAGAGAGCGAGAGAAAAAGAATAAATTAAACAATTAAGACTTTCTTGGCGAGGAGGGATTCGAACCCGGGCATCGAAAGCGAGCGTCATACCCACCAGGCCACACACCTTCGCCTGTAAACATCCATTTATGGGAACTATGGTTGCGTTGTACCAACAATTGTAGACACGCCTTGCTAAAGGCGAGAGGAACTGAGACAGCGTGACAGAGAGAGAGAGAAGTTGCGGCACTTTCAACGCAGCATGTAACGCAGCTCACGAACACAAACCGAAGCCTTACCCTTATTTGCACAAATTCGTGTAGTACTTGGAAAATGTGAATGCGAAGAAGATAAAATGAGTAAAGGTGATGATTACCTTAGTGTAGATAAAGTAGATACTTGCTTTGCATGAAAAGTAACGCTTTAATGGTTTCTTAGCGTCTATGTGGCCTATAGAGCGCAAGAAAAGTTAGGTGTGGTTTTGCTAACAAATCGACTCTGCCTCTTTCCAATGATTTCCTAAGCCCCCACAGGTCTGCTGGTCATTAGTGTTTCCGATAGCAAGGTGACCCCTAATTTTTTCATGAACGTCGCCTAGTTCCTTGGGTAGTCAGTCAGTCAAGAACTTTATTAAGGTCCTGAGGTTCCTTGGGTAGTCTTTTTTTTTTTGTCTTCGCATCATAAAATTTAAAAAACAGCACTCCATGAAATGGGCTTGGTGTAACGTTTCTAACTGGAAACATCGCCTCTGTTCCAGGTCCAAGATTTGGCGACTAGGATCATGGTCGCTTTCAATGAAACTCTACAAAATCTAGAATGGATGGACGAAGAAACTAGAGTGCAAGCAGAAGCGAAAGTACGAAGTCATTTATCACAAACTTCGTGGCTCGAATAACTTGACTGACAATTAAATGTTTCCAAACATTCAGGAAGTACAGTCGCACACGAAAAATGTGCACCTTGTCGCTTCACTCTAAAGGACCACAGTAATGCAGGAAAAGCATAGGCAAAATGCGAAAGCCATTGGCCAATTGGCTAAGGTGACGTAGAAGGTAATACACAATTACACATAGTTACGTATGAGTTGTGTTTATGCAAGCAGCAGTTGTCACGCGAGGACCAGTTCACAAAGCATAAATGTTATTTCCATTGCAGCATCCCGTCAAACACACACACACACACACACACACACACACACACACACACACACACACACACACACACACACACACACACACACACACACACACACACACACACACACACACACACACACACACACACACACAGAGAGAGAGAGAGAGAGAGAGAGATGTAGTACTCAGCTACATGTATTTATGTGTTGTTGCGTTTGGTCCGTGCGTATTTCAATGTCGCTGTGCGTCCGTATTCGATGAGCTACCACATTGATATTTATTATATATGACGCACAAATATGCCTAATCTGCCACCTAGGTTGTATGCTTTACAGTTGGTCTACTTTTTTTTTTCCAGTTGCGAAAGATGAGGAGAAAAATTGCCTACCCCGAGTGGCTCTTCAACAAGACGCACCTCGAAGGACTTTATAGATACGTGAGTGTATGCGCAATCTTCTAGCTGAGCTATGCTAAATAAAATTATTATTATTATTATTATTATTATTATTATTATTATTATTATTATTATTATTATTATTATTATTATTATTGGAGATATAGCTTTCAAAGTGTAAAAACACCTCGAAGAAACTGCACAAATACGACTACAATACGAACTGCCTGGCTAAATATTCCCTCCCGCAAAATGCGAGACACTAGAACCTGTGTCGCCGCAAGAATGTGCGCGTTAGTGTTTCATGATGGAGATTTTCATTACCGATTGCGTTTGCGTGTACGTATTACTGTCCTAATTTTGTTTGCGCTATATATCACCCCTGATAGCGTTAACCTACAGTCTATCACTTTGATGTTATCTTTGCCGCTCATTATACTATCAATAATTTACCGCATCCTTCTAAGGCCTACCGATATTGACCGCAGGGTGAGCGAGGTATTCTGTAAATAAACAAGTAAATAAACATCTGCGAACGAACAACTGCAGGTCCCAAATTTGCCCCTCGACGCACCATACGGGAAGATGATGTATGCGGTATCACTAAACAACTGGATACGAGATCTAAAGAAGCTGCGGCTACCATACGACACAAATGCTGAGTAAGTGGCGAACAGTATTTCCTGCATATTGATACCCTCCATAAAATATTTGCAGCGTGCTTATAGTGCAAGGTAGTTTTACCATGTAAAACTATAAGTTGTTTATGTCTTGTATGGACGTATGAAATTGTAAACCAGCATATTAATGCCTCGAAGAAATATCAAGCAGTGTGCTTAATGTAGAAGGTAGTCCCTCCGGCTTAAACTGTTTGTTGTTCGCGTTATTGCATGGATGAGTGAAATTGTAACGCAACAGGGTAGTATTTTAGAGCACTGAACACGTTTGATCTGAGCTTCCGTGCCTACGTGCATGCACAAAAATGCGAAAACAGTGTGCACATACCCCAACTTTGTTTTAGACTTGCTGAAGCCAGCCCAATAAGTTCGTGTTTACCAAGCTTGCGCTTGTTGAAACAGAACACCTGCCACTAACAAGTATAAACAAGTATTACGGATATACGAGGAAAGCAGGAAACGCATCCCACAACTCAACGCTAAGCTAGGTGGTTCTGAAAAAAAATTATTCAGTAAGAGCAGTGAAATTTTCGTGATCACGATGGTCAACTATAGTGACGCACATCGAAACGCGGCTTTCTTGTGCTGATTTTCTTCAGGTGGTTAGAAGGCGCTGCAGTGGTCAACGCTTTTTACAACCCAAGTGCCAACGAAATGGGTAAGTTCAGGACTTGTGTGCATGACAAAGAAGCAGCACGTCTTTTCTTTCTCTCTTTATCTTTTCTTTCTTTAGCTTTGATATGGTGCAACAAAACTGCAGCTGAGATAACTCTACTACTGAAGCTTTCTCCGCGTCAATATTAGCTAGTGTGGGCGTTTATTAAGCACGTCTTCATCATCTGTATTTTACCATCATCACCATGCGTTCTGCGTATATTCGTCATCGTTGGTGTGTGATCATCATCATCGGATTTGTGCCCATCGCGTTGGCATCATCGGTCGACCTGCTGAGCTACTGAGAATAAACGTCGTCCAAACCGAGGTCTCATACTAGCAATGTTGGACAGATGGAAAATAGCCTAAAACAACTGCGGTTCTTGCTTTTCGTATGATCACATGATTTGGAAGTGATACACCTTTGTCCTAATCTGATCGGTGATGACGCAACCGTTATCGCGGTGTACCGTGTATCGTGCCACGCAATTCGTACCGCGTCAACATTTGCCCCCTTGCTTTGGCTCTGTCGCACTACAGAAGTGTCTTACAGAAAAGCACGCTTTACAGGACACGAAAACAAAGCTTGTGAGAAGTTCAAAAATATGTCAGTAAGACGAAGACAGGAATTTATACAACCTTCCCCCGCCATCTCAACCGAAATTCGGTAATCTGATATGATCCCCAGGGCGAGAGTGTTCCTTTCTATGCCATCTCGGCATCGCTGTTGTTACACTGAGAAATGAGGTTAACCGCACCAGCCTGAGATGTGACACGGATAAGAATAGAGTATTCGTGCTGTGTGCTGCAGCGACAAGTTCTTTCTTTAGTAATAGCATAAATGCAATTACCACGCCGAGCACTGGAACTCATCACATAACCACCTACCGTGGCGAGTCTCTGAGCAACAAATCCGTATTATTGAAGTGCAAGGACACAGAATTTAACCGTGTGAAATAATCATTTATCACATTAGCTTACCTGCATCAGAAGACTGGTGTTATTAGAATGCTCTGAGGAAGGTGTTGCACTGTGGCCGAATGAGGAGTTAATGTATTGTTGCTCTTCTTGCCAATAAGCCAGTTTTCGAAAGCTTGTGCTGTTCGCACGCGTTTGTTTGTTTGTGTGCGTGTGTGTGAGAGAGAGAGATAGTGCGGTCAACAGCCGCTAAGTTCTCTGTTCCATGGAGCCACTGGCTACTGCGTCTTGTAGTGCCTGCTCGAGCCGGCGCTAATTGGCTTCCCAAGTCGACCGGCGAGACTCGGGCGTCCCACGTCTGATTGTTCAGTGTGTCGATAATTAATTGTGAAACGCTAATGCACAACATTTGCTTTCTATACCCGAAATTGTGCTCACAGTTCAGGGGAAAAATTAGATGTCACACAGAGCACGGGTAGGTCTGTGTGTCGAAACGCTGGCTCTAGCGGTAGTCTGTGTTCCTCATTGGTTTCAGCGAACTCTTCACCAACTCAGAGCACAATGGGCAGTACGTTCGAGTTACTGTAATACTGGATAAGCTACGCACAACCTTTAAATGTCAAAGCTTTTCCTCGTCAAACACTGGAGTTCGCTGATCAACGTTATTGTATTTACAGTGTTCCCTTCTGGAATTCTTCAGGGAGTCTTCTACGAACACGGAATACCGCGGTGAGTCGCTGTGTGCAGTGGATGCTTATCCTGAAATGAGCGGCAGCTGCGAACACTCTTTCTGCTCACTCTGCAAATTTTTTTTTATGTGGGCACGCTGCTAGAGGTAGGCATTCATCGGCGTTTGTACCTTTACTTTTTCATTCGAAATGCACTTCATTTGAGAGAAGGTACTTCTAGAACCCTGGGGCGAGAAATTGCCAATAAACGTACAAAGTTGTGCAGAAAACACACACGAAAATATTTCCATGCGCGACAGGTATGCAGCTGGAAGTGCCGATGGATTATACATCGCTGGAAGCTGTGTATTAATAACCATTGCTCTAGACAACCTGACACATTCTCGTGACATAATTGAGAGTGCATTCTCTTCTTGAATGAGCAACTCCTATAAGCTTAATTTTTCCTTTACGATATCGGCACATTTTAAAGCTATCTTCAAACTATTTTTAATGATATCTCCGTCTTACACATCGTCAAGGTTACAGAAGGACGCTTATTACTGCAACCTATTAGGGAGCACGATGTAAGATCGCTTGAGGAAGTAAGGGGGAGTGAAAGACGGAAGCCCGAAGAAAGAAGAGGCCACCTTCTCTAAATGAATACGTTGATCAACGAGCGTGAGCTGGTGCTACATATCTTCCCGAAAGAGAAACCGGCGAATGAAGAGTTGAACGCAGGGTCTCGAAGTGTAGTTACTTCTTATTTCCGCGCACCATGTTCGTCTTTCTCTCTTTGATCTCTGTCCATCTCTTTTACAAGTGTAGGATAGCATGCTGGATATTCTCGCAAACTTTACTGCATATTTTCGCTCATATGTTTCTCTATTAAAAGTACAGCGTAAGCATTTAGCGAAAAGAAAAAAAAAAGGGGGGGGGGGGCAATTCCTGCTACACGCCCAAGTACCTTGTTAGGCACCTGCTCTTCACGTTGCAGACTTTAAAACACACTAAAAAAAGCTTGATGAAATTCCAGAACAGTGGCTAACGTTAGGTGAACGTCCTTAGCTGACGGTGAAGTAACACGATATCCAAGTACTCCTGGATCTGATTGTGTGTAACCTAAATGTAATCTAGTTATTAAGTAACCTAAACAATAAGCAAATATTAAACGAGATTTTTTTTTTTTACAGTTGTGCGCGGTGCTTTAGTAGCTTCTGTAAAACGCAAAAGTTCATTTCTCCACTTCTCAATATTCATAATCTATTTCCTATAAAATAACTATACATCTCTCGTCGCAGATCCCTCAACTTTGGGGCCATCGGCATGGTGGTTGGCCATGAAATGACTCACGGATTCGACGACACAGGTAGGACAAAGAAAACCACCGGTGCCGACGAGTGCCGCATCGGTTAAGAGTAGCAAACTAACGCTCGTGAAAACAGTCGAACGCAACCTTTGGCTTCTGCAAGTGTATATATGCGAAAAGACCCCGTAGTCCACAGTTTAAAGTAAAGCAAGTAGTGTGAAATGTCGTGATCACCCGTCCAACCAATGTGGCCGTGACAGAACATTTCCTTGAATGTGAGCGGCATTCAAGATATTCAGGAGATCACTAAACTGCCACCGCCGACACACGTGACGTAAGATTTGGTGCCAATGCACGTTAAACGCCGAGAGAAATTGAGGCATGAACTCTAAAACTGGAGCAATGCCAATTAGCGTTAGAACTTACATGCTGCCTCAATGGTGTTTTGCGCCATCTCGATTACGTGCCCGCCAGTCAACGGCACCAGACTCTGAGACTCGGAGCACGTGACCCACGTAAGGCTCATTATAGTTGGTTCAGAGCAGGCCCACTTTGCTGCATATGTTTTGCGAGATGGGATCGTCGGCAAGAACAGGCTGATCCTATAGATTCGCATTGTTAAGAACATAGCAACACAGGACATGCCCATCTACTCATTCTGATACTCTAGAGTTAGCGTTGTACTGAACCGCTTCTGGCAGGTGATATGATGGCAGGTGAAACGAATGGGCCCGCACAAACACACACACACGCACACACACACACACACACACACACACACACACACACACACACACACACACACACACACACACACACACACACACACACACACACACACACAGACACGCGCGCGCACAGTAAAGAAGCCATCTGGAGAAATGCTTACATAAAGAAGCCGCGTTTATTAAAATAATTATTCTAATTACGTCAACTCAGGAACCATGGTGGAATAAGTCTGCATTTTATCTGCATGGCTGAGTAGTGTCTTTGACACATCCACATGACTAATCTTGAATATTCTGTACACATGAGGGCACCTTCGACACGGCAACATTCTTCATTTATCTTTTGTTTATGCCGGTTCAGTAGAAAGCGCACTGGGTTACGCACATGCGCGGTAAACGCTTGTCTGATTCTCCAGGCTTCATTGAAACAAGTCGCAAATGAGTGTTTTCCTGTACGCGTCTGTCTCTTCATAAGCGCCCATCTACCTTCGATATTCACACCGACGAGGTCAAAAACTCACACTTGTACACCGCACGCACGCACGCACGCACGCACGCACGCACGCACGCACGCACGCACGCACGCACGCACGCACGCACGCACGCACGCACGCACGCACGCACGCACGCACGCACGCACGCACGCACGCACGCACGCACGCACGCACGCACGCACGCACGCACGCACGCACGCACGCACGCACGCACGCACGCACGCACGCACGCACGCACGCACGCACGCACGCACGCACGCACGCACGCACGCACGCACGCACGCACGCACGCACGCACGCACGCACGCACGCACGCACGCACGCACGCACGCACGCACGCACGCACGCACGCACGCACGCACGCACGCACGCACGCACGCACGCACGCACGCACGCACGCACGCACGCACGCACGCACGCACGCACGCACGCACGCACGCACGCACGCACGCACGCACGCACGCACGCACGCACGCACGCACGCACGCACGCACGCACGCACGCACGCACGCACGCACGCACGCACGCACACACACACACACACACACACACACACACACACACACACACACACACACACAGACACGCGCGCGCACAGTAAAGAAGCCATCTGGAGAAATGCTTACATAAAGAAGCCGCGTTTATTAAAATAATTATTCTAATTACGTCAACTCAAGGAACCATGGTGGAATAAGTCTGCATTTTATGTGCATGGCTGAGTAGTGTCTTTGACACATCCACATGACTAATCTTGAATATTCTGTACACATGAGGGCACCTTCGACACGGCAACATTCTTCATTTATCTTTTGTTTATGCCGGTTCAGTAGAAAGCGCACTGGGTTACGCACATGCGCGATAAACGCTTGTCTGATTCTCCAGGCTTCATTGAAACAAGTCGCAAATGAGTGTTTTCCTGTACGCGTCTGTCTCTTCATAAGCGCCCATCTACCTTCGATATTCACACCGACGAGGTCAAAAACTCACACTTGTACACCGCAGCTTGGAACAGGTGGAGCCTTGCTTCGTGTCTGTCAGGTCGTCCTCACTGTCCCGCCCTTAGATGTGCGCTTCTCAACTCTGCAAAACACAAAAGGGGCTACGGTGTACTCTAGCGCTGTACAGCTATGCCGTCCCACTCCATTCTGCAAACGAAGTGCCACTTGCATGCGCGAGCTAGCTGCCTGTATTGTACCGTAATATAAGCAACTATTTATAGGACGTACAATTTGAGAGCGTACACGTCGCGAATTTGGCCGCTAAAATACGTACACTGTTCTACAGTTGTGTGGTCTGTATCCGACTTTACCACCGAAGATTGCCAGCATTACGGAAGCGTCAGTTACGTAAGGGAGGAAGTGGCTACTCTTGGCATCCCCTCACCTCAACTTCCGGTCTACCTTCCGCCTGAAAATTTGAACATGGCGAAATGATGGCTACATGCGCTACATGAATTCTAGACATGCAATGTCGTTGCCAGGGGGCGCTGGCAAGGAATGAACTTCAGTTGCATAGAGACACATGCGGTTTAGATTGCAATTATTTGATTTGTGTGCCTTGCTCAATACACGGTTACTGCCTTCTCCCTGCCCCGCCCCCCTTCTCACTTCCCGTCACCGGCTTAACCTGTCGAAGTCTGGGTTAAGGTACACTTTCTCTGGGTCGTATCCCTGGAGAAATGGAAACACTACCCCTCTCCCATATTGTGTTGCGGCATAGGTTAGATATGTACTGATCAATTACATCATACGAAGTGATAATGCCGTTCTCGGTTCAAGCAACAAGTTTTATCAACACAAATAACCGTCCAGTGATTGTCATGGCACATTACGGACAGTTGTAGGCACGTTGACGGAATGTTTCTTTCACTGATAATTTTTTGTTCTCTTTAAAATCTCATTCTCGAGCAGGGAGTCAGTTCGACGCAGATGGAGCGCTGAAACAATGGTGGACGAACAAAACTCGCACGGAGTTTATGAATAGAACCAAATGTTTTGAAGAAGAATACGGAAACATCACCGACAAGCAAACGAACATGACGGTGAGACTTCAGATAATCTGCATTTATGAGAATGCGTTGATTATCCACAAAAAAACAGCATTTGCCCCCTAAGATTTTCGTCTTATCTTCTACATCGTGCGGTAATCTTGCCGTTGAAACTCAGCAGGTGACATGTTGCGCTACTAAGCTCAAGGATACGGTTTGATTCCCGACCACAGAGGCATGCATTTCGATGGGGGTCAAAGTTAGAGAATCGCAGGTGGCCAAAATTATTCCGCAGTCCCACACTACAGTGCCCTCACAACCTCACAATGCAACGTACAAAGTATAGTGTACAATCTAGTGTACAGCGCATGATTCAGTGTAAAAGTCATAGCCTCATAATACGGTGTACAAAGTCCTGCAAATACCTTCCAGTGATCACTATATAAGCAAACATTTAGCACTTTGGCGAGTATAGTGTGCAATAGTGGTCTCAATGACCCTGACAGCATCATCGTTAATATATTAAAATAAAAAAAAAATTGAAAGTCGCATTTAAAACAAGTGTAAAATGGTGCAAACCTGAATTATTTTAAACTTTTCCAGCTCAACGCCAAAAACACAGTGGGCGAGAACATTGCTGACAACGGTGGGCTTCGTCTGTCATTCGAGGTAAGCTGTTTCGTCAACGCGTGCTATGTTTACTAGACACGCAATTGTGGAGTGCGAAACTAAAATCGAAGTGCGGCGCCATCAGATCGATATCTACTGCAGTTTTGTTTTAGAGCTGTCAAGTCGATGTCTGTCACACAGTTTTCTTAAATGTAGCCTCAAAAGAGATCTAAGTTTGCAGAAAAATATACAGCATAAAAATTACACCATCTCCCCCTAAAGGGGACCATGAGGCGATGCGAAGCAGCACGGGGGGTGCAGACTGCGTTTGCATAGGTTTGACTAGGTGTCGCGTTTGCATCAGTTTGACCAGCTGCTTTGACGCTAGCAGACGCTGCCTACGTCAGCGTTGTCTCTCGCGGGCGAGGGTGCATTCTCGTTCCTTGCCAGCTGGTAAAGCGTTCACCGAAGAAAGAGCGTTTCCATAGTCAACGCGCGCCGTTCGGAGAGGAGGTGTGTAGAGAGGGTCACGTGGAGAAGGGGAGTGGAGAGGAGGTGCGTGGAGAGGGTTTGCGCATGCGCAGTAAGGGTGGTCACGCCGCACACAACCACCACCACCGGATTGAACTCCGCCATAAGCTGCGTCGCATCTAAAAAAACGGAAACCTTAACATCATAATTTTACCACATCGTTCTTATGCACTCAAGCCTCGTTGCGAACCACAAGGCTAAACATGCATGGAATGCAGCATGTATGTCATGGTTCCTTGGTCAACATTGCGTGCAGCATGCGAATGTTATTTGGAATTTACACGGCGTACGCGGTCAATTTGTCGCCATTCGACTTCACATGGCTTATCTTTCCCTGTGCATTTATTGAGCTCCTCAGTGCGAAGAGATACCCCTAGTGGTTCTAACAATAGCAGCGGCAAAACGCAGTATTTTAAAGAAAGAAGGAAATATCTCAAGGTTATTGCAATCTTATTCGCACATAGATGTTCGACGTGTCCGTGTATGGCATCCGCGAAAGCTCATGACGACTTTGCGATGCTTACACACACACATCTGCACTTGAAGTGTTGCGACAACTAAAGATGCGTTGTGCGTGAATCGCGACTCATTTTCGAAGCTTTCGTTTATCCACGAATCATATTGGTTACAAAAGAGTTTTTACTTTTAAAACAGTGTCTTCCATATGCCTTTGCTGGAAGAAGACGGATCCTCTTTTGAGCGTTGTCACTTTTATTTTACAGGCCTAAATCTAATCTTCTGGAGGATTGAATATTCAACGTGGATCTCGCTTAAAAATGGTATAGAAACATACGGTTCAAGCCGTGAAGCAGCTGTTGTCACTTCATCTCAACTGGGTTGATATTAGTCCAGCTGCCATGTGACTGCTTCTGCTGTTATCACGACGCACACTCTGACAATCGCGCAACGAAATATGAAAGTAACGCGTCAATGGAGGAGAGTAGCTGATTGGCTATCTATGTATCTATGGCTATCTATCATATCTATCTAGTATATCTATCAATTTTCTATCTACCTATCGATCTACAGATCATATCTTGTATCTCTGTGCTAAATCTATCTTCCCGCAGATAGATAACGAAGTAGTGTTAACGGGCCACTTACCCAATGCTTCCTTTGACACGGACAGGAATCCGTTTGGTTTCCAAGTCATCTTTAATAAAATATGGCAGTACCCTGGATGTCCATACCAAGACCGTGCACGACACATGGAGGCCTTCTCAGATGAACTAGACCCGCGACTCAACACCGTATCATCGGTGCAGCTAGCTGCGTTGGCAGCAAGGTACTTGAGGTCATCTGCTGTTTTGGTTTTTTTCTTTCAGCGTTCAAGAACACCGTCATTACAGTTGCTATCTCGGTCCGGCCACCTGCACATAAGAAAAAAAAACAACAAAAAGAAACGACAAGGGGCCCTGTAAGCTCCTGACCATGCCATTTCGACTTATAATCTGACCCACGCTCCCCCCAACCCAGTATGTACCCAATAATCAGCACCAAACGACTACGTAACGGTTCTTCGAACAGAAGAAGAATCGTGTTCTATAGGCCTCGATTTTCGTGTATAAGACTGTGTTCAAACCTCTTATCCTTTTTTTTTCTCCCTGACCCCTATCATGTTCTGAACATTATGTCCTACACAAAAACGATTACCATTTAGTCCCTAAAGCTTTACGCGGCGTAGAAATACTTGATGGTTAGAGGCCCACTGACTCGATCGGGCGACGCTTCACTTTCGGCCCGCTAACATCACTTTCAGTAAACAACATCCTGCTCCACTCGTTTCTTGTTAGGACTACTGCATTTCGCTGCAAGTCTATTGGAACATTCTTCCGCCCGGAGGACCACTACCACCCACTGAACCGCGGAGCGATCTTCACCGATACGACTCACAGAAGGTCGCTCTCACCTTGCTGACCCCCATCAAGTTCCGCCTGCGCCGATCAGACAGGCATTCTTTCTCCGATGTGCACTTTTTTACCCTGCCGCACTCCAATGGCCACTGCCAGCGCCATGGCCCTCTCATAGCCCAAGTGTGCAGTAGACCCTCAAACCCTTTCCTTCTCGTGGGAGCTCTCTTGGCCCTTGCTCGGAGCGCTGTAGACCCTTGCTGAATTCGCAGGTGCGCCCGACTCAAGGGCCACGACTACTTTATTAATAGTATTTAATGAGCTACCGGCAGTCCTCAGTCTAGTATGACAACCCCACATCTCGTGTAACAAACACGGCTAGCCTAAACTACGTGAGTTCACCGTCCGCGCCCAAAGCGCGGTGTAAGCGAAGCCTGATGACTTAACCTCGCACTTAAACCACGACGCTGATTGTTTTTTTTTTTTTGCGTTACCCAGGGTTACGAGAGGCTCGCAGTGAGGCTCGAAATCCACCTGCGTTCTTTACGGGCATACTGCACTCTAGCTCTCGCCTCACTAATGCAGCCCCGCAGCCGCGATCGTACCAGCCGAGTGCCATGCCACTATACGGGGAGCCATCCCGGTCAGAACAGTCTAAATAGGTGTCGCAACTAGGCTACAGCCAAACTACAGAGACCGTGGTGTCGAGTCCTCCAGATTCCGCCCCGCTCGCGTCTAACACCGTCCGAGACGCATGGCGATGGAGGCTGCGCTGGTATGGGGCAGCTCGGGCAAACGTGAAGCGAATGAGAACGGCTCAGAGACTCAGTTTAAAGAATGGAAATGAAAACTTGTATTCATTATAGTATACAAAAAGGAATACAGGGAGTTGACTGGTACATAAAAAATAAAGTTGAAGCTGAACAACACGTAGGGCGACCCTACTCCGGCGTAGCCGGCAGTGCGTAGCACTTTTTCCACCCGTTCAGCCTCCCCCGTCACATGGCGGAGCCATCTTTATTACCACAACCGCTCCGCCTTAACGTCTCAGCCGGCGAATCATATTCACTTCGCTCTGGCATTGGGCAGCGATTCCACCTTTTGTCCCGCCTCCTCAATTGGGGCGGTCCAATTGGTGAAATCACCACCCAGTCTGTTGACGGTGAGAGGGGTATGTTTGTACAATAATAAAAAAAGCATATTCACCTGCACTAAACAAGACACACACATAAAAAGCAGACCATGCCACCCAAGGTCGAAGGGCGATGGTAAAGATATGGCGCACGTGAAACGCGTTACTTGCGCACGTGTCGCGTCTGCTCGGGCGCTGTTACCGGAAACAAGCAGGCGCCCAAAAGATTCGCCCGAAAGAGTTATTATTTGAAGAAAACCTTCCCATGGGGAAGTTGGACCGTCCGCGCGCCTGCTTCTGGTTATCCCAACAAGCCGAGCCGTACTGGCTCTTACTCAGACCCGTTTAATCGGCACCCCGCTGTGCTTAGACGCATGCTACCCCACGGCGTGCGAGGAAGGAACGCTTGAACCAAAGCCATCCCGCGGCACGCGCGGGCCACAGCCCAGTGACCAAAAACAGGCGTTTCCGACAGCGAACAACAAACGGCTCGCGCGTCTCCGTGGCTGTCACCACCGGCATGTTGCATGCCGACGCCACATTCAGCGTAGCCGCCCCAGGTCGTCGTAATGACGCCCGAGGTGCGGTTAGCAGAACGACCGAAGTGCCGCTATCGCTGCGTGCTCACGCACAAAAGGGGCCCACCCGGGCCTCCGTTCAGGCAAGAGGGGTGGAAGCTTTGTCTCTCCGCGGTGCGGAGCATTGGGAGTGGGCTACCATATCAGCTCGTCCGTCAATTTCGGAAGATCTGCCTTCCGAACCACCGCCCGCTTCCTCCATGCGCGCGCGGGCGCTCACAAGGTCGTGTATACACGTACACCTGGAGCGCCGCGGGGCATCCTAAAGGTCCAGGCCATCTGGGGTCCGCCTGCGTCCCTGCCGCGATCACCGTCCAAGCATCCCCCCTCACAGCCCCGCAGCGGGGTGCCCGAGTCCCCAGAAGACGCGGAGGACACATATGATGAAAGTAAAGAAAATTAACGGATACGGCCGGGGTACGACAAACGAAAAGCCGATGCCGCGAAACGCGCCCCACTGACCGACGTCGCCCGTCGCCGAGTGTTATAAAAAAAATAATAATAAACGCGCCTTGCTAGCGGCAGGCTTACACCCCCCACCCAAGACTTCGCAACGACTTGGTTACAGCGTTGCCGAAGCGGGAACACGATGAAAAAGCCGGCCGCGGTTATCGCGAGAAGGCGTGGTAACCCGAGCGCGGCAAACACAAGAACCGCTAACATTCCCGCCGAGCGCTTAGGCTGCAAGGAGGTTCCCGTCCCCCAGAGCTACTCTCGTTGCTCCCCTAGAACTTGAGATTGAAAAAAAAACTAAAGAAATATAAACAAATCAGCAGCCTAGTTCACTGTACGGGGTAATCCAGCGCGAGAACTCTGGGCCCCACTTCTCATCATACTGTTATTCACGCGACATATTTCATGGTATGCACATTGCAGTAATGCAGTCAAGAATAAAAAAAGAAGGCATGCACACGGGTAGACACTCTACACATAAGCGCCACGGAGTATCCCGGTCTACGCTATAATGATCACTGAATATAAGGCATACTGTGGCGGCAAAAGAGAAAAGAAAGAAAACTTAACTGGTGGTCACACAAAAATGTTCATATGCTGTGCCTCGTAGGGAATACAGTCACTCAAAATACCACTGAGATTTGTTCGTAACGGCACCAGGATCGCCGACTGTGAGTGTTCATGGCTGAAAGTTCGCCGAAAAATCACTATAGTCACTGCACACACGGCACATCACATTTGTCCCCTCTCCTACACTGACCGTCACTGCGGGGTAGCCGGGATGCTAGGCCGACAATGTCTCCCCCCAACATAGATTCGACAGTCGGGAAAGTGCATCGGCGTTAGCGTGCGCCGTGCCCTTCCTATGTTGCACTACTACATCATAGCGCTGCAGAGCCAAAGCCCAGCGTATCAGTTTTGCCCCCTGTGGCACAGACTGAGTGAGGTACGCGAGTGGGTTGTGGTCAGAGACGACAAATATTTTGGCTCCGAACACCCATGTGTCAAATTTCTTTAGTCCCCAAATGACTCCAAACGCTTCGCGTTCGATAGTTGACCACTTCATCTGCGCGGCCGTGAAGCGGTGACTGGCAAAAGCAATTGGGCACTCGGTGCCATCGTCGGCCATCTGGGCCAGGCAAGCGCCTACAGCGATCGCGGACGCATCGGTGAAGAGCCAATATGGTTTGGTCGTGTCGGGAGTGCTCAGCTCGACTGCGCTGCAAAGGGCACTTTTGAGGTTTTCGAACGCCTCGTTGGCTTCTGTTGTCCAGGGGATGCGATTGGGCACGTGTTTACCGGTCAGCTGGGTCAACGGCTTGGCGATAGCGGCAAAGTCCCTAACATAGCTCCGATAATACCCGCAAAGACCCAGGACACTTCTCAGTTCCTTTTTCGTCCGCGGTACCTGTAGCCCTTTAATGGCTTCGAGCTTAGTGGGGTCTGGGCCATGCTTTCCCGATCCGACAATATGTCCGAGATAGCGGATAGAAGAGCCAGCCACTTGGCATTTCTCCAAGTTAGCTACCAATCCAACGGAAGTTAGAGTGGTGAAGACCGCGTGAAGGTGCTCAAGGTGTTCCTGCAGTGACCCACTGAACACCGCGATGTCATCTAAGTACGCGCAGGCGTATTCCTCATGCGGGGACAACAGCTGGTTCATGCTTCGCTGAAAGCTAGCCGCTGCGTTTCTGAGCCCGAAGGGCATCACTTTCCACGCGAACTGGCCGAGGTGAGATACAAACGCCGCCGCCTCCTGCGATTCTTTAGCTAAGGGCACTTGCCAGTATCCGCGCCTGAGGTCTATAAGAGTTATGTAGCTAGCACTTCCCACGTTCATGATCATCTCTTGCGGAAACCCCATCGGGAACGCATCTGGCTCGGTGACCGCGTTTAAGCTCCTGTAATCGACGCACAAACGTACTGTGCCGTCTTTCTTGGGCACGCACACGAGCGGATGCGCGAAGGAGCTCTCGCACCTGTAGATCAATCCCAATGCCAATAACTCGGAGATTTGCTTCGACACCTCCTCCTTCAATGCAACAGGGATGCGATAAGGGCGACAGCGTCTCGGCACGGCCCCGGCAACCAATTTAATGCGGTGCTCGCCTACTTTCGCTATGCCTATATCGCCAGCAAACAGGGCCGCGTGCTGGTCAAACACCGCCCGCACCAGCGCACCATCCGACGGCGTCAAATGTGCCAGGCGTTCAGCCGGTAGGATGGAGACGTCGATGCGAGCAGTGGATGGGCGCGGCGTATACTCTACCTCGCCGAAGTCATGGTCATCATGAAACATGACGCCAATGCCGGCGACGCGGCACCTGTAAGGTCGTAGGTGGTTGGCGTGCACGAGCATACGCTTTCCTTCTGGGGACTCTACATAATAGGAATGCGACCTGTATTTCTCCGTTATGGTGCATGGTCCCACCCACTTAGGCTGCATTTTACCGGAGCGGCTGCTGTCAAACACCAACACTTGATCTCCTCGCTCGAACGCCTTTTCTTTAGCGCGCAAGTTGTACTGTGTGGCGTATGCTCTCTGCTTTTTCGTCGCGACTACGTCAGCGGCCTCCGCGGCAATCTCGAGCTGTCTCTTAAGCTTCCTCATGTATTCGGAGGGCTTTTCGGCGACCGCCCCAGGTATCTCCTGTTCTCCCAACCAAGTCCGCTTTAAGAGCGCAAGCGGCCCGACGGGTTCCCTTCCGTACATCATATGAAACGGTGACACGCCTGTCGTATCGTGGGGAACTTCTCGATACGCCCACAACAGGAATGGCACGAACTTATCCCACTGCCGCCCGTGTTCGCCTATCACGTGGAACAACATGTTCTTAAACACCCGATTCCACCGTTCTACAGCCCCATTGCTTTCCGGATGGTCAGGTGTTGAAAAACGCGGGGAGCAGCCGAGGCGCGCGAGGAACTCGTTCGTAAGCGCGGCGGTGAAGTTCGTCCCGCAGTCAGAGCACACCACCTCTGGTATCCCGGTGCGGCTAAAAATCTCCAACAGTGCATCACACGTAGCCCTGGCCGTTAACGATTTCAGGCATATGACCTCAGGCCAGCGGGTGCACAGGTCTATGACGCAAAGCGCGTAGCGGTGGCCACGGCTGGTCGGGGGATCTATCGGCCCTATAACATCAATATTTATTTTCTGAAATGGGTATCGCGGCCTGACAAGCGGTGTAATGGGCACGCGGTCGGTCCGCCTGCTGTCGGCCCTGATCTGGCACGCGTGACAACTATTACAGTACTCCTGCACGTCCTTTTCGATGCCCGGCCAAAAGAAACTAAGCTTGATCCTTGCTTTCGTCTTGCGACACCCGAGGTGTCCGCCCCAGTACGATTCGTGAGCAAGGCCGAGGACATCGGCGCGACGCTCCGTGGGCAATACAAGTTGTTTTAGCGGCTGCCCTAACACTCTGTCTTGGTGATATAGCAACCCTTCCACCACTATCATACCGCCTTTTCCCTCCTTTGCGTCCTTCCACGCACGGGCGAGTGTCGGGTCGTTCCTTTGCTCTTCCATTAAAGCCGCGGCGTCTCTCCTTACTGCACCCGAACCACCAGGTGTATCCGCGCCCCCATTCTCCATTTCTGCGTGCTCCGTCTCCGTCCTAGAGGTGCCCTCGCTGCGCGTATCTGAGCTAATCGGGTTTGGTGCACCTTCCTCTATTCCCACGGCTGCCACTAGCTCCTCTTCCTCGTTCTGCGAAGCTCTAATGGTTAGCAACCCGCGGCTCGTGCTAACTGTCCCTTCCCCGCCGGTATCAGGCTTTATTAAGCTAGGTACCCCTTCTTCTAACGTCTCGGATGTCTCTAGCTTCTCCGATAGGCATTCGGGAGCTTTAGCGGCTAGTGGCTCGCGGAATTCTTCCTGCTCCTGCTGAAGCGCGTCCCAATCCGCCGCCGAGAGCAGGCAATCGCTTATGCTCAACCTATCGGTTACTGCGCACAACACCGGTGTGGCCTCTGCAACGTTCGTAAACACTGGCTTCCCTTCTTTCAGTGTCAATGGAAGCTCTACCAGCTTAGCTTCAACTCGTTCCCCGAATGCGGCTCGCAGGCACACGCTCCCGTGTGACAGGGTAGCCTCCTCTGGCAGGGCGCTTTCCCGCACCACTGTGATTTCGGCCCCCGTGTCGACTATCGCATTCAGGGTCCTGCCCTTATGGTCGATGGCCACTCTCCACAAGCGGTCTCCTGCCGTTGCCTCATCGATGGAGACTCGAGCCGTGAGTCTCTCAGTTTGACCGGAGGTCGCGGGTGCCTGTGCCAACCTCTCGCGAACGCGCGGGCAATTCGGCCTAATGTGCGTGGTCGACCCACACTCAAAGCAGACGGCCTGCCTCTGCGGCTTTCCAGGGGTGTACGCCGTTTTCGGCTTCGTATTCTGCACCTGACTCTGCCCTAGGCCGCCCCCGGTACGGGTATCGGCGGCCTTTTCCATGTTTTTACCTACGGCGTTACGCGTCTGTTGTCCCCTCGCTGCCTCCGCGCTACCGTGAGCGTCCTCGAAAGTTTGGAGCAGCCTCGCGATTTCGCCGGTCCTGTACCACGCAGCCCCTTCCCGCAGTCTCAGGTATCTCAACGCCTCCTCCGAGAGCGCGGACTTCAGCTGATCAGCAACTAGGAGTTCCATCAAATCAACAAAATTGGCTACATCTCTAGCCGCTACGTAAAAATTTAGGTAGCTGCCTAACCGCGTTGCAAAGCTTTTCCACGTTTCCGACTTCCTTTTGCGCGCTCCCAGGAATCTTTTCTGATACTCCAGAGGCGACAGCTTGAGCTCATCAAGGACAACCTCCTTTAAGGCCTCATAGTCTCGGTGTTGCGCGGGTGTCAAACGAGTAGCCAAATACTCCACACGCTCCGCTAAGAGTGGGAAAATTATTTGACCCCAACAGCTTCGGGGCACCTCGTAGGCCTCTAGCGTATGTTCCACTGACTCAAACCATACTGGCACCTCAGCGTCCGCGGGAAATTTGGGAAACGCTCCGATTAGGATTTTTGCGTATTTACGCCACTCAGAAGTTGCGCTGTGCTCCCCCGCTCTGCCAACGCGCTCCTGGCTGCTCGATGAAGCCGTCGAATGTAATCTGGCGAGTTCTACCTCAAGCTCGAGCGCTTGGCGACGTTCTTGCGCTAGCTTCAAATGGTACTCCATTTGTCGTTCTGACAAAACGTTTCCGTTGCTACTCCAGACCACACTCCCGACCTCACTCACGCTCTCACCACCCTCCATTTCGCAGCGCTTTGTGTTAGCTTATATACCCCGCAGTGGCAATACAGTAATAGGAAAGAAAACTCACAGCTTCGGCGTGTTGGCTCGTGGCTGACGGCCCCGGCGTCGTGGTGTCACCTTGGTTTGGTCGTCGTGTTGCCCTGTTGTCGCTCTTGTCGTAGCCGTCGACTTGCTGCCGTTGCTGCCCGGGCCTCTGTTCCGGGGACTGTGCTTGCGACTGCTCTGGAGGTGCTGCCAGGTGGCCTCTACGGAGGTGATTTCTTCTGAATCTTCGCCGTTTCTTCGCCCCGCGAACCTATCCTGTCGACTGCGCCAGTAAAGTTGTGACCGTGGTGTCGAAGGTCCTCCGAGATTCCAGCTCCCCGCTCGGCGTCCTAAACGCACCGTCCGAGACGGCATGGGCGAGTTGGGAAGGAGCTGGCTGCCGCTGGTATGGCGGCGATAGGCTCGCGGGCAAACGTGAAGCGAATGAAGAACGGGCTCAGAGACTTCAGTTTAAAGAAATGGAAATGAAAACTTGTATTTACAGTATAGTATACAAAAAGGGAATACAGGGAGTTGACTGGTACATAAAAAATAAAGTTGAAGCTGAACAACACGTAGGGCGACCCTACTCCGGCGTAGCCGGCAGTGCGTAGCACTTTTTCCACCCGTTCAGCCTCCCCCGTCACATGGCGGAGCCATCTTTATTACCACAACCGCTCCGCCTTAACGTCTCAGCCGGCGAATCATATTCACTTCGCTCTGGCATTGGGCAGCGATTCCACCTTTTGTCCCGCCTCCTCAATTGGGGCGGTCCAATTGGTGAAATCACCACCCAGTCTGTTGACGGTGAGAGGGGTATGTTTGTACAATAATAAAAAAAGCATATTCATCCTGCACTAAACAAGACACACACATAAAAAGCAGACCATGCCACCCAAGGTCGAAGGGCGATGGTAAAGATATGGCGCACGTGAAACGCGTTACTTGCGCACGTGTCGCGTCTGCTCGGGCGCTGTTACCGGAAACAAGCAGGCGCCCAAAAGATTCGCCCGAAAGAGTTATTATTTGAAGAAAACCTTCCCATGGGGAAGTTGGACCGTCCGCGCGCCTGCTTCTGGTTATCCCAACAAGCCGAGCCGTACTGGCTCTTACTCAGACCCGTTTAATCGGCACCCCGCTGTGCTTAGACGCATGCTACCCCACGGCGTGCGAGGAAGGAACGCTTGAACCAAAGCCATCCCGCGGCACGCGCGGGCCACAGCCCAGTGACCAAAAACAGGCGTTTCCGACAGCGAACAACAAACGGCTCGCGCGTCTCCGTGGCTGTCACCACCGGCATGTTGCATGCCGACGCCACATTCAGCGTAGCCGCCCCAGGTCGTCGTAATGACGCCCGAGGTGCGGTTAGCAGAACGACCGAAGTGCCGCTATCGCTGCGTGCTCACGCACAAAAGGGGCCCACCCGGGCCTCCGTTCAGGCAAGAGGGGTGGAAGCTTTGTCTCTCCGCGGTGCGGAGCATTGGGAGTGGGCTACCATATCAGCTCGTCCGTCAATTTCGGAAGATCTGCCTTCCGAACCACCGCCCGCTTCCTCCATGCGCGCGCGGGCGCTCACAAGGTCGTGTATACACGTACACCTGGAGCGCCGCGGGGCATCCTAAAGGTCCAGGCCATCTGGGGTCCGCCTGCGTCCCTGCCGCGATCACCGTCCAAGCATCCCCCCTCACAGCCCCGCAGCGGGGTGCCCGAGTCCCCAGAAGACGCGGAGGACACATATGATGAAAGTAAAGAAAATTAACGGATACGGCCGGGGTACGACAAACGAAAAGCCGATGCCGCGAAACGCGCCCCACTGATCGACGTCGCCCGTCGCCGAGTGTTATAAAAAAAATAATAATAAACGCGCCTTGCTAGCGGCAGGCTTACAAATACTAAAATAATGACAATGGACTCTAAGAGAACTTATTGTTGGGATAGTTGGTAGAACATATCCAAAACTTATTTTGAGCGCAACCACATGACACATCCACCCACGCACACACCCACACAGCGCTGTACGTGGTTGATATGTGGGTGTGTGGGTGGATGTGTCGTGTGGTTGCGCTCAAAATAAGTTTTGGATAATGACAATGGGACACATTAAAGGAATAGCTGGCACGAATTTTAGACATTGTAGAATTGCTGCTCTGTTTAAGCCCACTAGTGCCTAAAAACTCAAAAAGAGTATCGTGGTGCTTCGAAACGGAATGAACGCTTTTATTACGGCTACCTTACAAACCCACTTTCGGTTTCAATTTCGAGGGGCGGATTTCATAGTTACGTGCAAACATACAAGGAAATAGTACTAAGCCACGTGCAAGGTCACGCGAGGGCATGGTCATGTCAGTTGCACGAGATGCACGCAAGCAACGGTGTTTTTATTGTCTCCAGCGACTCCTACAGTGATACCGACCATTCTTAGGCGAGCGTATGGTGGCTAGATAGCGACTGTGTCCACACGTCATCGTACTGTCCATTGCGATGGGGCTAGTTAGCAGACGCCGAGAGACGAAAGTTTCAGGATCAAATTAAAATCCTGGCTCCGGCACGTGTGGAGAGCGTCAACAATGCTTGCCAAGAAGGCGCAAAATGTCCCTGTTGCTCCGCCTCAGTACTGCGTGAGTACTCTTAAAGAAAGAACTCCGGCAGTTTTTTCATCATAATATGGTATCGCCATTAGAAATATGGAACTGTTCATTTGAAATTATCGGTTTTGATATGGCACTGAATGTTTCGTAGCAGCTATGGTGGTTTAATTTGCTCAGAAACCCACAAATAATTTTAAATAACCGCACAGTGTATTCAAGCCGAAACCGAAACTGGTAGACGTTTCATGCAGCTATAAACGACGACGTCACAACCTCAATCAGAAATATGGAGCTGGTGTCAGAAAAATGACCAGTGGCGAGGTCATTCAGCGATGTATTTAGTTATGCCAGCTTTTATAAACTTGAGAGCGACGAGTTGAGTGGTACTTAAGTATCCCCGTTTTGCTTTTGATGGCGCGCCTTCTCGGGCAGGCATCGTTGAAGGTAATGACGTCGAAAACACAGGGTGGCCCGCATGGGAATCCGCCCGCATGGGAATAAATTCATTTTCAGGAAAGCTGAATGACTCGCAACCACTTGGATTGGCATAAATTATTACAGTACCGAGGAGAACGTAATACTGAAAGTTTCATAGAGATCGGCGGACACTGAAAAAAATACCCCTTTCTCCATCCACTGGAAAGAGGACCCTTTGGTAACGCGGTACATTGCCATAGCATGTGCGAGAGCGAGCAATAAGGCTCTGGGCAGTCTGGACAATTTGCCGGGATGTCCGTGTTGAAGTGACTTAGCAGGCCGAATGGGAAGAGGCCCTCAAAAGCCCGGACCTCAAAGTTCAACTCCAGGCCGTCCAGAGGGCCCAAGAACTGGCGGAGCGCCACAACGCTCCCGTCCCGACTTGGGCGTCGCCTACGGTTTCGGCCCGAGGAGCTCCTCGCGTGGGATCTCCAACGGCTTAAACGCCTCAGGACCGTAATAAAGTTCTTGACTGACTGATTTCTCCATCCAATAGCTTTAGCAAGTAATAAGTGACTGGAGATTTTTTTTATTGCGATAACAATTACATAGACAATCTCGACGGGTTTTTGGCGTCGCCGTCACGTCCCGTATAACGCCTAACTTGATAACGACCCCCCGCGCATTGTACGTTGTATCTGTGGGTAAAAGCGCGCGAGTGAGGGCGACGAACACGGCTGAAGCAGAGATCAAAAGAGTCCGGTCCATCTGTCGCTCGGAGGGCGGATGCGATAACATCGCACCGATCGGGACGCCTGCCGTCGAAGCGGAGAGGAAACGCCTCGCCTGTCTTTAACGAGCATGGAAAGGCGCAAGGAAGGGGGGTACCACTGTGGACTTAGTGCGGTCGCCATCGATGGCGCGCGCGCGCTATCTCGGCAGCCATCACCGGCGGCTCCTAAACCCTTCTGCATGCTGCGCTCTCAACGCGAAGACACTGCGAAAAGTGTCCCTGGAGCAGCCGTGTTCTCCTACACAAGCGTTTTGTATTTGGCCAAATCGGTACAGGTAGACAACGTGACCGGTATTCAAAAAAAAAAAAAAAGACAAGAGCACAGCACGGGCTACACTGACAGCAGCAGTTGCAAAAAGAACAATGAGCAAAATACTAAGCTGCGGGTACAAGGAAGTGCGTGCAAGTCAGTAGTGTTCCGCTAGCCGCAACCGCTGCTGTCAAATGAAACCCGCGGGGTATTATATCATGCATTGGTACCGCATTCGTTGCTTCATCACCCTTTTGGTGAAACTGACTTTTTTCTTTTGAACGTCGTGATACTCTCAGAGAGGCCACAGGAACCATGCGAAGTAAAATTTTTAAAGTGCTGCTGCAATGACGCATCACGTTTCAAAGTTTCCTACGACGTTTATTGCTTCCACGTGTAAGCAAGTACATCATTTTAAACAAACAACCGGAGATTAAAATTCCAAACGTTTGTTCCGCACATTGGTACTTCGCTCTTTTATCCAATTAACTAAACATTTATACCTGCCGCTGTGGTTGCTTTAGTATCGAACTATTTTTACCAAACATTAGTTTAATATATTACATTTTCGCGTTTTTTTTCTTTAGTAACATGCGAATAGACGTTGTTTTTCTAGCTTACAAATTGTTTTTCCTTTTAAGAGTTTTGTACACCGTCATATCTGTACACGAATGAAATCTGTATATCGTATTCTAATAAGTGTAGATATTTTTTTCAAAGCAATATCTTGAGTTATTAATATGTTACATTTATTTTCTGAAAATTGTAAATTAATTGTATCGACTTGTATCTTACAAGCTTCCTCTTTCCTTTTTTTCTTTGGGAGCTTTGTTCGGGTTTGTATTTTTACGCGAACTATCTGTACCGAACGTGCACCCCCTATCTGATACCCTCAACCCACGGGCGTTTACTGGTACTTTCAGCAAATACATTAATAAATAAAGTTGAAGAGGTGTCACAATAAAAACGGTTATCAAGTACAGTAGCCTTTTATCAAGTAGGCGCGCTAACCTGACTTCCACAAAAGTAAAGGTCGCCTACAACGTCATAATTGAAAGCGCATGTTATCTAGATGTACGATCAGAACGAAAAGTCTAAACTTCAAGTAACGAACGGTGTCACGCGTACGCGAGAGCTGTCTGCAAAACGCGGTCATGAAACCGGAGACACTTCACCGATTCACGCGTATTAGAACGATGATTGTTTCTTCGGAACATGAGACTAAAAAAAAAAGCAAGATTTTGATTTAGGTCACGTCAAGCGCCAGAAAGGTGCTAGGTCGCCCCCCTTATATGCGCCAGTATACACTGGAGCTATACTGCCAACTCAACTGCCACAGACAAAATGCGGACCCCTTTCTGACGGATTGTCCTATAGAAACGAAAACACCGGCTCAGCAAAGACACAGCACACTTTTTTTTTCACTCCTCTTCAGTAAGTTACGAACGATATTTAAAAGACTGGGCAGGCTCCCGTTTCTGCTAAGCGCAGATTGGCGTCCGATCTTGTGAGTGAATTTCCCATCTTGCCTATAGGGTAACATTCTGCGTTGAAACTTGACCTTGTACCAATACGGCATCCGCGTGACATCGTTTTAAAGTTGCGCAACGATCTCTGTTTTGCCGGCCATGGAGTCTAAACAACGTGTACGGCATAGAGTGCCACGTCACGTGCAATGTATATCGTTCTAGCTATTCTAGTTAACCATGTAGCTCTTTAAACGATCATGAGTTTGTAAGTGAAATGCGCGAAGCAAGGTAAGCGACCTGTAGAAGTGGACGACACGGGCGCTAATAACAACTATGTTCATTGAATGCAGGGGAGAGCCATACATAAATCATGTCATAACATCGTCGCACACATACGGAAGACACTTCTCCATGTCTCCTGGCCACTTTTATTCCTTTTTTTCCTTTTCCCCTCTTTCTCGCGCATTTCACTTGAGTATAAATTTGCAGTACGCCCACTGTAGACTTCATTAAATGGCGATGCGTTTGCGTACTCAGGCGGGATTCGCAGAGCACGTATATAGACATTACGGTGCAATGTCCTCACGCGTATGGATAACGGTCAGGTATTGCTGAATATCGCTCCTAAATGTTTTGCAGAATTGATAGTTTATTACTACGCCTTTATTACTACAACCTTCCTGCACTGTGACAATGCGCGTACGGTGACCTGTGCTGTTTCATAAAGTTTTTTTTCGTAAAATCAGCAAAGCAATCCAAGTGAATCTAACTGGTCAGGTATAGTGCGATCCCTTGTAGCCTGGTGCTACAGCCGATTTATCGCAGGCCACAGGAAGCCAATAAATCAGTAAAGGGAGTAGTTGTATTGCACCTCACTCCTCGTACAAGCTTGTGAGCTGATAATGAACTTGCATAGGAACAGGTCTCTCACAGCTCATCGGTTGCCTCCGTCAATTTGCATTGATTTCCTTTTTTCGTATTCTTCTTAGGAGCCGCTATGAGAGCTGTAAGTGCAGCATGGCTGGCATGTTTACTAACATGGGCGCATTTTGCTTTGCCCATGCCAAAAGGGAGAGAGGAAGGTAAGTCTGCATTTCGATTACAGTTAAGTAGTCTGATAAGTTTTTCTGGAAAAAAGAAAACTATTACGGCAGGCCGTGCACTTACTCAGCCCATCCCAACATCGCTCGCTAAATACCTGCTTCTCTTGTGAACATACGTAGTTCGTTCGTATAACGAACTACGTATGTATAACGAACTACGTAGCTCAATATAACGTGCTAACACAAGAGAGCATTCCATACCTTTGTATACTAACGGCTTCTGCTTGGTGTCCTTTTCACACACACACACACACACACACACACACACACACACACACACACACACACACACACACACACACACACACACACACACACACACACACACACACACACACACACACACCGACCCTTGCCGAAGCATGTACAATATCTCAATATTGCCGAAAAAGCAATAAAAAAATTTATCATCAGCATACCAAGTTCGTACGAGCTAATCAGCACATACGGTTATCTTACATTGCTGTGCGAACAATGTCTGGTCTAAGTGCACTGTTGGAAACACTTTACTGCAGTCTGACGATGGGCCTCACTGATCCTTGTTTACGGCAGCATAATATTGTACAGATTAAGCGTAAAATCTTCAACGCGAGGCTTTAGAGCACGCTCAAGGACACAATGTTATTTAGTGCTTATGATCAACACCGGGGCGTAAATCCCCGTGCATTAAAGAAGGGTTCTCGTGCAGTCCCTCAAAGGACACATGAACACACAATTCACTCCGTCAGCTCCGTAGAAGCTGTCGGAGACGTCAAGACACTTGGCAACAGGTGGCCAGGTCGGAGAAAAATCACCGAAAAGGTCAAAAACGAAGAAGACAGAGAGAGAAAGAATCGTTATTGTTACAGTGTAAAGCTACATGTGATAAAAACAGTATTCTTTTTTTTTTCATATTGCCTTCGTAGACGACCTGCATAGACGTTGGTCGAGGCAATTATAGAGCTAAATAAGAATACTGTGAAAATACGTAAACATAACGTTACTAGGCCGCCCTTTATGCCACCTCTTATCTCTATCGCTGCGAAATAGTAGTAGACTATCTACACCCGGTGACCTTCAAACGGCGCGTGTATTGGGTTTCCTACGGCACCTGACCGCACGGAACCTCGACTGACAGTGTACAACAGAAATTAACAATAGAAACCGTGTAGTGAGAAATGTCATACAGGTCAACACAGACAAGCTGTCTTACTCAAAGTACGCTTCCAAGACGCCATTTTCATTGAGATGTCGGAGGATACGCGGGAACAAAATATAGGCGGTGACGTCAGCCTATAGAGGACATGTAGGCGAACAACGATCGTTTTCGTATTAATTAATAACACTTTCAAAATTTCAAAATCCCCACTCTTCCGAGAATACACTTGGGAGCTAGAAAACGCGCATTGATAAATGTAGAAGCGGCGACGCGCCGCCCTGATGTTCCCGCACCAATACTAGTGATTGATTGATTGACTTCAGGGATTTTACGTCCCGAAACCAGCTGTGATTATGAGAGACGCCGTAGTGGAGGACTCCGGAAATTTCGACTACCTGGGGTTCTTTAACGTGCACTTACATCGCACAGCACACGGGCCTCACACTAATAGATATCATGGTTCTTTCATGGCATCTTCATATGCTTACAACACTACTTATCGGTGAAGAAAGCATACACTGTCGTCTAAGGAAGCCAAAGAATAGTGTTAGTGTATTTCAGAAAATTTCTACGGAAGAGAAATGATATTAGCATTCTCGACGTAACGCGGTCTATGTTTCTGCGCGGCTTGTTACACATGTTGATGTTCTCGTTTGTTTGTTCCCGAAGTTGCTTTCGCTATTTCGATCTTCAATTTCAGTACACTTCTCTACTTTACTATGCGTTGTACGATATTTCTGCGCTTTTGTTTCTGTAATATGTCCCCCCCCCCCCCCTCTTATCAGGAAGTGTTCCAGACTGCAACTCGTGAGGCATGTGTATAAATAAATAATAAAAAACATGCGCCGCTCCCCACCATGTATCGGAAGCTCCAGCTCGTCACCCTCGACCAAGTGCAGCGCCGCGCCATGCGAGGCGTGCAGCGGAAACACCTGCACTACGGCGCAGACAGCTAGCTGCACGCCTGTGAAAGCTCCACTACTGTGAAACCCGAGAAGACTGCTGCACTACTGTGAAACCTGAGAAAGTGCGCAGTACGGGCAAACCAGCGATTCCCGCTGGGCGCCGTAGAAGGAAGGGCGGGGGGGGGGGGGAGGGGAATCTCGCGCCCGGCAAGGCAGTGTTGGCCTTCCTTGCGCGTCGCGTGTACTGGCGGGACGTTTCCGAAGCGCTTACACGCGAATTTTAGTTAATAAATGTAGTTAATTATGATTTCATGCTGTTAAATTAGCTTGTACCTTGTTGGTTTATTTTCACCTGGTTTCAAGCTCTTTTATTCTTGTTTTAGACCTTGCTTTTCAACTTTTATTATGCGTGACGACGCGACAGGAGGATGCGACAGGAGACGGTCGTCGACAAGGCGAGCCCCTAAAGTGCTACGCACTTAATAAGCCGAACCCGCTGCCTTCGCCTTTGGTGCGCGAACCTCCACGACCTCAACTACAGTAGCTGTTTTCCCTCCCACATTAATGGTTATATTTGTATATGTAGGAACGTGCGATGCGCAGTTTAAAAGAAAGGATTGAGTGCCTCGCCTTACCCACGGACACGCACCTTCGCAAAAAATATCACAACCTGCCAAAAGACCCCCGTCAGTCTGCAAAGACCGCCGCAAGGCGCCTTAGCGTGACTCCCTCCTCTCCCTGGCCAGTCGGGCAATTGTGAGCGCCCACGGGGAATACGGTGCCGCAATGCGCGCATCAAAGTACTCTAATGGGGGACGTCACGCGTCACGTACATTCCTGAGGACCCGTAGGTGCAAAGTCGAAGCCCTTCCTTTCTCTTTCCCATGCACCTGCCCCTTTCCACACATGTGACGTCATACTACACTTCCTTCCTCCTTTATCACGCCGACGAATAACCGACGGACGCCGCGGAACCGTCCGTGTGTGGTCATTCTTGTGCGGGAAGTGACAAGGACAAGTAAGAAGGCCAACGTTCTACAATCTTAAACGGCTTGTAACGACGACCCTATACAGCATTCGCTGCATTGAATGAGTGAGTAGATATCTACATAGCTGTAAGGTTCCAATGCATTCTAGGCCAATGGCGTAAAAAAGAGCGCCGACGACGTGGTCTACATAAACCTTGTCCGCTTTCTTGAGAGGCATGTGAAGACTGCCCTCAGCGGAGACTGCCCTTGTACACATGCCCTAGTGCAACAGTTGTACAGATTTGCGTTGAACATATACTTGAGTATGTTTAGAAAACGTACATTAAGTTGTAATTCGTCACATGCAACACAGCCACTTCTAAACATTAAAATATAGTAACAGAACAATCAACACTGAGGCATTGCTCTTGGTTCAGTCTTTAGGCTGCTTCGGGAAACATTCTGTACAGTTAACTTGCTGAGGATGCGCAAGCATGCATGCTAATAAGGAATAGGCCCAATACATAAGGGTGTATGATCTGCGACATTCAAAACTAAGAGAACGCTATGTTATCATGTTGGCTTGTCATCTGGCATAACTTACGTTTTTTTTTCCTTTTTGCACGAATCCTCGACGTGCAAGAGTACTTTGTCTGCGACACACCCGTGTGTATCGAACGAGGTAAGAAGTTCTCAGCAGAGAGCGCACCTTTCTGTTGGTTTAGATAATTTAGTGAAGGTGACACAACGTGTAGCAATGATGTCTCGCACAGGTTTTGCAGATATAGTGTTCACATATAAGGCATGTAATGTCACGAGACATAGAAATCTGAATAGTATGGTTGTCGACACAATTGTCAGGTCCAAACACTGCGCGGTTTTCCATTCATTGCATAATAAGGAGACGTAAGCGCATCGGTAAACATTTAACGTTCGTTATGTTTAGTGTCGCATACGTGCTTACGAAGCAGCTTTTCTACGTTTGCTCTACTCGTCCAGTTACCAGTATTAACGTACGTACTTGTCACAAGCCCGGAGTACATCATGGAAACTTGAGAGGTTAAGTAAGACGTTAAGAAAGAGTGGATCTACAGAAAAATGATAAGCTTAACACTAAGACAGACAGACAGACAGACAGATAGATAGATAGATAGATAGATAGATAGATAGATAGATAGATAGATAGATAGATAGATAGATAGATAGATAGATAGATAGATAGATAGATAGATAGCACAGTGCATCAGAGAACCTCGTCACCGTTCAGAAGGGAAAAATGTAACCGGGCAGATCACGTTATGCGTAAGAAAGGTAGCCGGTGGGCGTTGAGAGCAACGGTATGGATATCAAGGGATGTTCAACGCAGATGAGGCACGCAGAACATTAGACGCAACGAAATAAAGTTCGTAGGCGTACAATCAAACCAAGTAACGAAGGTCAGGGTTAATTGGGGATCTCCGGGAGAGGCCTTCGACGATGGACAAGGAACGAGTTGTTGATGGAGGTGGTGATGATGACCAAGACTGCTGTTCGTTCAAGGGGGCAGCCACCTCGTCGGGCTGGTTAGTTTGGGAAGTTTTGTGCGGTACTGCATCCTTCGACACGAAGTAAAATTTTTCTAAGATAAAATGGTAGATAGAGTCTGGTGCCCTGAGAACGGCACCGACTACTCCTTCTCGCTTAGTAATCATAACAAAGGTTGAAGAAATAAAATATTCTCACAAAAATATAACAATGTAGAAACACTAGAAGAGTCATCACTACGCATTCCGACAGCGTATGAGTGACAGGTTTCCGTGGGATAGTTCACCCTGGAAGAGTAGGTGTACTTGTGTGCACATATAATTCGAATAGTTGCTATGGAAGTCTATGCACAGCAGAACACACAAACACAAGTAAGGAAAATAAACTTAAACTTCCTTTTTTTTTTCTATACCTAACATACGACACAGCCAAGCTGATCAACGAGTCGCTCAACACAACGGTTGATCCGTGCGAAGACTTTTTCTCGTATGCCTGCGGCGGATGGATAAAGAAGCACCCTATACCAGCTGAGAAGTCATCGATGGATAGTTTCACCATACTCAGCGATGAACTGAGAGATACTCTGCGAGGTAAGGTATCCAGTTGGAACGCCACAACCCGTTCTTGAACAAAAGAAGCTTCCTTAAGTTTTCTTGCTAGCGCGTGCCGTAAGAAGAGATACGTATACTTAGCGATCGGCGTAGAGAACCAATAATCGATGGTTAAGCTTCATTAAACAAAAAGGCGTAGGTGTCGCATGCCTCAACCGGTGAAAGTATGTGTGAGGAGAGGGGGTGCAGCTCGATTGACTGTGCATTTAGTTGCACAGACAAAATAAATATGAAGGCTATTTGCCTTCTCTGCAATGAGCTGGTGTCATCATCATCATCATCATCATCATCATCATCATCATCAGCCAATTTTATGTCCACTGCAGGACGAAGGCCTCTCCCAATCCTCGCCATCCTTGCCTGTCCTGCGCGAGCTGATTCCATTTGATGCCTGCGAATTTCTTGATTTCGTCCCCCCATCTTACTCTCTGCCGCCCACGGCTGCGCTTACCCTCTCTTGGTATCCATTCCGTCGTTCTAACTGTCCATCGGTTATCTAGCCTTCTCATCACGTGGCCTGCCCATGTCCATTTTTTCTTCTTAATATCGTTCATTATGTCGGCGACCCCCGTTTGTTCTCTGACCCACTCGGCTGTCTTCCTATCCCTTAGTGTAACGCCTATCATTTTCCGTTCCATCGCCCGCTGCGCGGTTCTTAACTTCCTCTCTAGCTTCTTTGTAATTCTCCAGGTTTCTGATCCGTAAGTCAGTACTGGCAGGATGCAGTAGTTATATAGTTTCCGTTTGAGTGATAGTGGTAGGTTTCCGTTCATGAGTTGTGAATGTCTGGTGTGCCAGGGTCAAAAAAGGGTTTTTTTTTTGTTACATGGCACTAGCATTTAGCCACATCATGTTTCTTGCAGTGCAGGGTAGCGAACCGGTTGCTCCAGTTTTTGGTTAACCACCATGCCTTCCTTGTCATCACTCTCTCTATTGCTCAGCAGCCACGATTGAACTGCGCACTGGGGTTGTTACAAAAATTAAAAACCATGCAAAAATGAAATCATGCAGAAAACGTAATCTCAGAGGCTGTGTGAGGTAGAGGTGATACCAGAGTATAAAAGTGGGGCACAGATAAGAGTCACTCAACCACCACGGTAATTAATGAACATAGGTTACGTAAATGGAGGCTAGGTGAGAGAACAGACAGAGGTAGCTGACATAATAGTCGAAGTAAAAAAGAAAAAAAAGGACATGGGCAAGTCCCGCGATGAGAAGGCCAGACAATCGATGGACAGTTAGAACGACGGAATGAATACCAAGAGAGGGTAAGCGCAGCCGTGGACGACAGAGAGTAAGATAGAGTGACGAAATTAAGAACTTCGCAGGCATCAAATGGAATCGCACAAAACAGGAAAGGATAGAGAGCATTGGGAGATGCCTTCGTCCTACAGTGGAGATAAGATGGGCTGGTGATGATGATCAAATGGAGGCTGGCTCGCACGGCGGATATAACAGAGACAAAGAAAGAAAGAAAGAAAGAAAGAAAGAAAGAAAGAAAGAAAGAAAGAAAGAAAGAAAGAAAGAAAGAAAGAAAGAAAGCAGTGATGTATGGAACACAACCGCATTATATATGGTTCTATGACTCCATCAACGAAAAGTCAACCTAAACTACACGCCAGTCAACCAAAAGTGCATCAGGCGGTAGGGGCTAGCGCCAATCAATACTCTTAAGTGAACAGTAAGATCATCTTTATCCTCTTTTCTCGGTGATTTCAGAACTCTTACAAAACCTCACCCTCACTGACGAGAACCAGACCATCCTTGACAAAGCTGCAATTTACTACAACTCTTGCGTAGGTGAGTGAATAATGTTACTAATTCTTCGACTTGATACATTTCCTTCCTGAATCAACTAAAGCATGCTTAGCATACGAGTTGTCCTCGGTGGGGCATATCCGCCTTATGACTTGGCGCCTCTCGAAGCAATCATTCAAACCACCCCCCCCCCCCCCCCCCCCATCATCGAAAAAGCCCGACGCTTATCGACATTAGAGGCAACTGAGCTGGCTGCGATGCTGTCTTGTCATATTCTTCATCTTGTCATGTTCTCCGAACGTGGCATTTTGAGCCAAACATGGAGCTCGCCTTCTGGGCCAGACAGAGCTGCCAAGATGGCGACTTTGACAAGATTGCGGAATTTGACGTTGTCCAATATAGCACCCCTGGTCAGAGACGGATGCGAATTTTCCGTTTCGCAGCTGATTCGCCACTGTCATGAGTTTGCTACAAAATTAAAGTTTAAAAGCCCAGCGAACGTTAATCAACTCTAATAATTTGCGCAACCGCGTCTTCCAGCTGTACCTGAGCAAGAAGATCGACGTGACGTCATGTTCGAAATAATGAACTATTCCGGGCTGGCTGAATGGCCCAGAATAGGCCAGGAGGCAAACGGCTGCGAGGATGCGCGAAACGTCACGGAATCGGCAAACGTGACGTCACCAATGAATATCACCAGTGTCATCCTCAAGACCGGAATGTCATCCGTCCTGAGCATCGGCGTCGGAAGAGATACCCGAGAGCTTGATAATTATGTCATTCAGGTATGCGTCAAATTCCATCAATAGTATTATAATATAGGTGTGTTTGTGGTAACAGCTAACGCAACGCACTTCGCCTATCCTTGTACAGCAGAGTCTAATTAACCATCTTAATCTAAACAACAGCGCCACCAACAACGGTATGGTAATCTAGCGTTACAAATTTCCTGCGGTGAGTAGTCGGTTCGCAACGAATAAGGCAAAACAGTGAAGTCAAGCGGACGAATAGAACATATGGGACATTTGATGAATGTCAGGCGATTTTCATTAAATTCACGGTTGCACGGGCTACAAATGAGAGGACCCCACGTGCACCAGGAGACTCGACAAGCCAGCAAAGATCAGCAGTAACAAATAGTCTAGGACTATGCCACACGGTGGTTCACTATGTCTAGAAACAGACCAACAATATCTTAAATGTGTAAGAGTGCATGCGCGACTAACGAACACGTGACTTCCGTTCTGGGTCTTGTATAATATCCATGTCCCCTGCTTCGCTCCTCCTCCCTACCTCGCTTCCTCTATGCTTCGCGACGCTTATCTTTTATCGGTACAGGCGAGGGATGATGTAACACCACCAGTGCGCATGCGCCGCGCCGCATGATTTATGCGCATGCGCCGTGCTCCCCTCTCCGTGCGCCTCTCCTCTTCCCCACCACGCTACGCCGTGCTTGCCGTCTTCTTCTAGCCTAGCGTTTTCTGTTGACGCTGACCACGCGACGAAAATTTCCTTCGCTGGTAGAGGTATACAGATTCGCTGTAATAGTCCAAGAGCGCGTTGTCTGACGAACACTTTGTTGCTTGTTCTTTTTTTTTTAACTTTCAGCTCGATCAGTTGAGTTTTTCCTGGATAGGGAGAAACCAGCTCATCAAGCAAAACACTACATACAGCAGACCAATGATCGCTGCTTACAAGACCGTCATTCAAGTGGCCGTGAAGTTCCTCAAGCCGAGCCTCAGCGAAGACGATATTGCCGATCTTGCCGACAAACTTGTGGCTTTCGAAGGACAGCTCGCCAATGTAAGTGTACCCGCTGTTTGCGAGAAGATATTGCTCAGCCACTCTTCAAATATCCAAAATTACGTGGGCCTTAACCATCTTAAAAGGACCATGATAGTGTGGTGCCGAAATTGACCTGTGTAATTAAAAGGTGACCAGCAGTGCTCGCCAGTATCATTGTAAGAATATCGTGGTGGGTTCTGAAAAGGCTTCTTTTGAGTAGCTGTATATTTGTATTTGAAAATACATATTTAGTAGTGCGGTAGTTTTACCATGTCCCGACTATAGCGGGACACTGTGCAGAACATGGTTACTTCGATACCCTTCCTTCTTTTTTTGCCAGAAATGGGCAGGACGTTACGGCATGAAGGCGGTATTTATTCGTTAAAACATGAAATTTGCTCGTCTGCAGTGTTGTAGGACTCCTCTCGTTCGCGAGTCTTATGTTGAATCCGAACCGATGCTGTCTAGAAGACAACCTATATTAGAAGATACTGCCCCTCAAGAGCAATTAACGCAGCAACATTATCAGCAAGAGAGTTGTTTTGTGTGAAAAAAAAAGGCATACCTTTTTCACTGTGGTGTTAGCTAGTCATTCGAGCGATAAGCCCGACTTGGAGATATCGATGCTCATCAACATTATTCAGAATATTATGTCTTTCCCGAGAATCGGTGTCCCGAAATAAAGGTCCATTCCAGTATCTGTAGTCGCATGTCCGTAATCATGCATGTGTATTCCACGATATTTTTTTCGCCTTTCTGCAAAAAGTATTCCCGAAAACATAACATAAATATCAAATGTATCTAGAATGTGTAGTTATGGTTTCCAGAGCGTGTATGTAGGAATGCGTATGCCGGAATGCTTTTCTGAGTATTTCTGCCCAGCCCTGAAACTTCCAGCAACAAACTTGCGAAATTTCAGCGAGTCCGGTGACGTACAGGGTAGTGGTTCTAAAATGTTTTTTTTTTTTTTGCCGTTGAATCGTACAGCTGTGTGGTAACCATGAGATGAGGCCAAATGAGAACTGACACCTCCAGAAACGAGTCCTTTGCTACATTGCAAGAACAGACCCATCGTACACCTTTGTTTCAGAAAAAAAAAGCTGATTGAGGCCCCATGATTAACACAACAAAAAAATGTTTGGTCATTTACCAATATGAGTATAGCAAGAATAGTATGTTCGATTGCCATGTCGCTTCAGCCAAATTTTTTTTTTCGTTTCCAGCTGACTGCGGCGCCAGAAGAACGAAGAGACCTCATGAAAATTTACCACAGAACCACCATGGAAGAACTGCATAACAATTTTACTAACGTAAGTCCGTTTACACCTCTTAAGTTTGCTTTAAATACGGGGACGAGGAAACGGGGAAATAGGGGTAATTATTACCACGCGAAAACTACAAAGGCTTAAAAACTATGGCTAATTATGTAAAGTGATGTTTAGAGACTGAGAAGGCAGCGTAATACGATTAAGAAACTTCAACGCAACGTAACAGTTGTCACCCTTCTAGTCAACATACCGGGGCTTTCACTTGTACGCCACTAAACCATTCCGCTGGCTTTCGGTTACTTACTGGCCTGAAATGCTTAAGCAATGGTACCTGAAGGGTTAAAGATTGCCACTGAGGACTACGTACCAAGACCATTAGTCTTCATTCAAGCCGTGACCCAATTGTGTCGGAAACCTAAGTTTATGTAATTCTACTTTAATTTTTACTCAATGCCAGGCAGGTGCAGTTTGCAATCCTAGTGGTTGAAACCCCTTGGAAGAATACCATAATGAAGATGTCAGGAATTGGGCATATCGGGCTATGGGCACGTCTTCGTAGGTGGCGACATTTCCACATTTCGTGATAAAGCCATATTTGACAATAGGACCTATACGAGATTCGCCATATATAACTCGATAACAAATAGGGAAAATATGGCTGGTTAAGGAAACGTGCGATATACAGCTCGATACACCCAACTCCAATGCCATATATGGCGATTCTCTAAGGGCCACATGCGAAAATACAAGACCTGCACAAGCATTGGCAGATATACAGACATATAAGTCTTGGCAATTAAACAAACGTTTCCTGTATCATTAGTGAGTCTACTACGAGGCGCATTAGGTAATCAAGACTACCACAAGTTCGTTTTCCTTTCGCTTTTAGATACCCATACGGACGTTGCTTGTAAGATTGTTTAATGAAGTAAACATCACGCTAGCGGACAACGAGACCATCGAACTTTACGCTCTGGATTACTACACGAAATTGAACGATTTCCTGGAATCCACTGACCCGTAAGTAAAGAAACTCGGATGCAACGTGTCTTGGGGACGGCTAGCGTCGACTTCAAGTACTACGTGAATCCGATCTTTAGATGAATCTCACAAAAACCAATGCATTCTTTCCACACAGCGATGGATGCATCGAAATGCCTATTCATTCTCATGGAACTTCACGCAAAGCCAGCGGCTAAATTATATCACAATTATCAAAGAGTATGCCAGCCATAAAACATTTACGCTTGTCCTCTTAACTTCCCTAATGTTTTTGACCCGTTCAGAATATTTTTTGTGTAGCCTGAAGAGAGTGTAAATTGATACACATTTCATGTCTTCCAGCGAACACTGCCAGATTCACGCGTTTAAGTGCGGATAGTTCGGTATTCTATGATTTTCATTCATATTCTATAGACTGCTGATCCAAGGGTCAGATTTGCTTCAAATTCCAGATGTTGCTAGCCCAAGCGAGAGAACAGCTGTAAAGCAACTGGCCAAGCCAAAAATTTTAGCTTTCGGAGCGTGGTTCATAACTATTTAACCTTTATTATTATTAAAATGTTGGAACACTTCTGTATCGACGGTGAGAAGAGAGCATTTTAGCGTTTTGTTTTTCGCTTTTTTTGAACGCATTAACCCTCCGTTATGGGAAGCAGCCGTCACAACTACACGGACGTAAACGCTATCCCGGTAAACTAAAACTCGACTTCTGCGACAAGCGTTTGCGTACAGCAAAGCTATTCCCTTAAAACCCGCTATAAGGCAACACTAAATTCACCATGCCTAACTTATAATTTTTACAGCGAAGGTGGTAATTTCATCACGACCACGTTATTATCAATTTCCTTTTGTTATTGAAATACTTGAGAGTGTTGTGCTAGTGCCTCATTTGTTATGGTGTCAGGAGTGTTTGCAAGGAGTTGCTTTGTGTTTACATGGCCTGCTCATTTCTGGTCTACCCAATTATAGCCTTATCACTATGTGCAATAACGAACCTTGAACTAAGCCCATACAAAATTCACGATTATCGCACTTGATCTATCTCTGTACACGAATCCGGAACTTAAGCGCGTCCGGTATTAGAGAGTTTTAGTTTGTCCGTAAACTTCTTCACGTTTACGGATACCGGTTTACTGGAAAAGTGTACGTGACCAGCGGCGCTGGTGGCGACACCTGATGATGCGGAGCCTAACCAGTCACACAAAAAGCTAACATTATTGTGGCTTGCCCGTTTTGCTTGACTGCTAGTGTAAAGCATTGGAGGTGAGATAATAATTGAATCTGAGTACTTTCATTACCTTTTTTGAAGAAAACGTTCACGCTACTAAAAATAAAATCGAATACATTGTAGTTAAGCAAACCGCGAATAGATGGCGCTAGCAGTTCTACTCCCGCCGTAAACACACACGGTAAACCGGTATCCGCAAACGTAAAGAATTCTACGGACAGAACTAAAACTCTCTATTAGAGGATTTTATTTTGTCCGTAGAATTCTTTACGTTTGCGGATACCGGTTTACCGGGTGTGCTTACGGCTGAAGTAGGACTGCTAGCTCCATCTATCCGTGGTTTGCTTAACTACAATGCATTAGATTTTCTTTTTAGTAGAGTGAGCGTCTTGTTAATGAAAGTACTGTGACTCAATCATTATCTCATGGCCAATGATTTACACTAGAGTCAAGCAAAATGGGCAAGCCACAATAATATTAGCTTCTTGTGTGCCTGGTTAGGCTCCGCATCGTCAGGTGTCGCTACCAGCGCTACTGATCACATACACTTTCCCGGTAAACCGGTATCCGTAAACGTAAAGAAGTCTACTACAAACTAAAACTCTCCAGGGAATTTTAGTTTGGCCGTAAACATCTTCACGTTTACGGATACCGGTTTACCGTAAAAGTGTACGTGACCAGCAGCGCTGGTAACGACGCCTGGTGATGCGAAGCCTAACCAGAGACAAGAAAACTGTTATTATTTTGGCTGACATGTTTTGCTGGGCAGCTAGTCTAAAGCATTGGTCATGAGATAATTAGCTCACAGTGCTCTCACTGTTTCTTTTTTTTTGGTTTTTTTAAGGAGAACGCTCACGCGACTCGAAAGATAATGGAATGCGTTGTAGCTAAAAAACCGCCGCTAGACGTCGCTAGCAGTTCTGTTTCTGCAGTAAACTCCTCTGGTAGACCGGTATCCGTAAACGCAAAGAAGTCTACGGGCGAACTAAAATTAGAGAGTTTCAGTTTGTCCGTAAACTTCTTTACGTTTGCGTATACCGGTTTACCGTGCGTGTTTACGGTGGAAGTAAAACTGCCAGCGCCATCTATTCGCGGTTTGTATTAACTACAATGCATTCTATTTTCTTTTTAGTAGCCTGAGCGTTTTTTCAATAGAGGTAATGAAAATACTCAGAGTCAATTACTATCTCACGTCCAATGCTTTACACTAGGGGTCAAGCAAAACGGGCAAGCCACAATAATATTAGCTTTTTGTGGGCCTGGTTAGATTCCGCATCATCAGGTGTCGCCACCAGCGCTGCTGGTCACGTACACTTTCCCCGTAAGCCGGTATCCGTAAACGTAAAGAAGTTTACGGACAAACTAAAACTCTCTATTCTCTGATATCGTTTCATTACGTAGGTACGTTTGGCATTCTCTCACGCAGGGTCCTGCTGTACAACTATGCTGGGCTGAGAACTATGCTAAGTTGGGCGGCTGCAGCTTCGGCAGATTTCCGGAACGCTAGCTTCGAGCTATCGAAGGTCAAAGCGGGAGTTAGCGTCCAAAAGCCGAGGTGGGAACGTTGCATCGGCTCCATAAAGTCCACAATGCCGTCAATCGTCGGCCACCTCTACGTGCAGCGCAAGTTCAGCGAAGAGGCAAAGGAAGAGGTAATACCAACAGCGAACTTATCAGCGAGATTCATTCGTCTACGATGAGTATTTGTTACATTTGAATAACCAAGTCAGCGCTGTTAAAGCGAAAGAAGGCGAAAGAGAAAGCGAAATAAGGAAGTCGCTTGCGTTGTTAAGACTTGGTTATCACGTTATGCCAACGAAGCCCAGTAATACACACTCAGTTACATCTGGAGTATGCATGCATCGGCGTAAGCAACCACATTCCGTAAGCAGCGAGCTGTAGATGTTCCGTGAGCATGATTCATGATGTGATCACATTAAAGGGGCCCTACAACATTATTTAACGCAGCCAGAAAAAACGGTGCGAATCAATCGTGGAGGTTTCTTGTAAACATACTATTCAAATAAGGTTCCACTGCAGGCAGCGCTTCTATAAACACACAAATGCTCCAACCCGGCGATCCTATCCGAACTCATATACCTGACAGACGCGTGAAAAGCAGTTTCAAGGGACACTAACCTTAAGCGGAGAGTCACAGTATTACTGGGGTTGAATTCATCGCGCTTAGTTCACGACATTTTATTTCAGATTATTGTTATCTTGTCGGTATCAAACGCACACACAGTCATCAAACTCCAGGGAGGCTTAAACACGACATGCCTAAGCGGTTGAGCTTAAAACTTCTAACATTCTTTGCATAACGCGCCTTCGTCTCACGCCTGAAATATCTATTGGATGTGATTGGATGTGCAAGCTGATGATGCCAAAGCCTGCTCATATTGCTGTTAATTAAATAGCTCGATGTTTAAGGCTTCCACCTTAATTATGCTTATGACGGTCTTGCGACTCACCTGCACATCGGTCAGTGTCGGAACAGACCAGCTTTATATATATATATATATATATATATATATATATTTCCTGATGAAGGCCGGACCACCGGCCGAAACGTTGAAAGTAAAAAAGTTCTTGCACGTTCATCCGTTTCTTCAAAACTGCTCATATTCGTCTGGATCCGCAGACACATTTACTGGATTATATATATATATATATATATATATATATATATATATATATGAGCGAATGAAAATCGATGGATCCGGTGAAATATGTGTTTGAGGAAGAGGGTGACAAAAGTTCGAAACACAAATTCTTTACTAACGTTTCGGCAGGTGGGCCTGCCTTCGTCAGAGTTACTCTGACGAAGGCAGGCCCACCTGCCGAAACGTTAGTAAAGAATTTGTGTTTCGAACTTTTGTCACCCTCTTCCTCAAACATACATATATATATATATATATATATATATATATATATATATATATATATATATATATATATATATATATATATATATATATTGTGGGAATGTTGACATCCCCTGATGAGTTTCTATCGCGTGGCGCTCGCGTTTCCTCAAAGCTCCTCTAAGGTGGCTTTCCCGCGAGGCACGAGACGTGACGTCATCGTCATGCGCACCGCTGCGCTGAAGATGGCGCTGTGGTTCCCGCGGTAGCGCTACCTGGCGGCGAGGAATCGCGGGCCCGCGGACGGGGAACGATCCGCTCTCTCTTGGCCTTGGGACGTCGCCGCGCGTGGTCGATGCTCGTGCGCGCGGTGGCGATGAGCTCCGCTCGGACGAACCCGCGGATGCCTCTCCCGATAGCCGATTGAGCCTCTGTTCGCGCGACTTATCTCGCGAGCAATATAGGCTTACGGTTCCAGCATGGGCGAAAACTACTTCGCTCGGTATCCTGCTGCGGTGAGTCGAATGTCATCGATTACGCGTGGGGTATTGCATTAGCATGCCTGGTTTGTATAGTTCGGCTAGCGTGCTTACTATGTGTAGAAGGTGCAAATAAATGCCCTACTGTTGGTTTGCACTGCGGTGAACTGTGTCCTGTGTTCCTAGAGCGTGGGAGAACCCCGTGGCCACCCGCCACAATATATATATATATATATATATATATATATATATATATATATATATATATATATATATATATATATATATATATATATATATATAGTTTCGGTCCACACAGATTCGTTCTAGAAAGAAGTGCTGGGTGCTGGTAATCAGCCGCCATTTTGTACAGAGATATACAACTACATACGGTTCGCTGTAAATCATCGTATAGTCAAGAAAATGCTGCATGACAACATTCTCACATCCCCTCAATCGCGACCACATTTCGCCGTTAGCAATATATCTTTAAATAGAGTGGTGTTAAGACTAAGTCCTGATTGCACCTTTTCATGAGGCGCTACGCGTTAGAAGAGGCAAGATAGCAGTCCCCTGAAATATAAGTAAAGATTTCCTCATAAAACGCACGGCGGAAAGTAAGTCTTCTCAGGACCAATGAATCGCTGGATAAGCTGGTGTGGTTGTCAAAAAAAAATTTCGCGGTTTCGGTAAGAAGTCGACACACTTTCGAGGGGTTAATTACTCGAAACACTTTCACGACCACCTTTACGAGGGGCTGACCAAAGCCATAAACAAATGCCTTATATGTTTATTTCAACTAAGCATTGGCCATACAGGAATATACGTACGCCACTTGTCCGTATGTGGAAATGCTTGCCTAATTCGGGATGCAGCCATATGTGGCAACACAGGGCCTATACAAGAATTTCCACATAAGGTGTGATTATGAATCGGGCAAATATAGCCATATGGGGACGCATGCCGTATGCCATAAGCCCGATATGCACAGTGTTTGATATGGCTATATACGCATATCGCGCTATATATGGCACGTGTTCGCACATAGTCATGCTTGCCAATTTCATGATAGAGCCATACATAAACACTTGTGTAGGTCTCTTAGTGCCATATGGGGCTCTATCGCGGTATGGGCAAATATGGCCTATACAGAGAAGTAGCATGTATGGCCATATATGCGTAATTCCCCATAAGGTCATAGATGCTTATCGGCCTATATATGACTTGTTTCCGTAAGTAGCCATATTTGCCGAATTCGTGACAGGCCCGCATATGGCAATGCTTGCCTAAGTCTTGTATTGCCATGTATGGCGACTCCACCCTAAGGTCACATATGGCGACGTACGGACACGCGCCGTATACTATAGTGCGATATGCCCAGGACTTCGTCTTAATTAAATAATTATTTAATTAATTAATTAATTAATCAGACGTAGCTGCCATGTGGCTGTCTACAGGTGCTTTCCATTTCCACCACATAACCCACCCACCAGCCTTACGTGTCTCTACAAACTTCTTCTCGCGCCGTGTCATCTATTTCATTAAAGAACATGACATCGCGATTATAGCCTAGTATGCTACCATCAATAATGCAGCAAACGTTTCGTTTCAGGTGGAGGACCTCGCCAGAAGGTTGATGTCAGTATTTAATAAAACGCTACAGGAAATTAACTGGATGGACGAAGCTACCAGAGACGCGGCCGAAGAAAAGGTGCGGCGATACATTTTTCTAAGTTCAGAAAAGGAAAGCTTGAGTTCTACATTGTACTATCAAGGATTTTGTAATGAATCAGGCAGTGACATAACTGGAATGCGACGGAGTTTTGCTTCCCTTAAACGATTGCTCTATGAAAACTTGAGGCAAATCTTTCCAGGGCCCCTTGAGCGAGGCATTCGGTGAAGAGAAGCAGAGACATGGTAGTGCACACGTATTAGTTTATTACAGTGCAGTATGCACAGACAGCAAAGATGAGGAAACATTAGTCCGAGATGGTACATTAGTAAAAACGATAGGCTTCTGAACTTATATACTTCATTTAAAAGGTACGGTGCTAGTGTAAAGGTTGTGAATTGTTCTTTCGTATAGTTTAGAATATGTCAATTCGATCACTACAAAAATTTACCTTCGTTTTCAGCATCGAACTTGCTTTTCGTTTATGTGGTTAGCAACGCAACTACTTCCGACCACCGGCCCCACGTCAAGCAAACGAGTGAGGTCTAATGGGGGCGCAGGTTTTTCACGTGACATGAACATTCCAAGTGGCCCCATATAGAGGAGGCCTGACCGTCTAATGCCACGCAAATGTTTCAGCGACGAATGCACATGTACATAACTAATATGGCCATGTGAATGCGTCACTCGTAAATTCCTCTTGCATATCATAACGCGCGTGATCACGTGCACGAAGCCAAGAAACACTTCTTTTTCTTCTGCGTATTCCTCCGGAGAATGATGATGATGATCATTGTCGTTTGGTTAAAGAAACGACGAAAATGCTACCTCGAGAGACTACAAAAAACTCCCTACAATGAAAGTGTAAGTGGCTAAGTCCCTTCCGTAAGCTCAAAATGCATCGCCTTTCCTTGATGTCACCTCTAATAAATAAATAAATAAATAAATAAATAAATAAATAAATAAATAAATAAATAAATAAATAAATAAATCTTTTTCGTTAGCGAACTCATAACGACACTCAATGTCCGTCCTGATTTCTCGATCGTATAGTCTTCAGCATCAAAACATAATAGTTAAGCAGGTTAGCTGGTGTTTGCAGAAAAATTTAATTGAATTTAAGAAAAAGATACAAAACGTGAAACACATGAGGGGCGCCTGGATCCTTAACACGAAGGTATAAATGTATACAATAACGATTTTAACATTTATGCGTTTATTAAGCAAGTAGCTGACATCTCTTTCGATTATACAGTTTTTTCAGCGGCAGCAGGGTTTCTTTTTGTTTTCCTAAGTGTAACAAGTCTGCTTTTCTCATTTTCTTCTTTTTCAGTTGAAAAAAATGAGCGCGAAAATTGGATACGCAGACTGGATAAACAACATGACATACCTTGAAGCCCTTTACAAACATGTGAGTTCATTCCGATGAACTTGGAAAACCGAACTTTCGCTTACGTGAGACGATCGTATGAGCGTGTTTCTTACGTTTTAAGTTATGTTTCTAGCTACGATAGTTATCAGTGGGACGCGTACGCAGACAGAAGAAGCACAGCATGGAAGTAGCAATTATCAAAGCTGGCTTTATCAGTGACTTAGTGAAAGAAAGATGCTGCACCTATATTTACCTCCTAATCGGTTAAGATAGGGCGGCGATAATTTACACTACGCTATAGCGCAACGCTACGTGACACCATGTCTAAACATCAGAGAAGTGCAAAAATAATAAAATTACTACCAATACTCTCTTTGCTAAGTGACTTCCTCAGTTTGAGCATCAAGCCATTCGTAGTAGTGGAGTACTTGTTCAGAATGTAAAGATGGACCTAAAGGAAAGCTGAATGTAAACGTTGCAATGCCATTTCATGTTCAAGGGAGATAAGTGGCTTGCAGTGATCAATCCATTTGCAATGAAATTGCAGTTATCGGAAACTACCAGGAGGTGCGCCCTCAGATCACGCTACTACAATTTCCCGAACATAAATAGACTTACCGTAGAGACAAGTAAGAGAGGGCTGGAGTATTGGACGGCGGGAAACTGCAGAACAGAAGGTCAGGACTGACAGCTTACTGTTAGTACAAGCAGTAAATAGATGGGACAAATCTTGGTGGCGCTAGCCGCCAGCACAGTTCCAGATGGGGTTCTCTTAACGTCTACCCTTCCGCTCCTGTCTAACTTGTTCGCGAATGAAAAGTTGAATGTTTCATCGCTTCAGGTGCCGCGTCTACCGCTCAACACTTCCTTTCTGGAAGCAGTCTACTTGATGTCGGTGAACAGCGGAAAGAACACTTTGGCGATGCTGCGTGAAAAATACGACAAGAAGTCCACGTAAGGGATCGACAATGCTTTCTTTTTCTCTTCCTTTTCGCGCGCGTGATGACGTTTGTTGAGAAATCTTTAAACTAGCAAGAGCGCACTCGGTTACAAACATTAGCGGAATTTTCAAACAACTAAAACAGTTGAGTGTGCTGGCCTGAATCACTCTTTTGAATGAATGAATGAATGAATGAATGAATGAATGAATGAATGAATGAATGAATGAATGAATGTTCACGTGCCTATGAAGAAAAAAAGAAAGGTGACTTGGTGCTCCGCAACTCAACAAAGGAGCTCCTAAGATAACACAGCTGTTTCTTAGCTGAAGTAGTCAGAGAAATTGAGTAACGTTGTAGTGGACAGTGCTGTTAGAGTAAGGGGAAGAAGTGGGTGGTATGCACGCCATCACCCATACAAGCTCGATCATAGTGTAGCCGCCACATCAACACATTCACCTGAAGAATGAATGTCAGTTCTCTGCGGGTATTTCATTCCTACGACCACTGCGATTGGGAGAGGAGAATTCGCTGAAGCGTCCCGTTCTGTATTTCAGTGATTACACGTGTTTCCACGCGAAGTCCATACATATACTATAAATATTTGTCGTACATTCAGCATATCTTTCCACGTGATTCTTACGGAAACGTACGGAGTTATCGGAACGGCCATACGGAATACTTCAATAGGGGTCGCCCCTCCGTAAGGCAAGGCTTTCACCTTAAATCAAAAAGAAAGTTCTGTTCACTTCCGGGACCTTTGGGCTGATTCCACTTAGCAGTATGGAATGCATCATGAGTTTAAGAACAGCTGGGTGTGCTTCATTTGTATTCCAGTTTCCCGTATACGAGTGACAGAAAGCAGGCATTAGGGCCAGGAGAATACGCACTCAGAAAAGTGCGGGGCAGTCGTCAGGCTTAAAACGCATTTGCGTCTCTGCATTCAATGAAATCAAATCCACATTTGCATTAACACTTCCTTTTTTTTTATCTCTCTGTCTGCCGCATCGCACTGAAGATGGATCGTCGGTCCTGCAGTTGTCAACGCTTTCTACAGCGCAAGTTCCAACGAGATGGGTATGTTTAACCTTCGTGTGACTAGAGTCACTGAAATAAGCTCTTTGTCATCGCTCAGCTCCTTTGGTCAAGAATACGGTTGCAAACCGGGCTCGGATCTGATTGATCTGCCTGCCTTTCTTTACTCCTCCTCGTCTTCCACCTACTTGACAATATATATATATATATATATATATATATATATATATATATATATATATATATATATATATATATATATATATATATATATATATATATATATATATATATATATATATATATATATATATATATATATATATATATATTCTCTAGAAACCTGACGCCACATACCTCATCCAGAACTTTCATAGAAAAAAGCGCTTTCGAATGACAAAATACACACTACGTTAGCGGTGCAGATTATAGATTAGCATTACAATTTACGAAATTTCCGAACAATGGAGAAGTCGATGGCAACAAATGTGTGCGACCCAGCGCCATATTTGGAAGCATGCTTCGAGGAAGGAAACAGAATATACCTTGAAGGACAAACTGACGCGCTAAATCAAGACAATCGAAATATATAAAGGGACAAAGATGGCGGCTATTGGGGTGGTCGGCCAGGCGGCACTCGGCGGGCTGTACACCAAAAAGCACCGGAAGTTCAACACGCCGAAGAGAAGTTTTACACAGCAAAAACCACTGGAAGTCTTAGCAGCGTACCGCCACCGCGTCTGCATGGAAATGACTGGTGTGATAAGCACTACCGTAATGAACAACGAGCGGAAGCCATTATGCGCATGCTATATATGGGATCTGCCTGGGCCTTTCCTGCACGCCTACGTTAGCCGGAATGCTTAACACTTCATGCCGCTGGTTGTTGGGCACTCCTACGTTACCGCAATGGCACCCACACATGCGGGAACGCTGAAGGTGTTTCCGATGTCATACCCCTGTCTTGAAGAAGTAGACACGTTATTCACGTAAAAGCGTCCGTGTGGCTGAATCACTGCATGGATGTCGAACTAAGCTTTACTTTTGTCCAAACGATGGGCTCCTACAAACAAACTGCGAACGTCGTAGAGCTGTATTGTGCAAATAGCGAAGTGAGCCACGAGCGTAGAATTCCCTACACATGCACAACTTGAACACAATATTATAAATGCGGAGAGCGGAGAACATCCTATACTAGCAGGAAGTTAATCGGCACAAGCGAAACACAGCGTACACTAAGCGGAAGTTGGCTCACACTAACTGAAATAAGCCAATGCTGATACTAAGCAAGTAAATACGGTATGCTTTTCACTAATTTAAAAGCTACTAGGATCAGATTAGGCGCGATAAACTATTGTCACTAGTACGCTCCCGCGTAGGATAAGGTTACTGTTCTTTACACCCTAAATAAATTGCGTAAGTTAAAGTGCACATCCGTCACTTATACTCTTTAGGGTGACACAGAACAAACTTGCCCCCCTCCCCCTCTTCTTGCTGATTATCTTGGTATTTTTGCCGTTATTGCGCCCGTGAGTAATAGTTACGCATCTTTGTGCAGTGTACCCTTCGGCAATCCTTCAAGGCGTCTTCTACGAACGTGGACTTCCACGGTAAGCACGTGACCGCCACTACAGGAAGTTCTGCAGAACTGCACAAGTGCAGTTGCGCATAGCCGAGTATACGAAACAACGACTTCGAAATCCAAACTAGAAGACAAGCTCAGGGGAAGATGGAGGCTTGAATCGATGAACAGATCGCTAAAAAAGATATGTAGAACAGGGAATGTCGCAGGAGCCAACGTTTCGACAAGTTCATCGATCTGTTCGATCTGTTCATCGAACGACTTCGAAAGGATGATGTGCAGGCTGAAAAACGTGAATAGCTTTTTTCGCGATACGCGAATCAATTTGCTCTCGAATGTTGACAGGCTTCTATCGTACAGTTTCAAAGTCCATTTTCGTTTTCTGGCGCGCTCTAAATGTGTTCCGTGTAACGGTCAATGACGTCACCCGATCGTCACTCGGCCGTTACTGAAGATTGTATAAGGTGATACGCACAATGGGGCACCACGCAATCACAAGTTCGCGTTAAGCGTGTCACTTCGCTGAATATCATATCTGTGTCAGAGAAAATTCCGAGAGTGTCTACAAGGTGCGTGTCGAACGGATTATTCTGGTTTTAAGTACGGATACCGGCCGAACAACACACTTTGCCAATTCAGGCACTGCTCAAATACATCGAATGAAATCTTTAGTTTATCTCTGTACGCAGAAAATACAAACAGGCTTGCTTGAAGACATGTGCCTAGAAAGTTTGACGATACATTCGTAACGTCAGAACGCTTAGTACAAATTTTTCCAAATGAAATCCCCGTACAGCGTATACCATATGCCACCATCTAAGTAAAATGAACACTCAAACATGGCTAATCCTTACAGGGATATATAAACATTCAAACTCGCTTTCATAAATTGAAGGTTCCTTTGCCTCTTCAGGCGGGTTTTCTGGGCCTGCTGCAGTCTAGAAAGAGGGCCGCTGCCCTTCGGGGCGCCGAATGCTTCGGTCGTGAATAGGAAGAAATGCTGGCTCTCAAGTTTCACTCCGCCTCCGGCCTTCCAACGGCGTTTCCGCAGTTCAGTCTTTTCGCAACAGTTAATTTACGATAACATGCGATAATGTAACGTACGTTTCCTACATCGCATTGTTAATTTTTTTTCTAACCCTTTCACTGTTGCCCACAGTTCACTTAACTTCGGAGCCATTGGCATGGTGGTTGGTCACGAAATGACTCACGGCTTCGACGATACAGGTGAGGAAGTAAAAAAAAGTATAAATGCTGAAGCTTTCATTTGGTATTTGCGGACAAATGTTTTATGAAAAATAACTGTTTCCAGTCACTCCGGCTTTTATCTCATACCGCGAGATCCGCAGACTCTCCTAAACAGCCTTCATTGTCAGTCATCAAACCATTTGAGTGTTTTACTGTGGTAATTTGTCTTTATGACTGCCTAGAGTTTGGTAGGGTGACTAGATATATATATCGTAAAGCCTACAACGCGAGAGAATTAGGAGTGGTGTAATAAGGAGCGCTAACTGCGACAGTAGAGCTCTGACAACAGTCATTAGAAGATGTAACGAAAGAATAACTCTCGTTCACCCGGTTGCTACACTAAGCGCTACTTATAAAAAGAAGAGACAAGCCCTGACCTGACGCTCAGTATAGTGCGCGGCAGCACTCTTTCCTCTTGCTCTTCGATGTCTCAATCTCCATTCTTCAACGTGATGCGCCGTTTTTACTTATAAAGGTTGTAACAATGAACATGCCTCCTGGCATCAAATCACTATCGAGGACAGATTTTAAACAAGAACCGAAGTTCTGGGGGAGAAGGATTCTTGAAGTCGTGAAGAAAAGAAAAAAAAGAAATCGCTGAACATAGAACGTCTCTGCAGCCAGCCTTTCGACAAGTGAACCTGCCTTCTTCAGGGAATTTGCTGCCCTGACGAAGACAAGTCCACTTCCTAGCCCAAAGACAAGATGCTACCCCGAGGAAGACTACATCCGTCGAACCATCGGCGCCAGCAACACTGCAGAATGAACGATCAATTTAGGACAAAGCTGCCCGGAAATCCAGAGAACATTTCACGTACTGCTTTCTTTTAGGAACAGGTGCATCAATGAGAAGGACATGCAGTCGTTTCTTTGCTTTTTGTTCTTTTTTTTTCGGAAACAAACCCTCCAAGCCGACGATAAAGTTTAATTCTTGGCCGGTATTCAAACCTGCTACCAAAGCGTTTCTCGGTCCGTATCCCGTACGACAACGTACTTTTCGTCAGCAGGGAAACGTTCTTTCGACAGCGATGCTCAGGGATTGGCGTTGTATATAGCTTTGCGCTCCAAACACGGGTACATCTCAACTTTTGCCTTTCTTGGACATCGCTGAGCCTTGTGATATTTCTCAGAGCAGGTCTACAGAAACACAAGCAACAGACGAATGGTACGCGTATGTTGGCTGACGCATGCCTTTTTCTCCCCTACTCCAACAGGAAGTCAGTTCGATGCTGATGGCTCATTAAAGAAATGGTGGTCAAATGGCACTCGTGCCGAGTTCAAGAAGAGAGCAAGGTGTTTCGAGGAACAGTACGGCAACATCACCGACCACGAAGCAAACATGACGGTGAGGCAGCCTAATAGCGTATACCTTTAATGTCGAAACCCGTTTCGCGGAAGCGTTCTGAACATCGCGGTTGGCGTTAATACGCGCGACCCATCACAGCTGTCTTCCCACAGCGAGAAAAGACGATGTGCACTAAATCGCTACTCTTCCCATCTCACTCTTGCACGCTTTTTCTAGCACCCACAGCATGCCACCTGAGCGACGCGACAGACTGCACTCGCATCAAAAGGGGGTGAGGTTGCTTCGAGCCGCGTCTGGTGCTCTTCTCTCTTATGAGCCTTCATTTACCGCTCCTTCGTACAGCCGTCGACACGCTTAACAGGAACGCGGTGCAGCGTCTCCAGCACATCACTGACTGAGGCCAGCGCTGTAGAGCGGTGGGCGATATCTCCGAAAAAATATTTATTTATTATTTATTTATTTATTTATATCATATAAATAAATATAACTTCGGCAACAGCTCCACCAACTCCTAGGCGCTGGCCTCAGTCAGAGTGGTCCCACGTTGCAGAGCGCTCTTGTTAGGCGCGCTGGTAGCCGCACGTGCGTGTGTAAATGGCCGTCAATAAAGGAAGTCAAACTCGCACGTAATGCGGAATTTCATGGGGACGACCAAAGCTTCCACGGAGAGCCCTCTTTAAAACTGGTTTCGCAGTAACGCATGATGCGTGTAAACTCAATGTATGTACGTTGTGTATAATACGTACGTATTCTTAAATATAACAACTCAATAAATCATGCAACACACAAAATAACCGGAGCGCAACACAACGTTTTGTATAAACGTGCTTTCTTTAATTTTTTTCTGCGCAATGAACTGTTTTTATTTGTTTGTTGTTGTTATATTACAAGCGTAATGGTGACTGCAGGCTTTCACTCTCTCGTATTGTTTTAAACCGTACTTGAATCATTAAAACTGAGCTTTGCCTTTCCTGTCTTCGAAAATAGCTCAATGCCAAAAACACTTTGGGCGAGAACATTGCCGACAACGGAGGCCTCCGACTCGTATTTGAGGTAAGCACAACGCACATCTACTTTCTGCCGAGTATTCATGTAATGGGCTAACAATTTATACACACTTGCCGTTTCAATCGCAGTCGCACTCTTGCAAGTCGAACAGTCATTGGTTGGAACCTGTCCCAACACTCCAACATACAAACATGCCGTATATGGCCATGTCAGGAATTCGGAATACCGGTCTATATATAGCGCGCGTCATTAAACGGCCATACTTGTGAATCCGTGATGCATACATATATGTCAATCCTTGTATATGCCTCACTCGTGATATGGCAATGCAAGGCATATACATGCATCGCCGTGTATGTGTCCATCACGGATTGACAAGTATGGCCGTTTACGGACGCGTAAGATATATGGCCAATACGGATATGGAATGTGACACACCTTATTCTCACCAATCATCACAGATATGCGTACAGAAAACTACGTATACAGAAGTGTACGTATCCCAATAGTAATCTTCCCGCGATATTAATTTGTCAAGCAGCAAGAGCAGTGCGTTATTCAAAAGAAGTCGCTGACCCCTATGCATGGGTTCCGCACCACCAAAGCCGCCGGAGTGTTCCCCCTCCTCAGCGTACCGGAACTTTGCACTCTTTAGCGTCCTCCAATAACTTTAACCTTGTGCCGCTTACAGGCGTACAAGAAACTTCTCGAAGACGAATGTAAGACAGACACTCGCTTGAAGGGCCTCGAGCATTTCTCCGGAAAGCAGCTGTTTTTCATCGCAAACGGAATGGTACGTACCCACTAACCGAAGAAACCTAACGCAAGTTCTACGCAATGAAAATGATATCCGCGGTTTCCACAGGCATGGTGCAGCGTGAGCCGCCCTCAATACCTCAAGCTCCTGATTCAGTACGATACACACAGCCCAAGTCAATACAGGTAAGCCGGACAAATATTAGGTAATAGCTTTGTGCGAATAGCGGCCTGCAGCAGTCGAGACGTCCGTAATGTGTGTGAGCAAGTACTGAACAATGAGGAACCTTTGCAGTTACTACTGGACCCTCCAAAATACCATATGCCATGGCCACATCAGGCATTGGGAATATGGGGTCGCATGGCACGTGTTCGTACATCGTCCCATTTGCCGAATTCGTGATAGAGAATTGTTGGAAACGCAAGACTTATGCAAGAAATGTCATATATGGGCCTATCACAAATCGGGAAAACATGAACATATAGCCACGCGTGCGATATAGAAATACATATACATATATGGCTGCATCAGGAAGCGGGGCATATCGGGGTATACATGACACGTGCTCTCCAACGGCCATATTTGACTAATTCATATTATGGCACTGCAACACCTATAAAGAATTGTCAAAAATGGCTCTATCACGAATAGGGCAAATATGATCCTTTACGGACACGTGCTGTATATGGACAATAAGCATATATGGACGAATCAGGAAGTGGCCTTATGGGGCTTTACTGTGTATGGTACGTGTCCATAATATGGTCGTATATGCCTAGTTCATGATATGACACTGCAACACCTCCTCAAAAATTGTCATGCATGTCCCTATCGCGAACTGGGCAAATGTGAACATTTACGCACACGCACCAAATATTGCCCGATATGCCCGATTCCTAATCTCGCCATATGTGGTGTTCTTGTAATGGTTGAAGAGATTCCACCACTTCAAGTGGGTCTGCGTATGCTCGCTACGACAACAGCAGATTCATCAAACATAGTCAAAGATCGAGTCGTTCAGGTCTCTTAAAGGAGCCACAAGACGTGCGTGACTGGCTTTCCACGCTTTCTAGACGATATAAGCTTTAGGGCCCCAGCACAAAGCCACCGTTAAATGGTCCGTCAAACGGCTTTTGAACACTGTGTCATTGATTAGGCTACGGCATTATCAAATAACTCACACAATAAATTGAGAAAAGCACGTTGCACATGCTCGCCTGAGTACTACTACCTTAGGAGGCGTGAGCAGCTCGCTCAGCAAACGAGCTTTGTCAGAAACAGCCGAAATGTGTTTGGTTACGTAAGCCACAGCCGGTAGTTCTCTGCAAATCCCCTTCATGACTACTTGACGTTGTTGTATTTGTTTCAGATTTCGAAGTTGAAGTCGTGCTGTGCGGTGGCGGAGTGACAAAGGCTACGCAGTCATTAACTGAAACCAAACCTGTGCTCCTTCTGGCATGGCTCACTTCAATGATTAGGCACTTCCGCTAATGAGTGGCAAAACATGTGGTATTGCTAAAAAAATATCTTCCAAGTGAGCGTGGTGGTGTACTGAGAACATCATATTTACATAAAACATCTCGTCTTTTCCCTAGAGTCAACATTCCGATGTCGAACATGCCGGCCTTCTCCGAAACCTTCAAGTGTCCGGCGAATTCGACAATGAACCGGAAGAACAGGTGCAGGTTGTGGTGAGACAAACTGGAAAGACTCGAAGCTACGGCGCACTGAAACATTCCGCGGAAACATTTCGTTCAATGTTCATAGCAGAAATAAACGTGGCTACCTCCTGGGGACAAAAAAAAAAATTACCTTAAATGTTTCTCGTTTGAATCGCCGTTCATAACTTCAGTTGTACAGCATTACACAAGTTGGCTGCGCTGCTCCACAAGAAGATCATAGCTATGCACATGTGGTTGCCCATATTAGCGATTCTGGTTGCGAGCCACGATTGTATGAGAACACCTATATATGTAAACCGCCCCTCCACGTGGCAACTGAGTGGTCTTGCTCCACTGCTGAGGAAATAAAAAATGCTTAGCATAAGCAACCAAGCAATTCTCTTTGTGCGGCGGAGAAGAGCCGTCGGGTCTGAGGAAGGGTGGTGGGGGGGGGGGGGTTGAATCGCGCGCTCGGCGAGGCGGTGGCGCCACCTCTGGAGCGTCGCGGCTATCGGCTCGAAGCGTGAGCATGCGACAGGAGGAGACGGTCGTCGACGAAATGTCAAGCCGTCTACGGCGCTAGTTCCAGTGAAATGCGTTTCTTTTTCGTCTTTTTTCGACTCTTAAATCCTTTCCATTATTAAATTATTTGACTGATTTATATGGACCTTTTCAAAGAAACACGCATGCAGTTTCTTCCGTCCCATAACTTCTTGTAGCTTCACTGTTCCTTTAAAGGGTCCCTGAAACGTTTTTTTGACATTGCGTCACTGATTAGGCAACACAATTGCGAAATCATTCACACCATAAATAAAGCGAAGCACAATGCGCTAAGGCAGCTATGGGCTTATTTCTGTCGCCTTCCTTCTTACCACTGCTGTTCCTCCTCAACTCGATCTGCTGCGGAGTGCGCGCTAGCGACGACAGCGCCTCCCGCGTCAGCCGCTCTGCCGAGCCTCCCGTAGTGACATAGCGCCCCGATATCCTCACTGAGGTCGCCCGCCTCGGCAGTGCTAGCCTCTGTAATAGAGCGCCGGCGACTCGTGTGACGCCGCCAGATGCCGCGATGATACCGTTGGCTGAAACGAAGGAGTACGTTGTAGAAGCATGTTGTTCGCAGCTAGGTTTTGAAAATTACGCGCACGTCACTTGGGTCGGGGCCAATCAGCGACCTCTCATTCGATCGCTCGATGACGGGGGCGTTTGAAAACGCTCTTTGGCGAGCCGCTGCGACCTTTTGCGATACGCGTGTTCAAAACCTTATTGTAAATTACACACTTTACGCACAGCGCTAAAATCTGTCCTGTAATGGTCCTAGTGACCCGCTCTACCGGATCACCATGTTTGCACAAAATCGTCAAAACCGTTTCAGGGTCCCTTTAAAAACAACTAGAAGCTTCATTAGGGTCCTATGTTGTCGATCGGTTTTACAAAGCACGCGGACAATGTAAAGGCGACGGTGACACGGAAGGTACCATACTTTTGCAGTGAAAACATCAAAACAACCTAGAGGCGCCAGAACAGAGCCCGCGTTAGTTTAGTGGCCATGGGCTCGCTTGTGAAGCTCGAGGTCGCGTAGTTGAAATCCGGCCCCGTCGGCCAGCATTTCGATGGGGCGAAATGCAGAAAACAACCGAGGTGCTCAGATTTCGGTGCATGTTGGAAGAACCCAGATGGTCAAATTAAAGACTCGAAGCTACGGCGCACTGAAACATTCCGCGGAAACATTTCGTTCAATGTTCATAGCAGAAATAAACGTGGCTACCTCCTGGGGACAAAAAAAAAAATTACCTTAAATGTTTCTCGTTTGAATCGCCGTTCATAACTTCAGTTGTACAGCATTACACAAGTTGGCTGCGCTGCTCCACAAGAAGATCATAGCTATGCACATGTGGTTGCCCATATTAGCGATTCTGGTTGCGAGCCACGATTGTATGAGAACACCTATATATGTAAACCGCCCCTCCACGTGGCAACTGAGTGGTCTTGCTCCACTGCTGAGGAAATAAAAAATGCTTAGCATAAGCAACCAAGCAATTCTCTTTGTGCGGCGGAGAAGAGCCGTCGGGTCTGAGAAAGGGTGGTGGGGGGGGGGGGGGGGTTGAATCGCGCGCTCGGCGAGGCGGTGGCGCCACCTCTGGAGCGTCGCGGCTATCGGCTCGAAGCGTGAGCATGCGACAGGAGGAGACGGTCGTCGACGAAATGTCAAGCCGTCTACGGCGCTAGTTCCAGTGAAATGCGTTTCCTTTTCGTCTTTTTTCGACTCTTAAATCCTTTCCATTATTAAATTATTGACTGATTTATATGGACCTTTTCAAAGAAACACGCATGCAGTTTCTTCCGTCCCATAACTTCTTGTAGCTTCACTGTTCCTTTAAAGGGTCCCTGAAACGTTTTTTTGACATTGCGTCACTGATTAGGCAACACAATTGCGAAATCATTCACACCATAAATAAAGCGAAGCACAATGCGCTAAGGCAGCTATGGGCTTATTTCTGTCGCCTTCCTTCTTACCACTGCTGTTCCTCCTCAACTCGATCTGCTGCGGAGTGCGCGCTAGCGACGACAGCGCCTCCCGCGTCAGCCGCTCTGCCGAGCCTCCCGTAGTGACATAGCGCCCCGATATCCTCACTGAGGTCGCCCGCCTCGGCAGTGCTAGCCTCTGTAATAGAGCGCCGGCGACTCGTGTGACGCCGCCAGATGCCGCGATGATACCGTTGGCTGAAACGAAGGAGTACGTTGTAGAAGCATGTTGTTCGCAGCTAGGTTTTGAAAATTACGCGCACGTCACTTGGGTCGGGGCCAATCAGCGACCTCTCATTCGATCGCTCGATGACGGGGGCGTTTGAAAACGCTCTTTGGCGAGCCGCTGCGACCTTTTGCGATACGCGTGTTCAAAACCTTATTGTAAATTACACACTTTACGCACAGCGCTAAAATCTGTCCTGTAATGGTCCTAGTGACCCGCTCTACCGGATCACCATGTTTGCACAAAATCGTCAAAACCGTTTCAGGGTCCCTTTAAAACAACTAGAAGCTTCATTAGGGTCCTATGTTGTCGATCGGTTTACAAAGCACGCGGACAATGTAAAAGGCGACGGTGACACGGAAGGTACCATACTTTGCAGTGAAAACATCAAAACACCTAGAGCGCCAAACAGAGCCCGCGGTAGTTTAGTGGCCATGTGCTCGCTTGTGAAGCTCGAGGTCGCGAGATTGAATCCCGGCCCCGTCGGCCGCATTTCGATGGGGCGAAATGCAGAAAACACCGATGTGCTCAGATTTCGGTGCAGGTTGAAGAACCCCAGGTGGTCAAAATTATTCCGGAGCCTCCCGTAACCGGGCGTGTGCCGCGCAATTATTGCTTGTTTTGCCACGAGAAACGTCGTCAGCTATAACAATGGAAAGCCAAACAGGGCAGCTTTTCAATGTTCCTACGACCAACGTTCACACTGGGCTGCGAGGCACAGCCTTCCGCCCAATGGCCATTGACAAGGATGATACTCTGTAAATGCTCACTGCCATTGGGCACATGTATTCGCGAACGGCAGTGCCAGCTTCCGGGATCGGATGAAATTTTAACGACGAAGCTGTTCTTGGCGTCCTCCATGAGGGATAAGCCCACCCACACTTGCTTTCGGCCACCACCGCACGGTGGCACTCTTGCCCCTGGTCTCCTACTACATGGTGATGGTTATGCGACCCCAGTGTGCGCATTTGCCAGCGCACTTCTTTCATTCCTCGCGCTTGACTTTCTCTTTCACTCAGCCCACTGCTGCATGAGGGTGACTATACCAAGGTCATGTGCTGTGGAGTGCAGAAAATGTTTATGGTCCAGAAAGTGCGCTACAGTTATCAAACACACTGTGTCAAGACTATAAAAAACATTTTAAAAACCAACTAGCTCAATAACTCGCTTCCTTGACAGAAAAGGTTTTAGCTCGAAGTTACGGGTTCGACCCCCACAGCCGCGGCTGCACTTGCGTAGCCCGAAATGCAAAAAAAAAAAGAAAGAAGGAAATGATAGGAAGAAGTCGACATCCTCCAGTTATGTCACGATTACAGGGGGCCTGAAACCTAATATTACTCACTGAGTTTTGCATACAAATGGTTTCTTTGTATTGCCCTTAGGTAAACGAAAAAAGAACTTTCGAAATCGATGACGGCAAACGGAAGTTATTTAACTTACAAATTCGAAACAAAAGCACACGACAGATATCGGTATCCTTTCTCGCATTTCACTCACCCAGAGACTCGTCACGCTGCTTCCAATCAAAACGCGGGTTACGTCTTGCGGTTCCGGTTCTTGGCAGCTTTAGCAAGCATAAAACGTGTTTTAATCTTGAAATTGTACAGTGAGTACATTGTAAGCATGTGCGATAGGCATATATTTTTCTTTCCGGACTGTTCCCGGCCAATCATAACTGACAGCGTAACCAACACGGCAACGTCACATCCCCTGGGAGAAACTTGATGCACTACGGTGCAGTCGGTGCGAAGGCCGAATTCATGTAGAAATTAACATGTAATACGATTTCAGTTCGCCACTTTCACTGGTGCGACGGTCATCAGTGAGTATTGCATCAAGCAAACGTACAATAAAAGCTACTTGCGTAATTTGCGTTTCAGGGCCCTTTTCAACGATAAAAGAAGAACTGTCTCAATGGCGCTCAGGGCGTGAAGCTTGATTTCTCATTAGAAAAGTATCTAGCGTAAGGCAGTTTTCTAAATCTGGTCACAGACCTTTAATTACAAATTTAATTACAATTTTGATACAATTGTATTTACAATTCTAAATCATACTGCGAACTCGTAGTCATAAGAGTTGAAAGAATAACATTCTAAAATCTGTGCATGAGATATGGCGTTTGATGCTGTTCATCTCGTTCAATAGCATCATTAAGTGACAAAGCCAGAAACCTCTTCGCACAAAGATGGCTTATATAACAAACAAAATTTTATCGCCATTTTCAAGGTCTTACCGGTACAACATACCGATTGACCTTTTTGTGATGCAGGAATTCGCTGCATCTGTACACACACTTAAACATAGGTTAATTGCCTGCCATCGAGGCTTGCTTGGCAACTTCGATTCATTCTCCCGTTTCTTTGATTTCTTATAACTAACAACTGTCGAGATATAGTTGCCGCGCGGTGCTTTTGATCGGGCAGAACCTGGGAGTGTAGTTGCAAATACACGACAGTATATTTAAGTAAATATCGCAGAGGCGAGTCAGCCGATTAACATTCTATAACTTCCTTGACCGCAAAAGCGTATACTTTATTAAAGACCGGTGTAGTTAGGGACTGCCTGGAAGTTTCAAAAGAAGCAAGAAGTAAAATCCAGTGACGTTTTCTGGGCAGAGATTCTTAGAGGAATGCGATACTCCTGAGCGATACGTACATCGTCACCTATGCCATTCCTGCTACACGAATAAATCATAATGGCGATTGTTTTCTTTCGACTTCATTTTGTGTCACTGCGAACCGCCATGAGAACACAACATGGCAAAAAAAAAAAAAAAAAGAAAGAACGAAATGGCACAAAGAGAGAAATGGCGGCACCTTTCACTATTCCGTTCGTCAAAGTACGCTCGGGATAAAAGACGTGTTAAAGGGCGTCGTGAAAGTTGCTTTTTGAAGAGGCATTGGCACTTTCGAAAACCATAGGAGTTAGTCGTCGGGACCGACAGCGCACAGAACGACGACTGAACATTACCGTAAGTGTTTACGTGCATTTGTAAAAGTATTCAAACGTATATTCAGAAGATCTTGAAACGTCAAAGTAAGAGGAATAGGCAGTTTTACTGCTTGTTATGACTTGAAGACGCGAGAAAGCAAATTCATGCGCATGTGCTAGGCGGGAGGCTTGAAAGATATCTTAATAAATCTTCTTCTTGGGCTAGTTGGCTCATAATAGTGCATATGCTTACAGGGCGCTAAATCAGGGCGCTTACAGGGCGCTTTGTGTGTGTCTGTGTGTCCCTCTCTTCTGTATGTTGATTTAGCGCCCTGTAAGCATATGCACTATTTTGAAGGACATCAGCACGTTGAGCATGATCATCATCATAAGTGTCTTTTTTTTGTTACATGCAGGACTCTTCATGCAGGACTCTGTTACATGCACGACTTTCTGTTACATGAAGACCTCTTCCAACAATGTACAGTTAGCTCTATCTTACACGAGCTGAGTTCACGTTATGCCTGAAATTTTGTAGGTTCACTTATTAGCCCAATGGGACTGAAGTGCCTGGTTTCTAGGACAAAAATTCAAGGGTTTCCAAGGAGTTTCAAGGCTCTGTGCGTGGACTTTCAAGGAAGGGCCACATTATCGTATAGCAATCGAAATATGACGGATTTTCAGGGGAATATGGAGGTTCGAACTGATGAGCAATCGTCGAAAATTGGGGAAATTGCCGGGCTGGAGCCAAGGTTTCAAGAAGATAACTGGTCTCTGGAAAGTCATCTGGCTTCAATGACGTGTCTGCTAGAGGCCTTTCACAATGGTAAATCGTGAGGGGCACTTCTCGAAAAAAAGACTTGTCGCCCTTAGAAGAAACTGCTTGCATTGCATCCAACATTCAAATGAAGCTTGCATGCATACTTAGTTGTTGTTTAGAAGCTGCTGGGCTGTGTGACCAACATGTCTGCTCATGCTGGTTTAAATTTTCAAAGTCAACCTTCAGCAGGCCAGCGATTTTCTCTCATGTAAAGACGACAGCGCACCCTGACGCTCGCATTAGCACGACATTCTGCTTCACGCAATCGTTCCTAGATGGCGGTACCACCGATACGAACCAAGAGTGCAGTCGCAGCGAGACGATCTTAATTTAAGAGACATTTTGCTCGCTAAACACCTTAGCTTTAACAGAACATCACTTAGATGCAAGTTGCAAAGCGGTGTAGCGAAGATATAAGGTCCGTTTGTTCCATGCGTCACGTATATGTGTCGGCGGTGTGGTCGGTGCAGCTTCCACCCCCTGCCGTCGCATACAAGGAAGTTGTAGGTTTGCATCCTAACGAGTGGTGGTTTTCCTTGTCAACTGTGTGTTAATTTTTTGTTTTACCACATCTTGCTTTACCGTGACGATGACGGCAGTATATGCTGACAGCCTGAGCGCATCAAGTGCTTGACATCTAGCAAGAATACACACCGAAAATTTGATAAGAACATATTTCGTCGCCCCGCCACGGTGGTCTAGTGGCTATGGTACTCGGCCGCTGGTCCAAGGGTCGCGGGATCGAATCCCGGCTGCGGCGGCTGCATTTCGATGGAGGCGAAATGTTGAGGCCCGTGTGCTGTGCGAAGTCAGTGCACGTTAAAGATCCCCAGGCGGTCAAAATTTCCGGAGCCCTCCACTACGGCGTCTCTCATAATCAGAGCTGGTTTTGGGACGTTAACCCACATAACAGCAATAACATACTTCGCGTGGATTATAAGTAAGAGAAATAGATACCGTTTATACCAACTTGTGATTTAAATGTGGATACAATAAGCCGAAAGACACTGACACACGTGCTGCAGTGACCGAAATCCACATACCACGCAGCTGGAGGAAGGAATCGAACCCGAGCCCTTGCGGTGATAATTAGGCACGCTACCAGTAGTCATAGGTAAGGTGTTCGCACGCGGTTGTAGTTCGCGTTAACCGTAGTTACAGCAATGTCATAAGCGACACATATAGGTTAGTATCACTCAGCAGGCTATAGACTTATTCCTTGTTAGCAAACAGTGGTAGGCACCGACCATATATCCAGGCGCTTTTAGCGATGGCGGAGCACCAGGTGTCGGAGCGCCGCCTGTGTGCTTACAACAAAGTGTGTAAGGGGCGACCGCGACAGGGGATAAAAATTCGAGTAGATAAAGATTCGTCTGACGCATCTAGAACTTCCTCGCTTCAATAAGAAACGGCGACCGTGATTAATTCTATGACAGCGTGCTACGCTAACAACAGAAATGTAGCGCGCGCTCTGCGGTAAGCGCAATCGCTGTGTGTCCACACTGTTTATTCCAAGAAACTTGGTGTCGAGCATTACCTTTGACATACCCATGGCAATGATATTTCGTTCAGGTGAAACAGGCCACGCGAACTGCTAAATAGCATACAAGCTTAGCTGTGACGAAATGTTTGACGCACAACCCATGAGTTGGCGTTACAGCTTCGCTCCGTTTCTAAAGACGGTCATCAGCAGGAAGCCAAGAAAAACCTGTCGCACATTTCTTTTTCGTTGCTGCGCAATCGGCCACGACACGGCGCATCGGTGTACCGTTTTTAGATGCGAAGCAGCTTATTTGCGGGGCTATGTCACTCTCTCCCTCCTTCCATTCGTCCATCCGCCGTGCGGCGTCCACACCAGCACTGCGCATGCGCATCCTGCTCCCCTCCTCTCATTGTCTCATCTCCTCTCCTCTCGGCATTCCTCCTCTCCTCTCCGGATTGCGCAACGAATGGCAACACCTGCGGCTCCGCGCTCGATGATGCGAAGCAGCTTAGGCTAGAGGCGCGACGGTAGACCCACCGCGTTCTCTCTCTTATACATTCTCATTCGTCCTCTAAATAAAATTACACCATCTCCTACGAAATTAGCTAACCATCTCCCCGTTGCTTCGCATCCCCACATGGTTCCCTTTAGCGGGAGATGGAATAATTTTAGATTTCTTCGTTGCACGGCGGTGAGGAGCACCCTTCCAAGCGAAAACACAGCAGCGGCTACAGTAGGCGCGGCAATGGATGCCTGCTCAGGGAAAGCAAAACGCCCGGCGACAACGCCACCGCATTTTCGTGACGCGGGCCGGCGGGCCAGGCCTATTGTCTTGTTTTGCGTGACTCCATAATTAACCTGAACACTTAACTAAGCTCATTAGGCTAAGCAACCTAATTACCCTGCGCACCTAACATCACCTTGCAACACCTGCACATACTAATGATCGTACACAACTTAAGCGTATAATTAAGCTAATGAACCTAGCATAACCTTGCACCTTACGTAGGTACTAAATAGCTTAATTATTCTAAGAACTAAATATTCAAATTAACCTATCACGCGATCATCGCGTGCTCCGCCAAGTGATCACGGGACATGTTCCCGACAAAATCACGCAACCCAATATTACGTGACACGTTCCCGCCAAAACCACGCTACCGCAATGCTACGTGACATGTTCCCGCCAAAGCCATCTAACGAAGTGTCACGTGACATGTTCGCGTCAAATCAGGCATAGGCATATGATAGCCATGGGATATTTTGGCGGGAACATGTCAACGATAGTAATATTTCAGTACACTATAGGCCAGCTTTGCTGTGATCTGGTCTTGCGCGACCTAGCCGGAGCTGCGCACAAATGCTTTGTTACCAATCTTCTTACAATAGCCTCAAGGTGCTTCGCCAAAAATAATATGAGTGGCTTTCCAGTTTTAAAGTGTGTCAGAAGTGCCTCGAGGGTCACCGCAATTGCAGGTGCAAACTTGACCTTTGCTACGAGGTATCAGTCACAGCTAAAGTCGCAACGATGAAATTCAATAAAAAATAAGTGCACCTAGGAAGGTTAACTTTCTACTTCCTCGCAACTTCCACATACTCTTTAATGTCGAGCCAGAAAAACAGAACCCGCTCTACCACCGAGACGTTCTACACCCAGCAATGCACGCAGAATTTGTCAGGAAACAGGGTATGTGAAGTGACAGTCGAAACCTTCCTCTTCGGGCAGGTGTATCAAGCAACAACTTGCTTACTTGACAGCTATATGCTCAACCTCCATCTGCTTGCTGCAGTACCTGCCTTCCCACGGAGGGCTGAATCTTTATCAGGCACAATCGCTGACTACTCACCAAAAAATTTTAAAAAATTAAGATATTCAAGGAATTTCAAAGGGTTCGTGAAAATTCCAAGACTTTCATGGCCTTCAGTACGAAATTTTCAAATCAAGCGTTTGCAAAGGTTTCAAGTAGCCGCGTGAACTCTGCAGGACTAAGGCCTTCCAACAATTTCCAGTTAACTCTAACCTTGCACGAGCTGACTTCACGTTATGCCCGAAAGCGCTACAGGTTTAGTTATTAGTACAGTAACACTAAAGTGACCATGAAAAGCAAGGCGATATTGCCAAACAACTAGCCCATCAATATGCGCGCCTTAATTCTCCTGAAGTGCGCTCATTTCAAATATGCGTGATTTCCCGAAAAACTATTTCTTGTACTGTGGTTCTGCCTCTTGTTTTCCGTCACCCCCATATTTCTCAGTGAGAAATAACACCAGATTGATTGATTGATTGATTGATTGATTGATTGATTGATTGATTGACCACCCCTCCTAAACCTTCATGCTAAGTGTACTTTCCCATTTCTGGCACCCATTCTGCAGCAGTGATTAACGAAAGCTTACTGCGGCTTACACACCTTACGCATTACATGTCCTACCTGGCTCTACTTGCTCTACTTTCGTACTCCCAATCACAGCGTAAAAGCTGGTTGTGTTTGCTTGTCTTGTAATATGTCGCACCATTACCACCTCCGCCTGTCGTCTTCACGTAGCATCCCTTACCACTATCCCTCGCTGTACGGAACTATCTACTTTATTCATTTTCGCTTTATTTAACTTAACAGTTCAGGCCGGCCACGCAGAGCGTTATAGTTGTACTAACTTCAAGGATGGAAGTAAACAACTCAGAATTTGATAATAATAATTAGCCCTGCTGTATGCGACACAACGCTTCCTTTATGCCTCTGCGATCTGTCTTCTCGTGGTAAGGTTTCGCTGTACAAGCGCTATATTCAAGCCTACCTCACATGACATAAATGTATTTTTTCGGTTAAAAGTAGTAATAATGTTCCTCCGTCAATGTTTATGAATATTTCTTCTCATAAGGCGTCGAGCATTTTTCGGGCTGTTTCGAAAAATTTTGCCGTATTATTCGAAAACTATTCGAATAGTATTCAATTCCCATTCGATTGGGTTTCATCGCTATACAAATCGTATTCTATTCGGCTTTCTCAGAGTTCGATTCGCGATTCGATTCGCTCCTAAGATTAACTTTTCAAGCGCCCTTTTAAATACGGTAAACAATCTGCACAATGTGTCTTGTAGCTCTAAGGTCGCATCAGCTATGCAGGCAAACACTGCACGCGTCTTAAGAACGCTTTCATTCTTACACGTGAGTGCTCATCTTCGCGATGTCAACTGACGCAGGACTGAAGATCCAACATGAAGCTAATGATATTTGCAAGCCTGTTGACTGTTCCTGCCTGGACAGCTTCAATCCCAGCGACAGCAGAAGACGCCAAGGGCAAGTTTGTTCATTATAAAGGTCATGGTAGCGACGTCCAGTGCATTTCCAGGGACCCATTCATCAACGCGACATTTTATTGTCTGTTGCTAACATTTCGCAAATGCCTGTACAGTTTTTACAAAGTTCGATGCTGACCAACAGCTAACGCTTTCAAACAAAGGCTCGTTGCCATACATTTCGCACATCGTTGACCGCTCATATTGCTTCTGATGCTGTAGCTCGTTAAGCCGCCAACAAACACGTTTGCTCTCGCAACGAGTCGACTTAAACACGGCCGGTCCTCCGTACTGTAAAATTGAAGGTGTTCCGGTTGCTTGCTCCCATATAAAGCGAAACCCTTACATATCTCCTTCTGAGACGACCTGGAAAAAGTACAGCCTATAATACGACAAAATTTCCCAATACGATGTACAAGATTTGATAACTATAGGTAACATCAATACGAACGCCATGGCATCATATATCCATCTACAGGTAATCACACGCGGAACATACATACATACATACATACATACATACATACATACATACATACATACATACATACATACATACATACATACATACATACATACATACATACATACATACATACATAATAGTAGCAGACCAACATGATAGTCCTGAATTTTATTATGATAATGAGCGTGACAAAGCGTATGCTTTTGACGGCACGTCAACACACCGTATAGTGCACTTTTCTTCGACCAAAGAGACGTCTGTCCTTTCGACTAATGTGAGCGCCAACGTTACGTCGTATCATGAGAGACGATTCAGTCGCCACGGTACTGTCGACGTTCCTGCTTAGCCCATGTTAAAGATACCCATGAGTGGGCACTTATGCACTTGGCACAAAGACCTTGATCCTAGTCACAGATGGCTCAATGCCAAACAATTCGATCGTCATTGGCAATTTTCGTCGCTGGCTGCTTCACATGACACCGACTCCCACAACGCATGGAATCTGCAGGATTTTTCTGATAGCATATTATTGTTACCCCAATAAGAATGACGTTATCATACCTAATCAATTCCGTGAAATGAATTGCAATGCAATGCCTAATTCTTTCCACTTTCCTACCTAGGAAACTACTATGTCTGTAGAGATCCAGTCTGCATTGAGCGAGGTAATGTATTTGACGCTTTAACTTTATTTCCTTCAGTGCTAGAGTCAGCCAAATTACCAGAGGTTCGATAAAGATCCGCGTTAGATTTGACCGGATGTCTTTCGAAAACTGTGGCTGTAAGTGTTTGATGTTCTTAAAGGAGCCGTGGACAGAATGTGGCGCTGCCCGTTTGTAATTTTCACTGGTTCAAAAACCATTCGACATGTTCATTATTTTGAAATATTTCGGCGCAATACTCAGTGCACATTTAAATACGCCCGTTTGAAATCCTAGCGTTTTTGTGCTCCCGAAACGGCCATGCGACACCATAGGTCGGCATAGCTATCAGTCAGTGAGGTTTCGGTGACTTCATCTTAAGACATTTTAAAAACGCAAACATATAATCTCGGGACACAAATTTGAGACGTGCGCTGCTTTAAGACGAGCTTCAAATAGGCATATCTGATATCTCAAATTATCGATATATCGATATATCGAACTATTTTGCGATCCCCTTCTTCGAGTTCGATATATCCGGGATCGACTGTATATTCAGAAAAGGTTTCACGACCCCTTTAAGTGCCATATTAACAAAGCACGGCAAACCTATATCAAGGCGGTGTTCCTTGGTGGCCTCAATGCTGGTATAGCAATATCAGTGATACCTGCTTTTGCAACGCATCGCAAAGCGCTGTACTATGCGTAGTAATCGATACTGCAGCGAATTTCGACCTTGTTCATGTAAAGCGCGAGTGTGTGTAGAGCCGTGGTAGCGAGACGGACAAGGGTCTTTTCTGTTTCCTGAAGAAATGAAAGACGATTACATTGGTTACATCACCTGCGGTTTATTTCTAATACGGACAAGTTTTGTCAAAGGCAACAGACGTCCAAGAATGCTCGTTCAGTAACGGTACCAATAAGGCCTGTATTTCTTTCCAGCCAAACTGATAAACGAGTCGCTCAACGCATCCGTTAATCCTTGCGATGATTTCTACTCGTACGCCTGCGGCGGCTGGATGGACAAGCACCCGATACCTGAATCGAAGTCGAGTACCGGGAACTTTTACCTACTCCGCGATGAGCTGCAAATGATTTTGAAGAGTAAGTAAAGCACTGAACTTCTTATTTATTTATTTATTTATTTATTTATTTATTTATTTATTTATTTATTTATTTATTTATTTATTTATGTCAATTCTACATTAGATCAAAGCAGGAAATTGACGCACGTGAAGTATATCAGAAGAGTAAATTAGGGCAATGTGTCAACCATCCCCATATGATGCCGGCCTGAAGAAAGGTAAACGCAATGCAAAAATAAAGACTGAACACGCAAGTTATACCATAATGCAAACTATATGAGAAACCGTAAAGACAAGTCAAGTGCAAACGGTAACCAGATATGCTGCTCGTACGGTAGCACAAACAAATTTAATGAACAAAATAATACAATGAACAATTTAGTTGAAGTTACAGCTCCTAAACTAAGAACGTGGTTCATGCGCGCGGTGTAAGAAGACATTGCTCGACTACCGTACTGAACTGCTCTAGAGAATCTTTGTACACGTATTTAATCGACAAGTTAGTTGCAATCTGTCATCTCTCTAGGAAAGCAGTAATATATTTAAGGCACTTACAACGATACACGTGTTCAGTGAGAGCAAAAGAGCCTTACGTGTGATGCGGTGTTAGCAATGTCTCTAGTAGTCCTTATATTCATCTAGTTTTCTAGAAGCTGGTACGTGAATATCAGTCGTGCTGCTTCTCTTTCTTTCTAATGCTAAAAATGCCAGCCAGTTTTCGTAATTGGGTACGCGTGATAGCCTGAAAGTTCATATTTGTTAAAAATAAAGCTAAAAGCATTTCTTTGGGTGCCTGGCAGCCTATTAATGTTCCGTTTCGTGTGGGAGGAACATGAAATTCCCCGCTTAGCGACTTCTCCAATGGAAAATAGAGAGCTGGCTATATTATCTTACCGTTAACCTCCTCTCCCTCAGCATACCATTTCACTCTCTCTTCCTCGCTCTCTCTGTCATTTTTGTGGTTAGCTGAAGCGTTCATACCCAACGGCTAAACAACGCAAGTTTTTCTTTGTTAAACAAGGCGTCTCGTCAAGCCTTACCGGTTTCCAGATACATAGCTCAACACAGCCTAACACCTATACGACAGCACGATCGTGAAACCTGGCATTTCGAAATTCATCTTCCAATGTTTTTATCCTGCCCACCACTACCACATCAAGCAGTGAAGCTCACCGTATGGCAACACGCTTATCCATATCTTACATTCTTCACAATGTATAAAACGCAAAACGCGTCTACTGATGACATCAACAGTGATAGTCATCCATGGTCGTCGGTATAAAGTTATCATGACACATTCGCATACTCTACCAGAGTTCGCCTTTGCACCAGCCGATAAGACACTGGATCCCACATCTACACCACAACATAATCACAGCTAATGAATCATCACACCTGAACGAGCTGAATGCGTACCGCGCTGACTTCTCACTGCGGTTATAGCTATGGCCATGGTTTACAATGTAAACAATATTACTTCTAGAATGTAATAAAGTGACCTTTTCGTAAACGAAATAGCAGAGCTTAGCCGAATATGTTCCTGCCTGCACCCCTTTCGGCTTACGAAAAATAATACAAAATAAAAACTTCACGCATTCCAAATGTAAGATTACTTACCCTATCCTCTATTTTTAATGTTCCGGTATGAAACGGCAGTTATATTCGTGGATGATGTAGGCCTGAGCGTCAAGGCTTTCTTCCGCAGGGCTCGTATGAGCAACCTCAATTGCGAAATTGCGTTGGTGTAGTGTACGTTTCACATTCTGATTTCTTAAAGACTAAAAGTACGTATTTCATGGAGACTGCGTGCGCACATAATGTTTTCACGTGTTACCTGCGCAGAGTGTGTGTGATGTCACTGCACGATGCTGAATATGCTAGGAAGCATAGTCGAGATCTCCTGAGCTTTCACTTCCCATGTCCTGTGCCCCTTGAAGTAGTGAATAAAATAAATGGAGCAAATGAAGACATACTGAGTCAATTGTCAATTGTCTTCTCTTTCACTCGAGAATCTTTCTGATAAATTATGCTCCCCCTCCTCCCCCCTTTTCAGACATACTAGGGAACATCACTCTCGTAAAAGAGAGACAAAACATAACGGACAAGGTTGCTGCGGCCTACAATGCCTGCCTCGGTGAGTGAAATTCCGCGGTTCGGGTTTTGGTTATATTGCACGCAGGGGCGCGAGGGTAAATCAAGAACCAATTTCTCCTGTGCATAAGCTAAATTTACCTGACCACATGAGAAATTTCGCTTATACACTTGAGGTTTTTAAGTGTCCAATAGGGAGCGTTTCTCCCCAAGAATTGTTTTTTTTTTGTCAGTGTTAGCCATTATTAGCACAGATAAAAAAACTTGAAACGGTGCGAAACGAGGATATCAGAAGGCAGGAGTCACTGACACTGCGATTCCTTCGCCACTTGCTGAGGTTGCGGCGCAAAGGAAAAAACAAGGGGAAGGGAGGGGGCTGGGGAAGCAGGGGCGGGGGGCTAAGCACTGGCAAAGGAAGCGCTGTTGTGCTCGCCATATAGTTTCCTACAATATAATAGAGGGAAAAGTGGTGCTAGTGTTTATGGTGCTGCCTGTATTCACTGCGGCAGCGAGGAAACGATTGAGCACGTCCTCTGCGATTGCCCTGGGTACTGCTCCCAGCGACAGACTCTCGCCACAGAATTGTCACGCCTTGATGATCGACCACTGTCCGAGCAAACCATATTGGAATGCCGGACAGACAGTGTCTCGCAACAGAAAGCCACGAAGGCTGTGCTCAAGTTTTTGCGTGCAACGGGCCTCGTGAACCGTCTGTGACACATGCCGTGCTTGTGTGTGTGTGCGCGATTTGACCTCTCTCCTTCTTTCTTTATTCTTTTTCCATCCCTTTCTGTCTCCCTTCACCCCTTCCCCAGTGCAGGGTAGCAAACTGGATATTTACCTTTCCGGTTAACCTCCCTGCCTTCCGCCCATTATCTCTCTCTCTCTCTCAAGCAAGGCGGTTCGGCCAGCATGAGAATGATGGGTATGACATGAATTTGCCTAGCCTTCATTCTTCTGGCTTCATACGGCTTTGTGACATCAAAAAATCGGTTGTTTACGATGAAATCTTGCAATAAAACGGAAGCGTCTTCAATAATCATATATGTTCACAGGTAATCGTTGCTTTATCGTGGTTAGAAAAATACCGAACGCTCAAAAATTAGCACTATTATGCTTTAATGGCAATGTTGCCTCCTCTACTTGCGCCCAGATTCAGCAGCGTCGATAGAGGTTTAGGTTCGAGATATAATCGCGTTCGAGCATAAATAGTTTTGCTCATTAAGTGACGTGCTAATGTTTTCAAGTATGTAAAATGCACGTACGTCTTCTAAATATAACAAAGAGGCTTTAGCTCGCTTCATTTAGTTCAGGGCAGGTGCTCCACTACATTTTTAAAACCCATATGGGTCAAGCGGTTGCACGGGGCCACGCTACAAACGGGTGGACAAACGGGCAAATTCTCACTTTCGTAAACGTTACTCCACCTTTGGGGTTTCTGCAGAATTCATTTGTCATATATTCACGCCCACGTGCTTCGAGTTGTCGATGGATTCGCCCTCTCGCTGTCAATCGCTAGCCTCCTGGTTAGCTAAATTGGCAGAGCGAGCGCGCCAGACAGACGTTGTTCCCGGGTTCGAACTCTGGACCAGGACGAATTTTTCAGCAACTGGGAAGCTTTCATTTCTAAAAAATCCGTAAGGATTTCCTTGTAGCCTTGTGCTACAAACGGGTGGATTCTAATTTTCCCTTTCACCTACGTAACCTTCGAGAAAAGCTACTTCCTTCTCAGTAAGTGAGACAGAGGGCGCACAGACATACTTGTCTCCAAACTTAAGGGTGTGGTACGCTTCAACTATTTCTCTTTCATATCGATCACCTGAGCGCTTAAGGAATGTGGTACGCTTGAATTCCGGGATGCACCTGCACCTTTTCCAGTATTCTGCTAGGTGGCCATCAGAGTTATTCTTGACTGGCAAGGAATGCTCATCCGCCCTGACATTGAAATATCTTCCCGTCTACTCTATATGCGTTTTAATGCAACTCAGTGGGATATTGTACACGACGTTCTTCGCACTGCCAGTAATGGTACCGTCATGTTTCTTATTGCACTGCTTGTGGTTCCTTTTTGTAGCGAGGTGACAAACAATCGATGACTTACATGGGGCAGAAAACACGATATTCCCATTGTATTTGGCTATCACTTTCTTCAGGTTGTGGGAAATGCGAGGAATATAAGAAACTGCTACCACAGACCGTCTGTCATGTTCCCCATTGCCTGAGTCGCAGCAATGCTTTAACTTAATATAAGTCAAATGAGTTCTGCGGAAACCTGCAAGGTGGAGTAACGTTAATGAAAGGGAAAGCGTTCATTTATGAGAAGTCCGTATGGATTTCCTTGTAGCCTTGTGCTACAAAACAGGTGGATGCCAATTTTCCCTTTCAATGCTTTAACTTCTGCAAGAGGGACTCGCACACACTGTGAATTAACAGAGGAGGGTATTTGGTTACCTTTAGGCATTTCACTTGGTTGAAGAAACCTTCACTCATTTCATGATGGCACGATTTTTCTAAAGCTGCCTTCAAGCACATCAAAGCGATGCCTCGTTTTACGAGCTTAGAGTGAGCGCTCTCAAAGGGCAACAAAGATTTCTTTGTCCAAGGTTTGTACAACCAACATAAGTGAACGGGCTTGGACATTATTTTTAAAAACAAAACTTCCAATGAATTATTCTCCTCTTTTTCCCCGTGAAACGAAGTCTAGCTGCCAGTCTAGCTGCTAAGTTTGCAAAAAATTCCAAAATGCCTTCTGTGATATCGTCTGGCATCGGGCTACCTACTGCGTTATGAACCAACAGGTAGTCATCAACATACCTGAAAGCTTTAATCACGTGAAATTCACTGAGCTAAGGTGCGATTCGCTTATTCACACAGGATAAGAATATGTCACACAATACCGGAGCAACGAAAGAACCAACTCAAATTCCCGATTTTCTCAAATAGTGCTGTCCACTGAAACAAATGGTAAAATTCTAGAATTCTTGAATGTCATCAGGCGCCATACCTCGTGCAGGGTTGGCTATCCTTTTCAGGGCGCTGTGCTTTTCTAGTTCAAGAAGTACATTATCGTGCTGCTTGATATCCAGTAACGGGACATATTATTATGCCCCACTGTTGCAGTGAATTGCTTCGCAGTGCAGTTTTTTTTAATCCCTGACATTATTATTTCCCAGAGGTTCCGATAAAGGAAGATCAACTCCCTGTTCTGCAAACCTTAATGAATAGGTCAGGATTTGATCAGTGGCCAAGAATGTCCTGGAATGTGGAAGCGGCTCCCAACGTAGGAAATTGCACCGAAGTGCTAGCCAACATTCCAATTTATACCTTGTTCACCATAACTGTCGACAGAGACCTCACGAACCTTACATCGTATGTGATTCAGGTAAGAAATACTTCGTTAGAACCTTGCAGGAGATGCAGGGACTTTCGTTTTGATTCAACAACTAAACATTAAAAGGCTGGCTGGGCGCCTTTCCGTGGCTACGAATGTATATTAAGAAGAATAACATTGCTATAGGCTTGAATCGGCGAAGCGATTGCTAAAAACGATGGAGAACAGAGAATGTCGCTGAAGCGATCTGTTCATCGATTCAAACCTCCATCGTACCCTGAGCTTGTCTTCTAGTTTGGATTGCTCTAGGCTGCAAGCTAACATGAACGCGAATAACACGAAAAGGCAAAAATGACAGGAAGCCTCACGACCTTGGCAATTCAATCTCTCTCTCTCTTTTAAGCTTGTTTGACTTCCATTTCAGGCTCGGACGAGCGCGGTGCCGACACGTAGCGGCTGCAGCACTCCTCATATGAACCATGGCCTCGCGGTCGCCGATCTCGGAGGTCATACGCGAACAACGCAGCAGAAGAGGCCATGCGCAACTTTCAGGCCGAGCAATACTACTGAGCACATATGGTGCACACCGGGTTTGTCCTGGGCCACCTTCACCGATGGATAGTAGGCAATATCTAGGCTGCACCACCAGCAGCGTTTTGACGCGATGGCGCTAAGGACCTCGTGCTGCACAAATTCCGCCGTTGGCGTAGGCGTCCATGGCGGAAATAATGATCCCCGAACCATACGACCTCCATGTCACAGTGGTCTAGTGGGTGTGGCACTCCGTTGCTGATCCGAAGGTGGCAGGATCGAATCCCGGCCGCGCCGGTTGCATATCTATGGAGGCGAAATGTTGAGGCCCATGTGTTGTGCGATTCTAGTGCACGTTAAAGAACCCCATGGTGGTCGAAATTTCAGGAGCCCTTTACTACGGCGTCTCTCATAACCACGTCGAGCATTTTGGGATGTAAAACACCAGAAATTATGCTCGGTGAATTTATATTAAACTGTTAGAAAGGCTACATACTCTAATTTAACTATTTAACTACGGCATAGCCAGCATAATCACGTGCCGTTACTCGAAGACGTCAACGTTATTACACATTAGGATGCGCAATGGTGTAATCACACTCACTTTTGTACCATCTACTGCGGACGAAATTAGTAGAATGTTTATCTGATGGGGCATATGACGTTCTCGCATTAATAATAAGTACGCTACGCTTGCTGCTGTGAAGTAATCAACTATGGTAATTTTCAGGTGGATCAATTAGATTTCACGACGGTGGGCAGGAATCAGCTCATCCATCCGAACGACACAAAAAACGTGAATATAACGACGGCTTACAGAGCACTTGTAAGGACGGCAATCAAATTCATGAAGCCGAGTTGCAGTGATGACGAAGTATCTCGGCTCGCCGACGAGCTTGTAGACTTCGAAGGGCAGCTGGCCAACGTAAGAATTCCTTGAATCTATTCTTCGTCATCAAAGATTTCATGTTGGAATGTAAATTTAAAATAATTCTATCACTGTGCTCTACTGAACTTTTAAAGCTTGCTGTGGTACTGTGACAAGAGAGTTAGATTTGACTATTTTCGAACTATTGACTGCTTGACTATTGACTAATTGTAGTTGACGGCGCCTCCGGAGGAACGGCGGAACTTACTGGAACTTTATCACAGAACTAACATCAGTGAATTAGAAAGGAACTTCACCAATGTAAGTAAATCACTGCTTTGTTTGTTTTCTAAAAAAAAACGTCTCGTTTAAGGACATAAGAAGTGTCGACTATGAACTAAGCATACTGTTCAAAATCGTGGCATCCAAAAGGCAGCATTATTGGTGGAAAATTCTAGGGGGTACATCCTCAACCATTCGTTAGAAGGCGGCCACGCTCAACTAACATGTACGACTGCTTCGTGAAAAAAGCCGTGACATAAACTGTTTCGAAAAGCGCTGTTTTGCATGAAAATCACTATCACATAGTCGAAAAACGCTGTGTCTTAGCTATGATGCAATTAATTGCTAATGATGCAATTTGATTTGATTACTAGTGCATTTGATTACTAATGATGCAATTGGTAATGTAAACGTTTTGTTTCTCTCAGGTTCCACTGCTACGCATGCTTCAAAAACAGTTTTCGTTAGTAAATATTACGCTAAGCGAAAACGAAACGACAGAACTCTTTGCTGCAGAGTACTACACAAAACTAAGCGAATTTCTTCAGAATGTAACTTGGTAAGTAAACAGATGTGTCAACATTTTCTTTCCATATCTAAGCATGGCAAAACAGCAAGATTCAAGAACATAAAAAAAAACTATTTCCCTCTGCGGTAACGGAAAACTTATTTTTGTGTCCACTGAAACCCCACATTACAGAACCTGAGACAGCTATCAGCCGTAACACAACCCAATATTTTGCGAAATGAAGAGGGACCCAAAAACGTCTTTAACGATTTCATTGGCGCCGTAACGGTGGTCTAGTCGCGATGGTAGTCATCGGCTGCGCACCCGAAAGTCGCGGGATCGAATGCCGGCCGCGGTGGCTGGATTTCGGTGGAGTCGAAATGTTGAGACCCGTGTACTATGCGATGTCAGTGTACGTTAAATAACTCCAGGTGGTCTAAATTTCCCGTGCCCTTCACTACGCTCTCTCTCATATTCATGTCGTGGTTTTGGGACGTAAAACCTTATAAATCAATCAATCAACGATTTCATCGAAAGCTGCTGGGCCAATAGCGTATATGGAACGAATTATCAACATATCATTTGAAGCACCCTCCGTAAAGTAAACTGTACAACTTCTTATCAGATTTCAAACGTTCTTTTAAACACGGTACCTGCTACAGACCGCGCTGGAGCACAGAAAAACCGAGCCACCGAGTTTTCACCCGAACCTGTTCGCGCAGTTGAGTACTAAATAATAAATTACAGGTTTGCTTCACCCCTACTGCCACTTAAACATTTTAACACCTAATCGCACGGGTGCATTTTCTTTTTCTATTTCCAGTGACACCCTATACAACTACGCAGGTTTGCGAGATATCCTAGATTGGGCCGCAAGCGCATCCATGGAATTCCGCAATGCTTCGTTCGATCTGACAAAAGCATCTTCGGGAGTCGTTGTCGACAAGCCGAGATGGGAAAAGTGTGTTACCACGATGAATGACTTGATGCCAGAGGTCGTTGGCTACCTCTACGTCCTGCAAAAGTTTAGCGAGGAAGCCAAGAAAGAGGTAAGACAGCGGGCAGTTCACACACCTTTGGCAGAAACTACGCATAAACTACTAACAGCATTTGGTGCTTATAACATGGTGGCAGTGTCGTGTATGCGACTTCGGCCATCTATATTTATATCGTTACGACAAGGGAGGCATGCAATATTGACATCAGGACACAACAAAATTTATATCCTAAGTGAAGTGCGAAAATACCGCAACAACAATGCACATAAACGCATCTTGCTGTAGGAGAGAGTGAACGTCGTTGATAATTTCCTGTCACAACTTGAAAAGACGTGCCGTAGGTGCGGACACCGCCATACTTTGCCGTGTTTTGATACCTAACGGAGAGAACAGGCATGTGGTACACACAGCCGTATTGGCATTACGTTGATGGAAACGAACCCAGTTCGTGACATTTAAGTTTTAGAGGAATCTTCGCCCTTAGGTTTCAAACCATGGGGACTTCGATAACCTCGGAATCAAGATATAGTTGGAGATTGCTTGAGACTGTCATGGCAATAGGCTTAGATGACGACAAAGTCGTGCAGAGACGATGCTGCTATCGTTGAGGCAAGATGGTCCTGAATATCATGTGACCTTTTTGACGGAAATGGAACACGAATGAGTAGCACTAGGAGAGCTCATCCTGTTCTCTCTCGTCCGTGTGTTCTAGTGCTGTGATACCTTATGTTGCATCGAGCCAACTAGGCGAGAAAGCCACATTATCGAAATGAAAGGACGATTACTATATTATAAGGACATGCCAGTCCTGTTTGCCGAGCCTTCCTCCTTTCACCTAAGGTTTAACTTCATCAAGCAGTAAAATGACCGAGAATCATAACACTAATTAGATAACTGAAGCCGTACACGTGTCAAAGCGATTCCTTTAGACAAGTTTCTAGCCTTTCGTTGATTTAACTGGTCATGACGATTGTTCAGTTGTCATTGCAATGGAACAGCTGACGCCTATCAGAAAAAGGAACTCGGCAATGGCTTCATATCGCACGAAAATTGCCGACACGCCACAAAGACTTGCAAAGTTAGACAGCCGTTATAGATTAGCAGACAACTCAGGCTGAATTGGGCATAAAGGGGAGAGGCTTTCGTCCTGCAGTAGACAAAGCATAGCCTAATGGCTATGGTGGTGATGACGATGAACTAACGCAATCCCATGCGCTTCTGTTAACATTCATCGTTCATTTTAGCAGTGAAGCTGCTTAAGTTACCCAGAGTTAGTCCTATCATGGAATATGCGTCTCCTATCACGAGATATGACCTTGTAATAACCTTGTCTAGCAACCGTTCGACGCTACATCTACCAGCATCTTCTATGGCCTCGACATGCTTTATCACGTAATATGACATCATAACGACACGTGAGCGAAAGATAATGATGAAGTTGATGATGAAAACAATGACGATAATGATGACGCAGATGATGATGACAATGAAGACGACGACGACGACGACGACGATGATGATGATGACGACGATGATCGGGTAGCTTCGCTGTGATCTGGCTTTGCGCGACCTTGCGGAAGCTGCGCACATCTTTTTATGATCGCGCTCTTAGGCGAAACAATTAGCTTATGCTTCCCCCCTACGCCTCCCTCTATTCCGTCACGTAAAACTGTTTTACATAATGAACCGCTCATTTGCATAACACGTTAGTATTAAGAAGCCCAAATCACAACCATTTCGACTCCCATTTCTTGTCAGCTGACCCGCAATGGTGATCTATTGGCTATGGCACTTGGCTGTTCAGCCGAAGATCGCGGAATCGACTCCCGACCTCGGCGGCTGGATTTTCATGGAGCCGAAATGCAAGAGGTCCGTGTTCTGAGCGATTTCAGCGTGTGTTAAAGAGCGCCAGGTGGTCGAATTTTCCCCGAGTCCTCCATTGCAGTGTCTCTCAATCGTACCGTGGTTTTGGAATCTAAAACCACAGAAATTGTTATCATTGCTTGTCAGCCTACACACAGCAAGCGGAGCAACTTGGTGATGTGCAACAAAATGACATCTACTGTGCCCACAAATTTTAGTTGTATACGTCGTAATGACTTGTTATTGCAGGTGGAGGACCTTGCCAGAAGGATCAAGGAGATATTCAACGAAACTGTCCGGGACAGTGAATGGATGGATAACGCAACCAAAACAGCGGCAGAAAAAAAGGTATAGTGTGAAGTTTCCCGCTGTTCTATGCCATTCCCCGGAATATCTTACCCTCTTGCTAGCTTCCTTTTTTCGTACCAACGCAACAATTATTTCATTATCTTTACAGGATGTTTAGCAGGAGTCAAAGAAAAAAATCACAATGCAAATCGCGATATATCACTTGAGGTGTGGCTTGTGCAATCCGGACTTTACTATGCCAGCCAAATTACTTTAAATTCCCGAAAGGCTTAAATCGAAAGTTAGCAGCTTGTCGTTCGCGGAGCGCTCAGGTTTTGTGCTTTGTACGGCACAAGCGTCATACTGACGTCATCGTTTCAATCGCACGTTGTATACAGCACAGCCAAGGGTTTACCCAAAGCGCAGTCTATTGCATGTCTCAAAAAGCGATATGCTAAACGTTGGGCTAAGAAACTTTACGTACCTGGAAAAACAACTATTAGTTCTCTAGCAAGATGTTATATGCAAGACATACCGCCTACAATATAGTGCAGTGATGGTGGCGGTGGCGATTATGTCCCTAGAAGCGCGGACAGCCAGACGGACATGACTGGCTATGTTGCTATGCTGAAGCCAACACACAGAATGACACAAATGTAGCCAAACGGTTCCACCTGTTATTTCAGTGTTAAATGAAGAGCTTTCTTTTAGTTGTTGTTTTGTTAACGTCCTTTTCAGTTGGCGAAAATGATCTCGAAAATCGGATACCCAAGCTGGCTACTCAACACGACACACCTTGAGCTGCTTTACAAAAATGTAAGTGCTAATTCTATAGCCTACTACTGAACTAGTACGGTCACGAGATGCATGCGGTAGCACTATTACCGCAGTACTGCGGAAATCTTGCAGGCACACGACATTAGGAAATATTTTTAAAGATCAAGCATTCCTAACAAGGACTTTCAAATGCCATACTTGCCATCTGGTAACGCTGCATAAACTGCACAGACGGTTTGGACAAATACGGCCATATACAGAAACGTGCCATATATATCCAGATATGTCCAATTCCTGATAACGCCATATATGGTATTTTTGTAATGGAATTCAACGAGACGACCAGGAGAGTACCTAGAGGTACGCGGATGACAGACAGACAGACAGACAGACAGATAGATAGATAGATAGATAGATAGATAGATAGATAGATAGATAGATAGATAGATAGATAGATAGATAGATAGATAGATAGATAGATAGATAGATTCGCTAAGAAATGCTTCGGATTTAATAGTGTATTTTCTTTCACCAGAGCTCCTTATTAGGACTACAACCAACACGCAGTGTCTGATGAAGCACTTTTTTTGCAAGCATAGTATAAAATAGATTCTTTCAATTTATAGGTGCCAAACCTAAACCTCAGCGCTTCCTTTTTGGAAATGTACGACTTCATAACTCAAAACAACTGGAAGCGGAAGCTATCGCATTTGCGAAAGAATTACGACGCGGAATCTGTGTAAGAATTTCAACACAATTTCAGATAAATTATTACCATTATTTCTGAGAATAATTAACTACGTGCCATCATCAAGTCTTCACTCAGAGATAATTAACGATATTCTGGATCAGCACTATCCCCGTGAAAATAATCTATTTCCCGATGCTATGCCCGCATTATATAAAGCACGGTTCCAGAGCACTCCTTGAAATTGCGACAGAACGCACCCAAAATCTTCCCAGCTGTTTCATTACACATGAAGTTCTTGGAGGGTCACTTTGCAAAGTAAATGTTTGATTCGTACCCGGACAGAAACAGATAAAAAAAAAACAAAAAAGACGTAAGAATGTTTAACGTGGCACCTTAACTACTGGGACGGTGTTCATGCTTTCAGGCAATACGTGAACGCTGTTGGCACGTCATTCTTTTTGTATGCAAGCTTCGATGTGACAAGGGAGTTGCATAAGATGTCATGAAAAATGGCCATTCTCCTGCGACTCAGAACAGTCATAGATGGTCAGCAGTGGTGCCGAGCGACCATAGAAATCTTCGAATACGAAAGGAACACCAGACATCAAAGCAGAAATTCATTAGTAATGGAGCTTTCTTTAACCACCAGTTACGTGAAGAATAGATTAACAAAACTTCAGCGCGAGGTATCACTGTCAGCAACGCAATGCATACCTTACTTTGCCAGATCGTAACGGTAATGATAAGGTATCGCAGGGTAAAACAAGTGATAAATACTAGGGCCTTTCGTGGAAGAATGTTAGTTCCACAGTGATCAGGCAACTGCAATGCATGGCGAAGGGGTCCTGCACAAGGGGTGCAGCAGTGAATGGGCAGGCAACACGTTTTGGATGCCTTTATGCCAACACGTTTTGGATGCCTACGATGTGGAGCACCACATCGTAGGCTATTAACCTCGTCCTATGCTTAACCTGATAGGGGTAACGCTAAGAGATAAAAAAACGAGCGGAATGGACCAGGGAACAGACAGGAGTAGCTGATATTATTATATCAATTAAAAGAAAGAAGTGGACCTGGGCAGGACATGTCATGAGCAGGAAAGATAACAGATGGACAGTAAGAGCGACGGAATGGATACCAAGAGAGGGAAAACGCAACAGAGGCAGGCAAAAGGTTAGATGGAGCGATGAAATTAAAAAGTTTGCGGGCATGAAGTGGAAACAACTCGCTCAGGATAGGGCGGATTGAGGGAGGCCTTCGTTCTGCAGTGGACCTAAACAGGCTGATGATGATGATGATGATGATGATGATGATGATGATGATTAACCTACGTGTGCAGGGTTGACATAAACCTGCACGTATTAGCGTCGCAAGCGTAACCATCACATTTCTGCAAAAGGTCAAGCTCAAACGTCCAAACGAATGTTTCCGTGAAGGCCAAGCATTTTTGTTGCGTTTTAGATAGACGGAGCCAGTGCTCCGAGTGCTGTCAAGGTTTTAAGACTTCGTAAAGGGCTATTTTTGAGCAAAATTGGAACTACACGCCTGAAATATCGATAGCACCGGCGCACGTCTCATTTGATATACTCTCCGATTGCAGGTGGATCGTGGGGTCGGCGGTAGTGAACGCTTTCTACAATCCATCTGCCAATGAAATGGGTAAGGTAGTGTTTATGCAGCCATATGTACACAATCTTTTCTAACTAGGCATACAGGTTGTTCTTGGATAACTCATATCATTATGTGCACACCGCATATCTCTCGGGTCGTTCATCACTAAACAAATCTAGCATCGCGACTCCTTGTTTCTGACCAATGGGTTGCAGAAGAAACATGTGTCGGCATCCCCCTGGTCGACCATTTTATGAGCTGACATACTAATCCACTGAGTAAGAAAACTAAAAACATCAAAGCAGTGAAATAATGCCAGTTAGCATCAAGAACGTTAAGAAACCAGCGGAAGGCCCGCCTATTACTAATTTTAATATTAAAAGAACTGCGGTGTAAACAGCTCCAAATCAACCAATAACGCAGCATTCAGCAATTGCTTGAAAAAAAAAGAAGAAGAAAAGGAAATAGTAGTGGTAAACGGAACGAAGTATTGATACATTGCATTTTGTTTTGCAGTTTATCCGTCCGGAATACTTCAAGGTGTGTTTTACCAGTACGGGCTTCCACGGTAAGTAGCGCAACGCTACTTGAGCGTTGCTGAGGTACTTCTCAATATGCGCTGCGTCAAACGTATTCGGAAACGTCGCTACTATAGCTACGCGCCGACGTCTAACCATTCTCTCCTATGAAAAGTTTCCCACGAAGCAACGAATAATGACGCTTGAACATTTTCCTGCTTACAATCAGTGACGTCATTATTTATATTTTTTTTTTACGTTCACGATCGCCAAGGGGTAGACTAACGTATGAGGCGGAATTTAATCTGTTGTAACTATCTGCTGCTCAGCAGTTTTTGTTGCAAGCTTGCAGAAAACGTATCACGAGGGCGATAAGTGGGCGCAAGTTCGCTCTATTCGCTGTTTCACTAACAGTACAGGACGAACAGCACACACTCTAATCCAAATATAACTGCAATTTGAAACTCTACTGCAATTGAAGTCGAATATATTTTCACTGTCCATACGCAGTTCTCTTAACTTTGGAGCAATTGGCATGGTGGTTGGACATGAAATGACTCACGGTTTTGACGACACAGGTAAGTATCACAACAACGTGCTTGTGCTTAAAATAACTTGTGCGAACTTATCCATCAAGGGATTGGTATTTTCGTCGCTAAAGGTAAATCGAAAATTGTCTTGCACATCACTGCGCTCAGAAATTTTCTGTAAAGCAAGACGTATTGAATTTTTTTGTACGTGCCTCGTTCATAAAACACAGCTAGGAATTGTTTTACTTCCCAAGATTCTAATCTAAACTAAGGCGGCAATCATGAACACTTTCCTCGGTACAATACACGTAACTCAAAGAAGGCGACAGCCTCGTCTTAATGTGCAGTACTCACTGACTGAAATGGGAAGAAAGGCTAAGTAACGCACATACTTTTTTGTTCCTACAATCTTCAGCTCATGTACTATTGATGTAATATTGGTTAGTATACGTGCACGAGAAAAAAACACCACCTTTAAAGGCCAAGTTCACAGCTACATGACGTGCTTGCAGCGAGCAAATACATGTTTTAATTGACTTAATTCAATGTTTACATGACCTACTCGATTCCGCGACCACTGTACATGTGCGTTTTTCTCTGCCTTCGAAGGAAGCCAGTTTAACGAAGACGGAGCACTGATACAATGGTGGAGCAATGACACTCGTAACAAATTCAACGAGAAAGCTAAGTGCTTCATTGATCAGTACGGGAACATCACGGACGAACAAGCCAACACGACGGTGAGTCTTAGAACAGGCTCCCAGAGGCAAATTCAACTGAACAGTCACTGACAATCGGCTTACGGTAACTAATGCACACAGGCTAAATCCTCAAGAATGCAAGCCAACTCTTTATTCGTAAAGAGCCGAACACAGGGTATCAGGAGGGATATGAGGAAAACTAAGCATCGTAAAACGCACAGAAGAGCGGCACGAAAGAAAAGTGGAGGTGTTATTCGGATTCATATCTTGCGAGGATAACGGAGCTAGTTGAGAAGAAATTAAGAACTACGCGACGTGCCATGGAAACAATAACGATAGGCGTAACTTTAAGGAATAGACAGAGTAGAATGGATCAGAGGGGAAACAGGAGTAGGCGACATCCTCTTTACCATTAACAAAAAAAAAATGGACCTGGGCAGGTAACGTAATGGGCAAGAACAATGCGTAGTGACAGCAACTGAACGTGTAGCAAGGGCAGACAAAAAATTAGGTAAAGCGATGAAATTAAGAACCTCGCTGGCAAAAAGTCAAACGAACTTGCACGGAATAGGGTAAATTGGAGATCTCAAGAAGAAGGCTGCGTCCTGCAGTGATGACGATGTTGATTATGATTGCGGAGGTTATACTGGTAGTTTGCTACCGCTATTTTGAGAAAGGCGAGGAGCATACATGAACGGAAAGAGAAAATGAATCACAACATCAAGAAAAATGTCATTCTCATTCTTCGGAACTACTGTGCATATGTCACATAATTATACCTCGCTAACACGAAAGCTTGAGCAAAATTTGGTCTACCTATTGAAGGAAATAGAAGTTGGAGGACGCTTGAGCTTCGCCTTTGAGAGTGGGACACGATAGCGCCACTGGGTGCCATTCGCATAGCCTTCGCATAGAATATTCATTAAAGTTAGTGCGTTCTCTATAAAAGGCTGGACTTATTCGAATTTCCCCGTAACGGAATTTTATTTTCTTGTTCATTCAAATTACAATCCGAACTTCCTTGTGCGTAGGCTTCCATTCATACGTAGTTTATGGTTATTCTGACGGACTTTGCTATGATACATTAGGTTTTGTTCACTAATGCCACTGCGTCATGGCGGAGACTTGGCGTGGTCGGGTGGTCCATGAAACGATTGTAGTCCGTGGACGCCTGGCTGAACGCCGAAGCCGGATTGTCTGCAACGCGACCACCTTAACAATATCGCGTTAAATATTTGGTCTAGGCAATAAATGTATTCCCATGAGGTGTCGATGTTGACACACCAAAAAGCATTGCTCTTAATGACTTGGCCACATTGTTTTGCTTGTTAAAAGCCTCTTGTTGCCACTATTTTTTAGGTTAGTTTCTTGCTCGAATCCGATTAGGTCCTGTCTTAAGTCGATATGGAAATTGCCATTTTCGTTGCACAATTAACCTTGCTATCACGCACAGGAGGTCCCATTTCGGTTCGTAGCAGCGGGACCCCCTTCTCTATACACATACGTATTTATACCATTGTTTGAACTCAAGTAAAATTATTCAGATTATTCTGACAGATACCATTTCGATTAGCAGCGCATGTAATGAGGAAGTGAAACATTCTATAAAAGCAGTCACCAACGAGCGGTTTCTCAGTACAAAAATCTACGCACGGACACAATTTCCAGAATTAGTTTGACAGTTCCTATGCGTTGTAGTGAAAGCATTGATTTTCCAATAACATCTTCTAATAATTGCAGAGGTGTGCAACTGTCAAAATATTAGAACACGAATGGAAAACGAACATCAAACTTGGAATATCGAATATCTAAAACACAAACTCGCCCTTAGCAATGATAACATTCTTTAACACGTTATTACGCTATTATAGCGAAATACTTCACTGTGTGGAACGCAATGTCTAGGCTACCTTGTGAGATCGCAACTATATTGATATCCCAGTGTCAAGCAAGTGATAACAAACACTAAACACTTTGATAACGGAATATTAATTGTTCCACATAGCCAGGCCGCTACAATGCACTCCGATGAGATCCTACACGAGGACGCCGCACCGAATGTCAGGCCAGCCCGTTTTGATTGCTTGTTAAAAACGAGTACGCCACCATGCTTACATAAAGTGCCTATGGCACCGCTACGCAAGTTGAAGACGCATAGCGCTTCCGTGCAATTCCAATGCCTGTTTCGGCACCTCGCGTATAAGTGCGGAAGATCACTCATTTACGGCAATGTTACTGAATCACCCACTCAAATACGTTGCGACTGTTCGAATCACCTCGAATATCCGAAAATTTCTAATGTCATTTCCGAACCGAAACCGCATATTGCAACATTCGACTAATATTCGAAACATCGAAATATTTGCGCACGCCTAAATTGTTGCTTTCTGCAACTCGCAAGAACTGACCCTCTTTTTCCAATATATTAATCTAAAAAAATTGAAGGACCATATATCAAAACTGGCCCTTAAATTTTGTTCCATAATATGCCCTAACATGCAAAATGAAGCCTCGACGTGTCCACATATTTCTTTACTGGCCGCAGGAGCATCAAAATACCCAATATTTTCAACGAACGAGCCCCTTCGTAACGTCATCACGCATTGCAAAAATTATGCTTTTAGGCAGGCTAAGCAATTCTATTTCGCATACATTCAACGTTCGGTCGAGTGACTGATGGTCCTTTCTCTCCCGATGCAGCTCAACGGAGAGAACACAGTGGGCGAAAATATCGCCGACAATGGCGGCATACGAATGGCCTACAAGGTGAGTCTAAGGATACACGCTTTTCGGGCACACGAACAAGAATTTTCAGACCGGAACTTCCGTGGTGGCGTTTCGCTATTAGTTCCAAGTACTGTTGGCCGTCATGGCCGTAACGCGGTGGGTTTCGGCTCGGAGTACACATTTTGAGCATCCTGCCTGTGGTATAGTGTGCAATATAAAATAACTACGCAATATTTTATCGAACACTGTGACAACGTCCATATAACACGAGTAATACTCGGTTTGCATGAAGAATAATGTTATATGCCTTCCGGAGTGCAGCGACAACGGGAATTCTCGCCCACAGTAGGCTCTTCCTTTGTGCCTGTTGGGTGTGTTAACCGCTCTTACAGCACTGTAAGAAACCCTTATGGTACGTATGAACATCAATTAGCCGTAATGTGTATTTCTCTGCGACAAAACAAACGACTGTACACTCACGCCTATATGTCCAGTGGTGCAGTGAAGTGTCTGCAGACACCACCGCGCACCACTGCATGTGTGAGATAGTGATGCCGATCAGACCGGTAAGCTCACGTTAGCACAAAACTACTATATTTGTACAAACGCGGCTCTATTCGATACGCTTGGCTAAATGCCCAACAATGGCACAGGCCATTTCCTTGCTGACTGCTTTGCATTACGTAGCCACAATGCCTGGGAGCTGCCCTATTTATTTTCTTTTGAGGCAAAGAACCTTGTGCACTCGGGCTGTCGGCCTCTCCTGTCGACGTCTCCTGTCGGCGTCGCCTGTCGGTGTCGCCTGTCGTCGCCGGTTTCATGTTACGGCAGGCGACACCGACAGGTTTCACGTTAGTAGAGCTGCATTACCGTTGGATTTGAAATGAAAGATTTTTTTTTTTGTGCACCCTTAAAAGCTAGTGTTCGAAAAAGTGCGCTGCTCGGCATATGCTCAAACATTCCATATGTTGCTCAAAGCCCCGCTTTAATCATTTTCTAGGCTTACGAAAAGCTGCTGAACGACGAATGCGGTGGTGAGGACACTCGCCTACAGGGCCTGGAGAACCTCTCCGGAAAGCAGTTATTCTTCGTCGCGGAGGCAATGGTATGATTATTTTGCTCCTAGGAGTCGATGATATCCAATGTTTGACGGCCTGGGGAAATGCGCGTTGAGTGGACGTGAAAACATACACCGAAGAAAAGGAAAGAAAACAGTTTAGTTGACGTTTCGGATTCCCATACTGCATTGCGTTACGTCGACACCCACAATACTTAGGATCTGTCGTATTCACGTTACGCCAAGCGGGGCTTATCGGTGTATCTTTTCACGTCTACTCAGATTCCAAAGAGTTACTTCAAAAAGGGTAAAAATATACATATAACCCAGAGAAAGAAACAGCAAGGAGAACCGTGTCTCAGGGCCAAAATGTGACAATCACGTGCCCGGCCACACCTGCCGTTGGAACGCCCCTACTGTGGATGATAAATTAAACTTCAGCGTACTAAAAGCTTCACCGATATCGTGAACAAATGTTATGGAAGCCTTGATACACTTTATTGCACTGAACGAACAAGAGAATGTGCAGTTCGATTCCAAACTTCTCGAAACCCCCTTCTCTCTCTCTCTCCTTGGAATAAATTATGCCACTAGGGCCACTAGTTACTTCACTTTATCTTTGTCGGTGTTCTTATGCACAGATCAGTAGCACAGATAAACGGGCGAGTTGGTACGTATTCATGATTAAGAAAACGGCGCAGCACACACAAACGAGATACTATAGATACTATACTATACTTCGTGTTTTCTTCTTCTATAGTATCTCGCTTGTGTGTGCTGCGCCGTTTTCTTAATCACCTTAAGCACAGATGCCGATATTTTCTTCATTTTTTGAACTTAACCCGAACAAAGAAAGCACCCCTGGGAGCATGTCTACGTGATCACGAAATCAGCGAATGCTATAGCTCTCCCTCAGGTGACCTAGTCGACTCTCTCCTTGTGACACACTTTGTTTAAAGGAGAGCAAATTATCTCCACCTTTATCCGAAACCAAATTGCGACTTCCCTGGTATGTTCGGTGCAATGATATATCGCTCGCAAGTCCACTTGAGCGCCCACGAGTTATCGGCACCATTTCCTGACCATCTTTGAAAAGCATTGCAGGTCACTTTTCAAAAGGACTCGTAAGCAATATCTTTTTGTAACTTGCCCGTGCAGCAACCAGCATAGGTAATAAGGTCCTGTATAAAGTGGCTAGGCCCAGAGACCCACTTTTCACTTTAGTGATGACTGAATGCCCGGACATCCTCTATCGAGCACGCGGGTAACGGCCCTGGCTCTCGGCACAAGGTCACTCGAAGGTCGCCAAGAGCGGGAGCTGAAATCATTGAAGGCTTGAAAGCGCAATACAGACGCCAGATAGACGTTTGTAAGGGAACAGCCGTTTAGGACAAGTTATCCTTACACAAATACGACTTAATGACCATTTGAAAGCAGGGTTGAGTGTGTTTTTGTAAACTGTCTCGGTGTTATCTTATCTTCGCCGGATGAGTGCTAACAGAATGCTCAACTCAACACACAAGCGCGAGAGGTTCTTGAGGCGTTTTTCATTCACAAGTATGGCAATATGTGCGTCGCTAGGCCATCGGTTACGTCGCACCAACTGGAGATTGATTATTTAACCGCCCATCTCTAATCGTCCACGCGGTATTTATCCTTTTCTTTATATATGTGTTTTTTCTTCAATAAATCTTCAATTGCTAGTCTGCGCTTGTGCGTGTGTCTTCCTTGTCCCTGTTTATTTGGCGCAGTTCGTCTCTGACACAAACATGCTCTTTCGCACAGGTGTGGTGCAGCAAAATGCGTACCGAGAGGCGGCGGCTTTTGATTCAGTATGACACGCACAGCCCAGACAAATACAGGTACGTACGTTGAACCGCACCTTTGTAACAATAACAGAGCCACGCCGAGGTACAAGAAGTTAGTGGCTCGAATGATCTCGCCATGGCTACGGAAGCACAAACTTCTACAAACAGAAGGGAAATACAGCTCACAGCACAAAAACATGAAATTTATGTTTAGCCCCAAGCAACATCAAAATAAACAGTCAGGTTCTCATATGGATAACAGATTTTTCACGGATAGCCTAGACACCCTTCGTGCTAGAATTAGTGAAATACATTCCGTTGGTGAACACTATTTAAGCCAAAAAACACTGCTGCCCCATAATGTTTCACTTTTCTTCTTTCGTGACAAGTTTCGCCCAGGGAGCCTTTTCTAAAAAGGTGTATACGAAGTCTTCGTCCTCTTGTCCTTCCTCTTTCCCGTCCTCATCTTTTTCCTCCACTTCACCATCATCGTCGACTCCCTCCTGTTCTTCTTCGTCGTCATCTTCTTCCTCTCCTTCTCAGTTGGTCTTCTCTTCGTCTTCATCTTTTAATTTTTCATTGCACGAATTATTTTACCTGGCTTCAGCTATATATCAATACGCTAAACCAAGCTGTGTTTTTCTTTCTTTCCTTTTCAGAGTGAACATACCAATGCAGAACATGCTGGAATTTTCTGCCGCGTTCAACTGCCCCTCAAATTCGACAATGAATGCAACCAATCGATGCCAACTATGGTGAAGGATGCTGCTGACGTACCACGAGAAAGCAACAGAGAGAACTCCCGCTACACATGTGCGGTAACTCAGGTTGCTGCTAAAATATTAACTTCTCAAATAAAGCATTTTTTTTCGCACAAACAGTAGTTAGTTCTTCGTTTGCCGGCGTATTTCTGCACTTCGAATGAAGTATTGAAGCAGACGTCGTAACCCTGAAGCATTTAGCGTGTGATCCCTGGAGGGGAGGCCAAATTAGATACTTTCATCAAAGTGGCCACAGGTTTCAGTCGTCGCGCACAAACTCGACTTTGCAGCGTAAGTTGATATGGGTTCCTAACAGTCGCCGATTTTGGTGGTCACGGTGTCCGCCGCCGCAGTGAACGTAGCCGCTACATGAGCCTCAATGTGAAAAAAACGAAAAATCAAAAAATATAAATCGACTTCCACAATTTTAGTTTACCTTTTCTATACAGTTCTTGAAATCCTAAGCGGGAGATTCTCCTCGCTGGAAAGCTGGACGCCGAATCTGCTTTTGGCGCTCGAGAGTTCAGCTTCAAGGCAAACACTATTTCAGAACAACATATACCAAACACACACACACACACACACACACACACACACACGGCAAAAAAAAAAAGAGAGAGAGAACAAGACAAAGGAAGACAATAACAAGCCTCCATAATACGAAGTATTATGGAGGCTTGTTCGTCAAGAGTATTATTCGTCAAGAGTGAAGACGAAAACCTATGAATTTATTTTTATTTTTATCATTAAATCAACCTGCTGCCATTGGCCTCTCCTTTGGCTGTGATCGCCGATGATGGCAGAAACAATCTTACTTACTTTATTTTTTAATTATGTCCCCCTCGTTTCGCTATTCCTTACACCTCTCCTTCATATCCTTCTGCTGTTTACCCTCAAGTTAACCCTCTTTTTTTTTTTCCTTCTACCTGCGATACCTTGGTGGTGCAGGCTGGCTATCCTCTCTATGCCCTTCACGCACACACACACATCCTGTGCGAAATGTGCTGCGACAGCGGAGCCGTTTCTCCCACGTTTCGCTCGTAGTTGTCTATGACCCTCCTTGACTTTTCACCACCCTCCTGGAACAATGACTACTTCGTTTCTTGATATCTTCCTTTGCCATTGAATAATCACTATCGTGTAACAGTGGCCTGAGGGGAAGAGTGGGTCGACCGCGGCATGAGTAGCGCGTTGAAGGAAAGGGAATGCTTCATCATGCGCTTCTTTCTTTATTTCCTTCTTTCTCTCGCGGCGTTCCCGCAATCATTACCATGTAGCAGTAGGCTGAGGACAACAGCTTGCTTGGACAAGGCACGGCATTGGGCTTGTTTATCTCTCTTGCGTGAGAACGAGACTATAGCACGCAGGGTTTAAAGAAGTTTCTATGGTGCACATCATAAGCGCTCTATAGGTTGACGAGTGTGAACGACCCGTTTTCTTCAAGTCACTCAAGGCAGGTAAAATCGTCGGAAGCTGTTCCGCTTTTCCCTTCTGCGCAAGCCGGGCCTTTTCTTTCTTTATTTTTCATTTCTTCTTTCTTTACTGTCCTTCGCCCAATCACTATCATGTATCTGTGTGGGCAGTGAGTCGAGGGCAAGAGCTGGTCCGCTTTTCTCTTCTGCGTGACAGTTCCTTGGTTCTGCAGAGAACGCCGATGCGCATGGACCAAGCTCGACTTTAACAGCTGCTCTGCGAAACTAGCGCCAGGTCACTAAGGGTTCGCTGCTTTTTGTGTGAGCTATTCAGATGTCGTGAAGCACAAATGCGTCTTCTCAACTAGAATAAAAAAGTCACAGCGTATCCACGGAGTGAATGATGATGAGTGGGCGAAGCTCCGGAGGTTCATCGTAGATCGTGCCGAGTTCCGGATTAATTTAGTTAACGCGCACGCTACGAATCCTTATGGTTCAACTATGCACAAGTGAAATCTCCCACCGGAACTTCATTGCAAGTCAAGATCCAGTGCATATATATATATATATATATATATATATATATATATATATATATATATATATATATATATATATATATATATATATATATATATATATATATATGGGTGGCCGGTGAACGGTTCTCCAGCGCGAGCAGTCGGTATTTTTCAATCAAGAAACTCGCTAGAAGACGCTGCCAGCGCCAACGTTGTCTCTCGCGGGTGAGGGCGCGTCCTCCTTCTTTGCGAGCTGGTAGCGCGTTCATCGAAGAAAGAGCGTTTCCATAGTCAACGCGCGCCTTTCGCTCTCTCTGTCTTTCTCTCTCTCCCTCTCACAAGACAGCAGATGGAAGAGTGAGAGAGCTCGCGCGCCTCCAACACGCGCCCTCCTAGTAGCGCGTTCCTAGTAGGTAACGCGCTACTACAACGGACGGACAGACCCAAACCTTAAGGAGCATCGCCCCTAAAATAAATGAGTTGTAGTCGCCATTTCCTGGAGATGGCTACCTTTTCTCGTAAGGTGCTGTAACCTTTAGTATTTATTACCACTTAATTTATGCTACAACATACTAAAAAAAAACAGTTACAATATGGCAAGCTAAGTATAACTTGTCGCAGGGCGAGTTGGTTCATGCTTCAAACGGCAAAAACAGGGCGCTAAAGAATGACGCACAAAGAAGAAAGTCCTCTGTGTAACCTCCTTTGTGCGTCGTTCTTTAGCGCTCCGTTCTTTTTTTCCTTCGTTTGATGGCAAGCCATTGTAGGCAGTTTGTCCTGATAGTAATATAGTTTGTATTGACAGTTTGTTAGTGTACTTTCTTACCATAATTATGTGGCAAATAAATTGTTATTTTTAGCGAAAGCGCGTCTTTTTTTATATCAGATTTTCGACCGCATGATCGAAGCTACATATTTGTATCCGATTCGTATTTGCAGAATTTGATGTACGTACACTTTAGGTTACTTCGACTGGCTCTCCGATTCTTTCGATTTGTTATCACCTAACCACGCTGGCTCTTTCTTTTACTGTGAAATAGTTGCCACGACGTGCTTTTGATCGGGAAGAACCTCAAAGTACATGTTCCGAATGCACGACGGCAGATTCAAGTAAGGGTTGCAGGAATGCGTCAGCCGATAAAGGTTCAATAACATTTTTGACGGAAAAACACAAACTTCATTAAAGATCAGCATACCTTAGCGACTTCCTTGAAATTATAAAGGCACAGAGGAAAATGCAGAGACGTTTCCTAGTACGGAGTAGATTAAAAGAATGCAAAACTCCTCAGCCGCGTCACCTATGATATTCGTCCTGCCCGATGAATCATAACGGCAATTGTTTTCGACTTAGCGCTGTACCACTACAGCGAGTCAACGTGCGAGCACCAAATGGCAGTTATAGAAAAACCGCAGCACCTTACGCTATAGGGGGGCTGTTATTTCGTGCGTAAAAGCACACTCGGCAGAAACAAAGATTAGATAAAGGGCGTTCGTAATCTCGTAATAAAGCACTGACACAGCCGAAAACCACAGGTATTGGTATTCCAGACTTGCTGGACACGAAGCCACGACTCAAGATTGCCGTAAGTGTTTCACGTGCATCCCTGCCTGTCGCTACGAAAGTGCTCAGAACTTTTCCTTTTTCTGAAGCGCAGAAGAGAGAGGAATAACCAAATGGACAAACTGAGAACGTTGAAAACGATGAAGAACCAGGAGTGTCGCTGGAGCCAAAGATTTCGGCAAGTGGACTTGTCGAGACATTGGCTATAGCGACATCTCCTGGTCTTCTTCGTTCTCACCAATCTCACCATCGATTCATGCCTGCGTCTACCGCTGAGCTTCCGTTCTAGACTAGATTTAAATTTAGGATAGTCGTTGAAACTGAACTCGATAGAAAGCGATATACAGCGGACGTTCTCACCGGAAAGCTAAAAAGAAGATCGAGAATGATCAATATCACAAGCGCTTTTATGTCGACTCTAAATAACTCTTACTCTAAATCTCTAAATAACTCTTACAGGAGATGACCGCACGTTTACAGGCTCAGTTATTCGCACAATATTAGCACTCAGAGGACGATAAAAATCAAGTCGACGTTGTTTCTAGCCAGCTAGCCCAGCAATCCGTGCTCCTCGATATATATCTCCTTCAGGTGCGAATCATGATAGTGTGTCGACAATTGCGCAAAATATCCACCTATAATTTCCGTAGAATTCCATATTCTATTGCAAGAAAGTCAACGCTTTTATATATGCGAATGTTGGCGAGAGAGCACATAATTTCACTTAGAGCGCAATCGAAGATAGCATCATTCTGAAGTGACTCCTGTTTTACTTTGTCATGAAAAAAAAAAAAAAAGATCCCAAGTGAGAGTAGAAACTTGCGTGTGGTTTCTTTTTCGCTGTTTTCATTACGTGCCAATGAAAATTATTCTTTCCACGCCGTTCCAGGAACGTACCACGCCGACCCGCTCACCAAATGTGGTAATGCCTTCAGAAAAAATGCGGCTGATCGCTCTCAGACTAATCGCTGTAACATGAAAGTCGAAACGAGTTTTCACAAAAAAAAAACAGTGGAATTTTTATTGTACACCGAGGTGTACTTCCCCATTGCTACGTGTTTCGCTCGTACGGGGATGTCTGACGTGGCTGAACCCACGTTCACGCGTCGCCTCCATAACATCTATGACCGTAACGCAACCCCTTGTGGTACCTCAAGTAGTTTCCGGAATAACAGTCAATAGAAAATGACGCATTACAACGGCATCAATCACGTTTACTTGCACATCAACGACCCGTCAACGTCACTGCCGTACTTGGGCGCTTAACGCAGCAGTTTCCATCACGCCCGAAGAGTAGTCGGCGGGGAAACGCCATCCACGAAGAAGGGTGGCCGGTGCTCTACCACTGCGCTATCGGCGCACATTGCTCGAAGCTGTACGAACGCGGCTTACATTGACCCTTACGTCGTTTCTTTTCTTTTTCCTCAATTCGCAAGCCCCGCGCCACGCGCGCGCATCGAAGCGCATTTTGTAACGGACCTGGAACGGTGCCGCCGTCTAGGAGAGACGAAGTATAGCTGCAGTGCTTCACGTCACCTTTCCTAGATGGCGGCGCCGTTCGAAGGCAAAGCGCGCCTCGATGCGCCCTTGAGAAGCCGGACGAGCGCATTGAGGAAGAGTGACAGAGGCGAGATAAGAAAGAACATAAGACGCGTTCATACAGCTTCGAGCATGTGTGCCGGTAGCTCAGTGGTAGAATGCCGGGCACCCTTCATCGTGGAGCGGGCTGCTGTGAGTTCCATTTCCAGCGCATCAGCAGAAATTTTTCTGCGTTTTACAGCGAAAGTTGTGTACGTCTAGGAGAAAGGAAAATACGCTCGTGTCAGAAATCTTTCTGCTTTTTACAGCGCAAGCTGTATATGTCTAGGCAAAAGGAAAATCCGTTCATGTCATGTGCACAGAAACGTCTCCACTGGCTGCGCCGTCCAGTGACGTCGTTCTCTGCGTCGTACCCAAGCAGGCCCGCCATTGGCTGCGCCGTCAGTAAAGCGCCCCGAAGCATAGCAGAGCGAGGTAGAGAGGAGCAGTGAAGCAAGCCATAGCGGGGCATGTACATACAGCTGCTGCCGACGCCGACCGCGTTTCTCCGCGCTCGAGCCGAACGCGCCTGTGCGCCGTCAATGACGTCGTTCATCCCGTCGCAGCCCAGCCGCCGAGCCAGCGCGCAGCGGTTTCTACTTACAACTTCCACATGGGTATGCGACGGATCGTACGAACTCCCGAACAGGAGACACGTTTCGAAGAACAGCACCGCTAGGAGAACCGTGAAAGACTTCGTGTTCGCCGGATCGATGCTGCAGTCCGAGCGCAAGAACAGGCCCGGGTGGCCAAGCGCAAACAGCAACTGCGCACAGAATACGGCAGCCTTTCAAGCCGCGCTAAATCGCGAAGCGGAACGCAAGCACCAATGGCGAGCGGATGCCGCTAACCACGACGCCGAGCTATGGTGGCTAGCGGAGCTAACTCGAGAGATCGAAAGCAAGCGACAACGGCTAACCGGGGAGGCAGCGTTGCGGGCAGAGCACCGCCAACGTGGCAATGGCGAAGCCAACAGCCGCCGGAACCAACGGCCGGTTTCAGCGGGACAATGAACCGCTCATTACACTGCTTTATGACCGCGATCATGCGAGAGCAGTGTGCGGCATGTGAACTAAACGCTGTGGTAAACCCAAGATAAACGTGCGTGTAACTTCATTAACAAACACAAACATGTAACCAATAACTGAGAAAGCCTTCAATGCACCTGTCGGGATTAACCCGCTGCTAAACAGCGGAGCCGCACGTTTGGGCTTCGCTGGTTAACCATCCGTACGGAGTGCTCGGGCGGTACCTTTTTTTTTCTTTGATGTTCTTATACGTGCGTTACACTGCGTCACTTCCGTTACGGACATGACGTGATGGGGTCGTCGTGGACCGTTGCATAAACCATTTTCGTGCTTGAATGGAACGACGGAAGCTTGCATTGAAGACATCGCTGAAAACGATGACCCACAGGAAACGTCGCTAGAGCCAACGTTTCGACAAGTGGACTGGTCTTCGTCAGGGCAACAACTGACCCTGACCGGGCACGTTCACTTGTCGAAACGCTGGCTCCAGCGATGTTTCCCGTTCTCCATCGTTTTCTACGGCTTCTTCATCAACAACAGCTTTAAAGGTCATACCAGTTTTTCTGGCAATCGTATTAAGCGCATTTCGGACCTTTACCACACCGCTCTGATTCGTGCATGCTTGTGTTCTCATTGTGTTCTCACCATTTCAATACACAGAGAACCGAAGCAGCAAGATGAAGCTCATGATATTTGCAAGCCTGTTGACATTTGCGGCGTTGTCTTATTCGACACCATTGTACGCAAATCACGAAGGCAAGTTTCTCAAACTGCAGGACGTGGTAATAAGGTCCAGTACATTCCAAGGGCCTATTTACACAATGCGACATTCTATTGTGTAGTGGGAGCTAGGCAAAACACGTGGAGAGTCTTTGCAAATGTCACTGATGACCACAGCTCTATTTCCGAAACAAAGATCTCGCTGCTAACCAATTCGGACATGGCTAACCCAAGCTTAATTTGTGAAGATGTCTTACACCAACACATAGCCGTACACACACAATGCGGCTGTGGCGGTACTACTGTAGTTACTACGCTTGCCTGCTACCCGAAAAGACGGAGGTGAGATGCCGGCCTCAGCAATCGTATGTCGATGAAGGTGAAATGCCAGGGGCACGTGTGATTAGACTTAGTAGCACGTTAAGAAACCGCAAGTGGTCAAAGTTGCCGGAGCAGTGCTCTACGGCGTGCCCCATAATCATGTCATAGCTTTGGTACTTAAGAGACTCCAGCAATTGCTATCGCAACGCGTCTCGACTAACAAAGGCCCTCGTTACTGGAGGATTGCATATATATGTCGGTTTCCGTTGCAATTCAACGATAAATGGTGCCTACATGTTGACCCTGCAAGAAATACTCTAACAAAATCGCATAAATCAGAATATTGTGCCTCTAGTTTGTGAGCATGACCTGTGTCCTTGGGCGGTTCCTATACATCAGGTACAAAGATGCATCAGGCGCAAAGGTGCACCACACATCAGGTGGAAAGGTGTACCACACATCAGGTGGAAAGGTGCACCACACATCATGTGTTTCATACATCAGGTGCAAAGCTGCGAAGGTTACGCAAGTAATCCATAAAGAAAGGCTAGACCACAGCGGAGCTGGTGGCCTTCCCATCCTGTCCCCATCCTCATCTTCAATTCCGTTTCCCACCTCCTTGCTACACCGTAGTGTACATGTGTATGCTACAATTCACCCTATCGGTTCCTCATTTGCTTCTTCATCACTCTCAAATCACTTCTCACCCTCCATTTCCCAGCCCTCGTTATATACCGCAGCGCTGGTGGCCTCACCCTCCTCATTTCCCTGCTGCTAACCCTCACTTCTTTTCCGCATCGCCTTGCTATACCACACTATACATGGGTATGCTATGGTTTACCCTCTCGCCTTCTCATTTTCCTGTTCTTCGCCCTTACATCACTCCTCCCATCCCTAACCATCCTTTTCCACTTCCTTGCTATACTAAATAGGGCTTACTGTGTGCTTTACACTGTGCCTTCCTCCTTTCCCTTCTCCTCATGCTAACTTCCCTTTCCCACCTTAGTGCTGTACCATAGCATGCATGGATAGGAACAGCCAGCTGTAGCTTGGTTGTTGCTAGGAAATGCTGCGGAGTATTCTGCAACGACGGCTGTTCCTGCTCCAGCTTAAACAACTACGCTGTTAGAAAACTAATATTTGGGGTTCTTTAGCACCTCCTGACATCCCACAGTACACGGGCCTCTTGGCCACCACCGAAATACAACCTCCGCGGTATGGATCGAACCTGCGTCTTCTTTTGGATCAGTAGAGGACCGTAACCACTGTACCGCCACGGTTGATAAAGGAATGCTAATGTATTCTGCGTTGCCTTTAAGTCGTATGTGTTCTCGGTTGGGACCAAGACTCACAACACTGTTTACACACAGCAGCTGGCGTAACACTGCTTCAGGGTTTGCTGAAGAGGTAGGAACACAAACAGTGAGGACTTCTTTAGACACACCTAGGTGCACAAGAGCTCCCAGGCCTGCGCAGAGTAGCCAGCACCGTGACAGAGTACGCTAGACATTGCTGCGAGGCCACTCGTCCTTCCTTGTAAATCATCATCTTCCGTTGATTCTTCTCCTCCACCCCTTCTCCTTCGTTGTCGTCTTCCTCCTCTTCTTAGTCGTGTTCTTCTGACTCTTCTTCATCGTAGTCTTCTTTCTCTTCCTCCTCCTCCGGCCCATCATCATCATCATCATCACCACCACCACCATAATCATTTCTTCTTCGTGGTCCTCTTCTTGCTCTCACATTTTGCGCCACCTCTTCTCTATCCCCTCGTGCTTTTTCCCTTGCCTTCGTGGATGAAGGCACAGCCGACGGCGGACGAACATAAAAATTTCTTGAAGCGCCCCTGCTACGATAACACCCGTGGCTGAGAACACAAGGTGTCCAACCCGGTGGGAAGTCAGCGGTGGGTAGCAGCACTTGTATTGAGGTGTATGCAAATCCACACGGGCATGGAAGCTTTTATTTTTCTTTTCTCTCACAGTGAGCGACAGCGTTTGCAGACGCCAACTGCGGTGACGGAGAACACAACTGCCACCTAAATGTCATTGTAGTGAGCCCATAACAGCTTCTGTATTATAAAACATTCATTCATTCATTCATTCATTCATTCATTCATTCATTCATTCATTCATATCACCCTCCATCACCAAAATACACGAGGGGCAAGGGCGAAAAGACGACACATATGTAGCCTTGACACAAACTGTACCCTCGTGAACACATAGCCAACATCAGCCCGAAGGTCAGGTTCCATATTTAAGGCAAAAAAAGTGTAGCAAAAATAAGTACGAAGCCCGAAAGTCTAGTAAACGAACACAAACGAATATTCGAAAGCGTGAGATATCTATAACACAAGTCTTTTCCTGAAAACAATTTCATTATGTCACATCTAACAACTGCTCTGAAACCAGCAGCCATGCCTTCTTATTCCTTTTTCATTTTTCTGTCTAGCAAAGTACGCTGTCTGCCGAGAGAAAGTCTGCATCGATCGAGGTATGTGCTCACAACCTAACATAATATCTCATTCAATGCATGAGTCATTAAATTTATCATAAGTTAGATAGGTACTAGAACTGCTGACGCTTTTCACCAACTCTCCGTTTACTTCCTGCCAAACAGGTAATTATCTAGCAAGCCATTGTTGAACGTCGCTGAACAACGTCGTTGAACCAATTTCTTTGCTTTGCTTTTGCGCCTCTTCACCTGGTACGGTGATACGCGTAGTAACCAATAACAACGCAGCGAGTGTTGTCCTGAAGTCACGTAAAACAGGAATGTGAAATGCGCGTCAAGCTAAAGAGCGAAGCTCAAACTAAAGGAATTCACGAGCAGCAGGAAGAAGGTAAAACAGAAACGCGAAGGGAGGGAGGTTTATCAGGAAAGGTTCTGGTTGGCTGCCCTACGCTGGGGCTATAGACAGAAAGAGACAGAGAAAGAGAGAGACAGGAGAAAAGGAAACATATACGACGCATGAACGCAAGGATAAAAATGGTCCAGTTGCGGTGAATGCATACTGCCCTCCCCGTGCTCACCACGTGGTAACCAGTATCCATTCCTGACCACGGCGACTGTATTTTGATGAATAGTGCGACCTCAGTGATGTCTAAGAAATTGCCTCTGGTGAATAAAAGCGAGAGTTGAGGTGTTCATAGTAAGATAAAAACGAAACGGATGGGTGCACTACTTTCCACAACAATTCCTGCGCAAGCTCGCTCATTATGACGACGCCCAACATTTGAAACGTCGAGTTTCGGCGACCGTTATTGAGTCAAACTAAAAAAAAAGACACTTTCGAAATCTATGACGTGACGGCGACTTGGTGCAAAAACGTGAAGGCGGCGTCGCCCCCTGTATTTTCTTATTTTCAGTTTTCACGCTTACTAAGCGTTCTCTCGTGGCAACAATGGTGCTCCTGGTACTGTGAAAGGGTAATTTGGTATTCTCTCGTGGCAACAGTGATGCTCCTGGTACTGTTAAAGGGTAATTTGGCAAAATACGAAATATCTTTTTCGCTCTTTAAAAGTGTCCCTTTAATGACATCGCGCTAAAGTAAACTGACGCAGAAGAAGGGTCGTTGCAAACCAGCAACAATAACGCCTACATTTCTTTCCAGCAAAGATGATAAATGAGTCCCTGAACACGTCTGTCGATCCTTGCGACGATTTCTACTCATACGCTTGCGGCGGCTGGTTTGAGAAACACCCCATACCGGACACGAAGTCGAGTATCGGGAACTTCATCATTCTGAACGATCAACTCCAAATGACTTTGAACCGTAAGGAATCTCTTCGCATTAATGATCATATCGTAACGTGGAATCGATCAGGAGTGTGTGAAATATATTGCATGATAGCTCAGCTAGATTAACACGGAGTATACTACATTGTACGGAAAAAATTTTTGTCACTTCATCGTCATATAAGGAACCTTTAAATTAAGAGTTCAATCGTTACGTATCGATGAAAACGATGTAGAACAGGGAATGTCGCCGGAGACAACGTCTCGACAAGTGGACTTGTCTTCGTCAGGACGGCAAATGTTATGCGTCTTTCTCGATATTCGAGTTCACTTAAACCACCAATATTAATACTTTTGGTCTATTGGAAACAAATGCCTGTCGTCAACTGCGGTAACTATATACTGGAGTCGCATTCGAGTGTTCCAGGGATTCATAGATGCCTACGAGTCCTTAGCCATCGCCTAGTATATGTAAATGCGAAAGCGTAGACCATTGGTTGCCGAACCCAGTACCTCGATCTTCGAACACGAAACCTTTGGCAGTTGAACATCGTGCGAATGTAACTTGGCACAGGCTGCAGAGGTTACCAGTTAATCACGTGCGGCGAACACCATCATATGCCTGGCCTAGGGATGCAGGCGTATACTGTCAGCTTTGGGATAGTTGGCTCTCACGTAGCGTACGTTCCCATGTACCCATATTTAAATAAAAGGAAACTGTCAGCCAAAAAAGTAGACGGACCATGACGTGCAGTGGGCGTTAAAGAACCCCAGATGGTAGGAATTCGTGCGGCCCTCCATTATGGCGACTCTCATAACCATATCGTGGTTTTGGGACGTAAAACCCCGGAAATCAAGGACCAGGGCATAGGCGGTCGGAGGGAAATTCATAAACCGCGACATAGCGCTGCGCGAAGAGGAGGTCAAAGTTCAACGTCACTCCGGCCACTTTCGGCTTGAGTGTCCTGATCGAGATAGCAGAGCGGCGTTCTGGCCACTCAGCCGCTCTAGCCGCCTAAGCCAAGATCCGTTTATTTATTTTTTTATTATTTTTCTTCCCGAAAGTACAACGCGCGATTTCATCGTCGTTAATGGTGAACTAAACGGCGCGGATGTCGAGCTGTTGCTGTCAAAACTTGTCAATGAAAGTATTTTGCAAACGAAACGGAAAGCTCTTCATAAGAACTATATTGCCGACTTGCCTGTGGAAAATGAAATCGGCTTCTTTTTCTTTTTCAGATATATTAGGAAACATCACACTTGTAGAAACCGACCAAAATATAACGCAGAAGGTTGCTGCGGTCTACAATGCCTGCATTGGTGAGTGTAAAGTTGAGGTACACGTCCACAAATCGAGGACTGCGGTGAAGCATTGCGTTTCACGAAAGCTCGCTGCAGCCAAAGTTTCGACAAAGGGCACTTGATCACCGTCAGTGGGGCGAAGTGACTCCCTTAACACTGTTTTCAATATGACTATACCAACTTACCTGAACGAAAGTGCGTGGACAAGAGGGTCTTGCATCTCGACCTCCTCGAAATGGCACGTAGCAAACGTAATTTTCCTATTTTAACTGACGGCCAACATAGAGGCTTTTTTTTGTGCTTTGAGCGCGTAAGTGCCCCACTTAATTAGGCATGGAATTGAGTGCAGACAGTGCTAATTTGAATTTTTCTTCATTCAACTTAACCGTTCTTACCTATCTTATACAACGATCGACTATACAATCATTACTACCTTTTAGTAAGCCTTTCTACATTTCCCGACATTTTTTTCCGACCATTTCGTTTACATTTTTTTTTCCGGGCCACGGATTGCGAACCTCTCCTCTATAGCCTTATATAGCTGAAAGCTACCGCCATAAAATCTGTTGCAATAGGAAAAGGCAGCGTTATAAGAGTGACCGCAGGAAGCAGAATTTGAACCGAGGGGCTGGCATTTCTTATGTAGGAACTGTCGAACTAAGGTAATACGAGAAGATCGAGCTTACCGACGCCGAAAGTGCGAACGTGGACGTCTGCAACAGTGATTAGCCATTTCCACTGTCACGCCACTTCGAAGCCTCGACCAATTCGTCCTTGCGATGCAACCTGGTGGCTTCCTGGTTAGAAAGAAAAAGAGAAGAGTACCAACAGGAGGAGTTAGCCATGTTGACAGTTTATAGGTCAGACAGGGTAAGTTAAAGGACAGCGGCGCAATATAGAAGGACGAGACAAGGGAACAGTTACCGTCGCATCGTCCTTATCCTGCGTAGCGCCGCTGTCCTTTAACTATGCACCAACTAGCCCAGCAACAAGTTCTATGAGAACTGGCTAAGGCCGGATAAGAGAAGAAAGCTATTTGCACAGAGTGGCGGCCTTTGCAAGCAAAGGATATCCCACGTTACTGTAATCTAGTAACGTGGGATATCCTCAATCCAGACTTACGCAATACATAAGAATGCCTGTTACGGGAATTCCCGTTATGGCGGCAGCATTTCAGTGGGGGAAGGGGCGGGGGGGGGGGGGGGGTGCAAGAAAAGCGTTCACTGGGCCTCGCAGTGCTTTGCGTTTCCCGAAGCCTCGAGACCACGAGGAAATGCGGGTGTGCCGGAGACAAAGCCGGACCAGCAAAGCGTCCATCAGCTTCTACTCGCGCCACTAGTGCAAGCTTCGCTAATATTTTTCTTTTTATGTCCGACATCTTTTTCGCAGAGGTTCCTGCAAAGGGAGATCAACTGCCGGTTCTGCGCAGTTTAATGAATAATTCTGGATATGGTGACTGGCCCAAAATGCCCGGCGGAAACGAAACAGATTGTCACTTTGCAAATTGCACTGATTCTGCAAACATCTCCTTGTTCACCTTATTCACAATGTCCGTCGGCAGAGATCTCACGAAGCTCACGTCCTACGTTGTTCAGGTAAGAAACGTTTCGTTTTCTATAACAGCGAATTCCACGTTACTTGTTGCGTGTGGCACATTATGTCGCTTACATAGCCGCAGGAGCTCCAAGATATCGGCGGCGTTCTCTGAATATGTTACAAAACCGTCTCGCGGGTCTTTTGAAAATGCACCATTCGACGAGTGCTGTATCTATGCTATATTTCCGGTAGTTGCCTCAAATGTAATGCCTGTAATTTAGGCGCGGTTTAAAAGGTACAAGTTCATGAATCAGTGCACCGCACTTCCGACGCATAATATAAACGTGTCAGCAAATGACGATACCGTATACGACATGCACAGATGTACAAAATAACACAGCAAATTAAAAAAGGAGAGAGGGGGGAGGGAGCAGTGTAGTCACCACGAACAGCGGAGACTAAAACGAAGAAAAGCATCAGCAGCACGACATGCCACAATGTGGTATATGCATAGTAAAAATAATAACAAGAAAGAAGAAGAAACGGTATAATCGCATAATCGACATAGCGAAAGATAGTTTGTCAGGGACATAGCTATCATGAAGAGAGCACAAGCGTGAATGCAACCGTTTTAAAAGCAAGGCCTTTCTTGGCGAACTTGAACAACTTTGACCGTATCTATCTATCTATCTATCTATCTATCTATCTATCTATCTATCTATCTATCTATCTATCTATCTATCTATCTATCTATCTATCTATCTATCTATCTATCTATCTATCTATCTATCTCTTTAAGGATAAGGTAGGTTTATGCATACGGGCTTTAATCCTCTGAACAAGAATGAACAGCGTCTCTGGGAGCGACAACTATGTCGAAGTCCAGTCTACTTGCACGTCTATGTCACGTTGCATTATCGCATGACGTCATCACCGACGGCTTTCGTACTTCGCGTGCTCTTTCTTTGTTCCGTCCCTATAAGCGTCGGTGTAACCACGTGCCGCTGATTCATGACGTCACCGTGAGGTCACATCTGAAATCAAGTGGCGACCTCATGACATGGTCGTCTTATTTTCGGCACCATGAGCAGTGAAAGACTTTTTTTTATTGTTCTATGGGGCATACAATGTGTCCGCATTAAAAAATATATCACGCTTGCCACTGTGAAATGATTAGTTGACTTTCTTAATTTTCAGGTTGATCAATTAAGTTTCCCAACGGTCGGCAGGAATCAGCTCATCCGTCCGAACGACACAGGAAACGTGAATATAACGAAGGCTTACAAGGCACTTGTAAGGACGGCAATCAAACTTATGAAGCCGAATTGCACTGAAGAGGAAACGAATCGGCTCGCCGACGAGCTTGTAGATTTCGAAGGACAGTTGGCCAACGTAAGAATCAATCCTTTTTCTTTTCTTTATCACCGTAGTTTCATGTTCTCAAATAAGGTTATCACTGCCGCTGCCAAAACATCGGACTGACATTTTCTCGGCTAATGAACGAAAAAGAAAAAAAAGAACTATAACTGGCACAAATGCACAGAGGTCGCCCAAGATTATCGTGACTTATTTTCTGATTTTCTGGTGTGTACAGCGAGTGGGAATCACGGAACCAAAAATATTTATTCTCAACTCGTACAAGTCGAAGCGAACGTGCCATTACTAGTAATACCATAATGGAGAGCTCCGAATTTATTGCGACTGCATGGAAGTTGTCGTGAACGTACCGTGGAACAACAGCAACGATAACAGAGGTGACGAGAATTAAGTGTGTACGTAACAAGCGCACCAGCACGCTGCGATATCTGTACCGGCGTGTCTAGCTTAAACTGTGCAAGAATGCAACCAATGGCGTCTCGTGGGGGACGTCACATGAAGGCGGGCCCGTTGACTTGCGCGCGTCAGGTGAAAGGCTAAAATATGTGATTGGAATACGATTTCACTTGTCGAAGAACGCACTCGAAGCGCCCAAGACTTCTCGTTTCCTTGCATAAGTGGCGAATTCTTGAAGGAGCAGCACGAGTTCAGCCCAAAAGACAACGGATGTAATGCCTAGGAAACGAGAGTTGACGAGAGTTGCGATGTGGGCTCGTTGGTGGTTGATATTAAAAGCTTTGGTGTAGCGCCAAAACGACACGCGGACACAAGAAGGCACATATAGCGCTGCGTGGTGTCCATATGTGCCGTCTTGTGTCCGTGTGTCGTTTTTGCGCTACATCAAAGCTTTTAATATGCCTAGGAAATCGAGATGTACGGTTGGCCTAAGTCGAGGAACCCATGACGTGCTGTGAGCTTTCTCCTGCTAGTCATACTTTGAGCGGTAGTGCAATACAAATATGACAAGTGAACAGGACAAGCGGGAACTAAAAACAGTTCATGTGTGCGAAATCACTGCTAATATACGCCCGAAAGGAGGAGGACAGACAGACAGACAGACAGACAGACAGACAGACAGACAGACAGACAGACAGACAGACAGACAGACAGACAGACAGACATGTTAGGTCGTTTTAAGAGCAGAGCGTAATTGTTTGCATGCATGCTGCCCAAGCAGTTTCTGACACTATCACTGGCCCTAATGGGCAGCTTTTGAGAGTCATTTTTTATATTAAGCGTGCATTAAATTTTGGCTATTTGCAGTTGACGGCACCTCCGGAAAAGCGGCGCAACTTTTTAGAACTGTATCACAGAACCAACATCAGTGCATTAGAAAAGAATTTCTCTAACGTAAGTAAATCATCTTCGTTTTATTCTTTTGCTTCTGGTCATTCTCTCAAGCCAAAACCAAAAACTTATGTTCACCACAAACAAGGCACAGTGTTCTGAATCTCATACTGCACACACGGCTGTACGGGATACTCTTGCAGTTGTGCAATGCAAGTTCCAAGGTCATACGTGATTTTATTTATTTATTTTATTTAAAGAATACTGCAGGCCCTGAAACGGGCCCAGGCGGGGGGTAAATGTACAAAGAAATACAATTAGTCAACGCGAACAAACATTATGAAGTGTAGAGAATACATAGAGCAAGAAATAGCTGTAATAAATATAAAACAAAAGCAAACATGAAAAGGAGGAAGGAACAAACCATATAAATATAATGAAGCAGCAATGCGAAAAGTAAACAGCAAAAATGGCAACACACTGAAATAAATGTAAAGTTCAGGCATGCTTGAAGTTATGGCCATGTTGACAACATCGTGTCCTACGATTAGTTACACACATACACATGAAAAAATGAAATAAAACAATTTTATTGAGTCACTGCAGTAGCTTATTAGACTATGGATCAGAGAACATGATAATCAATGAAGGTATAAAAAATAAATTAATCACACTAAGGTCAAACAGTTACACGCTCTAAGAAATCAACGTTAGATAAATCTGAAAGAGGTAGGTTGTTCCAATCTGTTATGGTGCGTGGAAAGAAGGAATATTTGAAAAGATTAGGTCTTTTCCGATAAGGTGTTAAAGAGCCCGCGTGTCGATGACGTGTTCTACGAGCTGTAAGGGGTTTTAAATAATGACTTGGTTCTATAGCTAAAAGATTATTTTTGAGCGAAAACAGAAATTTTAGTCTACGTATTTTCCTGCGTAACTGAAGCGTTTGAATGTTATGTTGTGTCATTAGACTAGAGGGAGAGTCACTGTTACGATATTTAAAGTAGATAAATCTAACAGCTTCTAACCGGTCCTGTAAACGGTCTTATTCAATGAATTCAAAAGCACTATGAATAACGTTAACAGACCGAGAATTAAGGAACCGTATCAACGCGTGTAATGTTTAATGCCACAGACATTAATTGGCAAAGTCTCTGAAAAGCATGCGATGGCTTGCAAGGTGCTGAGCCTTCGCGTGCGAGCAGCGAATCTAAAACGTTTCTCTCGTGTGGAAACCAACCTGTCAATGTTTGTGAGACCTCGCTGGAAAGCTGTGCGTTCTTGGTATACTCGCGGTCTGTGGTTTGTGGCTATGTAGCGAATGCCACGGAGCCTGAACACCTGCACGCATGCGCCGCGGCATGCAGTCCAAAATTTCTTTCGCGACATATTTGCAGTCGTTTCTACCAATACATTGCATTCTTTTATCAATGTTTGTCGCAAAATATGCGGCATTAGTTCTCTCCTTATTTTTTTTTTCGTTTTTGGAGCCACGAGTAATTTTTTTGAGAGGTAGAAAACTCTCACCCTTAAGTTTCCTGACATCAGTAAAGATTCCCGAATTTCCTGAAGATTTTTTTTATTGTGTCAGTTTATTCATCTATGTATTTCTGGGCCTATTTGCTGTATATGTGAAGTCATCAATTATGCCACTACTTTTGCGTCGCCCTGGTGGGATGTGGGCCAGTAAAGGCGCGTTTAAATCGCATCTTTTTCTTTAGCATTACACGTCGCACACTATATCTTAGTTCATGTACGGCCATAAAAATATTCTATAGTGTAACCATTTGTGCTGAAACAAGCTCAGACCACACTTCAAACATTATATTACTTTACGCTTAATGAGGTAGGTACGGAAAGAAAATGTGATAGAGGCAGCAGCCGTGACGGCACACGCAGTAGTTAACTTTCTTTCACCCGAAATCTAAACGTAATCGTCATTAACAGACACTCTTTATCGAATACTAATTGCCGTTTAGTCATGCAGTTTCACGTTTAGCCATAGTTTGCTTACGATGTTTTCAAAAATAGTAATTTAAACTCTGTTTTCCTCAGGTTCCTCTGCTACGCTTGCTTAATAAACAGTTCTCGTACGTGAATATCACGCTGCACGAAAACGAGACAATAGAACTCTTTGCTCTGAATTACTACGAGAAACTAAACAGCTTTCTTGAGCGTGTGAACTGGTAAGTAAACAGATATTCGTGTATTTACTCCCATAGCTTCTTTTGAGAAAAAAAGAAAAATGCCAGATTCAGAAATAAAACAAACAAGCCGCTTTCCATCGACGTCACTGCTAGCAGCAACAAAGCCTTTTGCGTGTAAATACAGTGTGCGCTAGCGCGCGTATATGTGACGAGCAATATAGCCTAATGTCCTGCAAAGCTAAACATCCCCGCAAGCATTTATCACGACTAAACAAAAACAAGGAAGCAAACGCGCCACCAGGCCGGGCCGTTCGGTCTATTTATTATCGTGCTCTGCGTGACCTGCATAATTTAAGATTAGGTTTCAAACGTTCTTACTGTTATACATATAGCAAATCTCGGCACGACCACAGAATCGACTTCAACGGAGCTGTAGTTATAGACACAGAATGAAATCCAGGAAGAAGACTTTTTGCTGGAATCGTGGTGCATTGAGAACACACCTGGAGACATCAACAGGTCACTGGGAACTGTGCCTTCGCTATATGATCACGACGTTCGCGATGCGAGGGCAAAGAATTCCCGTGCAGCGAGCACCAAAAACGACGCCGTCGCTGCGAACCAGACACTCACCTCCTGAAGAAGTCAAACTGAGGCAGGTCGAAACGTCGGGGAGTCTAGGAAACTGTGGCAGGAGCCATCATACCTAGCAGTATTGTTGAACGCAGCCAAACAGATCTCCGCTGAAATGTTCACGGTCAAGACCTTGTTCTGGGACGTCGCCCCATGCGACGTTTCTGGTTGGCTTCTTGGCATTTCGGCCGAAGAAGAAAAAGAGAGTGACCGGCCTACTAGCGGCGCAGAGATCAACCAGACACACAGAGCGTGGCCTCCGCGATTAACAGCGCGCCAGCTCGGCGATTAAGTTGACGAGAAGAAAAACTACCGATATTATAAGGTATGAATACGGGATTTGACGTCCAACGGGTTCAAAACCTCGCCCATGGCCGTGTACCTAGAGCGGGTGCCTGGAATGGGGTCAATGAGGGAGCGGCTGTCATCCTGCTGCCGGTGGCTAGAAGGCACATAGCCTGCATGTGCGCCAAAACGCGTGCCCAGGCTGCGTAAAGCTAATGTCTTCTTTTAAAGACGATAGTCTTACTTCAGATAGTTGAATGCAGCCATCTGTCTTTTTGTTTGTCTGTCTGTCACACGATTCAGCCACCCGGCCAAAGTTTAAGCACTTGCCTAACGTCCAGCCATATTGAACTCGTAGCTGCGTTCATACTTGTGAACGTTGTCGTTCAAAAAGCAAATATTACGCATATCTGAGGCACAACCACTGTACGTAAGTATTAGGCGGTGTGTTCCTTTACTAGAAAATACATAGATGCGTAATTCTAAAGACCCTAGTGTTTCTCAGGCTGCGCTAAAACTGCGACGCCATGCACGAAAAAGGCCTCTGCCGACGATTTGGTTCTGCCACCTGGCAGTTGCCCAGGGATTTTGCACAAGCTCATGTTTCCCGACGGCGCTGCCAGATGGCGTCCATATCTCACGCAGCGTAGTATGGCCGGCAGAAGACTATCGTCTTTCGACGATATTTGCAGCGAAGCACGCAGATTCGCGGCCAATTTTTTGTTTCTCGATTGTATTTTCAGCGACACGCTGTACAACTTCGCCGGTTTGCGAGTCATTCTGGGTTTGGCCGGGCGTGCGTCAGAAGAATTTCGCAACGCATCGTTCGACCTGAGAAAAGTATCTTCGGGAATCGTCGTCGACAATCCGAGGTGGGAAAAATGCTTGAGCACGATGAACAGCATTGTGCCAGAGGTCATTGGTTACCTGTACGTCAGGGAAAAGTTTAGCGAGGAAGCCAAGAAAGAGGTAAGAGAGCATGCAACTTTACAAACGCTTTTCCCGAAGCCGTGGGATGCGACGCTCACGACAATTAGCAGTATTAAAAGATCCAAGCACGTTTGGTGCAATGAAAACGGCGCGAACAGCGAAACTTCTTTTATCGTCAATGGTGACGTAACTGGACAGGGTGTCAAGTTATCTGACGTCATGACCTACATCACTTATGCTAGATACGCATTCCTATTTCGCCAACATGTTGGTTCCTTTATCAACTGGCAATGTCTTCACAATGAATTAATGCATTATCTATCTATCTATCTATCTATCTATCTATCTATCTATCTATCTATCTATCTATCTATCTATCTATCTATCTATCTATCTATCTATCTATCTATCTATCCTTTCATGGCATTTCAAGCTATATACGTTTGCATATTTGCGAACTTGAACTGCCATAAAGAAACGTTAAGCGAATATTTTTCTTCTTCAAGAAAGTTTTATGCAGCGGACTTAAGACTGGTGATCACGGTGATGAAGAGCATGATGATGAATACGTCGATACCAAATGATATTTCATGTATTCCTACTTGCCCTACTGAAAACGTTCCTTTCCGAATTCCAGTAATTATATATTCTTCATACGACGTCCATAAAATTTGCAGATATTTGCCGTGTATTTTCCACATCTTTCTGTAGGAGTCTTACAAAAGCATATGGAATTATTGGAATGACCATACGGAACGTTTCAGTAGGGTGGGTAACTTTGATAAAGATCTTGCAATGATAAAAATGCTGGGCTGAAGACACGAAAGTAGTGCAGAGACGATACTGCTAACGGCCACGGAATATAGTCATGAACGTCATGTGCACTATTTTGTCCCAAATGAGAGGCTGAATACGAGAATGAAGTTTCATCCCGCGTCTTTGTTCTTTCGCCCGCAATTTTTCTTCAGGAAGCTGTATGAGCCAAAATATTAAGTCAAGCAGGCAATGAATGTTATTTTTTTTTCATGCACGATTGAACACTGGAATTGGTTACCTGCCGAAGGTCGTTTGTATTCATTTCTCAACTTTTTATATGTAGTTGCTGATGCATACTTTCTTTACGTATCTATATCTTGTTTTTCTTTGTTTGTAAGTGTTCCTATCTCTGCTTATCGCATATTCCTGCTCTGCTTATCAATCGCATATTTAATCTCTCGTTATCGCATTTTACACGTACGCCCACTCTTGTCATGGCCCTAACAAGCTGCAGTATGTATGAATAAATGAAAATAAAAAAACGATGATATCTATGAAATCGCACATACACACAGTCGAACATTGGCCCAGAAGTGATAAGCTTAACTGTTGCCTGGTGCCTTCTCTGCACCATTAAGTTAGTGAATGAATGAAAGCCATAGTAAAAAGAAACCACCAATTGTGAACATTTAGAATCAAGCCACATCGAGGCTTTCCTCTTTTTTTTTAATTTGAACAATTTAGAGTAGTTATCAAGTCACTCATCACTCATCGTTCTTCCTGTTTATTTCAATGGCAAAACGGCCAGGGTAAGCTTGTAGAGTGCTCTTGACTTTTCACATCCCCCTCTCCCTATCTTTATTGCGAGGGCGCAGCGAGGAATTTAAGAAACTTGCTTGTGTACAATGCATGGCACCGCTGTGCCCACGAATGTTAGGTATGTGGCAATTATGTTTCGTCGCAGGTGGAAGACCTTGCCAGGAGGATTAAGAGGGAATTCAACGAAACCCTTCTCAACAGCACATGGATGGATAACGTAACGAAAGCTGCGGCTCAAGAGAAGGTAGACGGCGATGTTTTCAGCTGCTCTCTCGTAAACCGCAGGACCTTTGTACCCTGTTGGCTAGCTCTTTCTTTTTCATATTAATGCGACATATATTCTAATATTTTTAGAGCACGGTTAGCAGGTCGTTTAGGGGAAATCATCCTGCGAGTTATATTCTGTTCCTTGCAGCATGGCTTGTGCTACAATGCAGCCAATGCGTAGTGGAAAACCAGGTCTTGACTGCAGACTTTGGTAATATCGGACGCCAATGCGGCGGTAGAGTCCAAAATTGCGCAAGTCTGCAGTCAAGTCCCTCATACACCTTTATAACCGCCAGCCACGAGGCCGCAAATAGCTCTCACTTCGAAGATTTAATGTAACGTCGACAACAACAATAAAAGAAAAAAAAAATGCGGAAATAAAGTTATAGCGAATATACTTGTCTTTCTCCTAGCGTAATTGTTTCACAGAAATGACGCCGAAATGGCCCATGGCTGCATTTTCCAAGCGTTGCATGGGCTCGATTCTTGGCATGGAGAAGTAACATCGACCCGAGCGTTTCAGCTGTTCTGTTACCAAATGCTGTATTTGTTTTAACTTGTACACTACTAGAGTAAATGAGATATCGACAAACAATATTCTGGCTTTGTTGCGTGGCTTGAACAAAAAATCTTAAAGGCGAACAAAGAAGTTGTTCATATGTGCTTGATTAACTTGTCCTTGCAGCACTTAATGAACCATACCTGGTTCCTTAACTGCTGCGGGGTTAGGCAAGCGTTTGCTCATATGTGGAGCTGCTTTGGTGCAAAATCCTACCAGTTGTTAGTAGTCAGCGCTCGTGTGTGTATTGTGTTGTTCGTGCGTTCCCCTGTCACTGACGCGCTGCGCCTGTTCGTTTTAAAGACGATAGTCTTTCTTGGAATACTTGAACGCAGAAATTTTGGTCTGTCTGTCTGTCTGTCTGTCTGTAACACAATTCAGCCACCCAGCCCAAGTTTAAGCACTTGCCTAATGCGTAGCCGTCTTGAACTGGTAGCTGCGTTCATACTTGTGAACACTGTCGATCAAAAAACAAATGTTACGCATACGTGAGGCGCAACATCAATAGCTATGTATTAGGTGGTGTGTTACTTTACTAGGTACGTAATTCTAAAGACCCTAGCGTTTCTTAAGCTGCACGAAAAATGTGACGCTACGCGCGAAGAAGGCACCTGCCGACGATTTGGTGCTGTCACCTGGCAATTGCCCAGGGATTCTGCACAAGCTCATGTTTCCCGACGGCACTGCCAGATGGTGTCCGTATCTCACGCAGCGTAGTACGGCCGGCAGACGACTATAGTCTTTCGACGATATTTCCAGCGAAGCGCGCAGATACGCGGCCAATTTTTACGAACCAACTCGGCAAAATCAGTCTTGCTATAGCGCATGCGCACTGGACAGATGACAGAAAGAGGCTCCGAGGTTTGAACCTGCTTTGAGACCATAATCTGAAAAGTGTTCATTTGTTAGTCGTTACCATGTCTCTCTCTCTCTATATATTTTTTTTTTCAGTTGGCGAAAATGATCTCGAAAATCGGATACCCAAGCTGGATCCTGAACACAACATATCTTGAGTTGCTCTACAAATACGTAAGTGCTATCTTAGTTGCCTACTGAATTAGCAGCGTTGCCAAATATTTAAGTCTTACACAACTAATATCAAAATCTCGCGAATAAATTTCATTAAAGGTTATGCAAGACACAAACATTTTAATAAACTTTCCGTTACACTATAGTTAGCTTCAGTCAACAATGCACAAATGTTGAGCCTAATTAGGTTACGTCCAAACGGCTGCGAAACGGGTGTTCTATTGAATGTAATATATTTTATTATAGCCATTTTGTTCATCTGAGGAACTTTTTTAAATGCTTTGTCACTATCATTTATTTAAAGCTAATCTTGCAAATGCTGACAACTCATACGGCCTAAACTGAACCTTTAAACTTATACGACAGTCGGCTGTAGCAAATGAGGCCACCATTTGCAATGGGAACGCTGCAGAGAAATTAATATAGACCACTTTTGGAACGGTCTGATTAAGAAACGAAATGAAACACGAGCTCTAAGGGACGCATAGAGAAACTTGGCGCGAGTGACTTTCAACTTTCTTCCTTGTGGTCTAAGGTGGCCTAGTTTGGAAAACTAACAGTTTGTAGTACGCACCTGGAGTAGAAATTTACGTAAAAAGCCAGGCTAGCATCTCTAAAATCATAATCAGTCTGTCTATCCAAACACGTGTGGAAAAAAAAAGAAAAAAATTACTTCCTTTATTGTGCTACAAGACAATCTCGCATTCATGGTGAAATATGTAGCTCGCAGAGCAGATGAAAACGTGTTTCTGCCTAGTGTGCGGGCTACAAATTTTCGCCACGAACGCCTAACAATTACCTCAACTATCAGTTTTGCTGGAAAACAGTCTCGTTTGCAACGTTGGCGCTGTAGGAACGCGAACTATTGCGTTAAGATAACGGAAATGAAACGCAGTGTTCATATCAGTGAGAATTTACATTAGCGTCATTTTCTTAAAGAACCGCAATCATCATCATCATAATTACAGCCATTACAAAGCCCACAATTACAGCCCTTCATAATTACAGCCCTTACATGACAATTACAGCCCTTAGAAATTACAGCCCTTACAGCCCTTACAAAGACTTCCAAAATTACCGGGTATGCTTTGAACAATCTAAATGTTTGAAGACGAAAAGTATAGTTGGACATTCTGCTCAGTGTAACACTTATGTAACATTAGAGAGAGAAAAAGCCTGGCGGTGCATACCCATACAACCCAGCGTGGGGTATACAGATACATGCCTATAGAGTAGCTGGTTTCAGCATTTTACACGAGGCCGTGTGCTTCTTTTTTCTTTTCTACATCAACGCGTAACCAAGAAACATATATATATATATATATATATATATATATATATATATATATATATATATATATATATATATATATATATATATAGTTCGGAAAGAAAATTTCCCTGAGCCCGAATAAATATTTTCAAAAAAAGAGATTCACACGATTAACAAAAACAATATAAGTTTACTGACGTTGCGGCCGGTGGACCGGCCTTCATCAGAGTCTACGACCCGGAATCCACTCTGATGAAGGCCGGTCCAGCGGCCGCAACGTCAGTAAACTTATATTGTTTTTGTTAATCGTGTGAATCTCTTTATATATATATATATATATATATATATATATATATATATATATATATATATATATATATATATATATATATATATATATATTGTGTCTCGTCGTCCATTTCTTTCTTTCCTTATTTTAGCATCTAAAGCTATGAACCACAACTTCAACCTTACAGGTGCCGAACCTAAACCTCAGCAGCTCCTTCCTGGTGATGGCGCAGTACATAGCTGCAAACAACTGGATGCAACAGTTATTGCACTTGCGAAGGGACTACGACCCGGAATCCATGTAAGAATCGAAATGCACTTTTTACGTATAACATTAGCGTTGTTTCGAAGAATATTGAACTAGGCTGCAGCGTGAAGCCCTTACTGAGAGGGATTCGATTAGTGCTATTCCGGATCAGCGAAGTGCACGTGATATGCACCTGTTTAGCGATGTCATGCACGCATTTAAGCACAATTCCGGTACCCCTCCCGAAACTGTGACAGAGCATATGCCATTTTCCACCGGGAATTTCATCGCAGATTACAAAACTTGGGAAGAGTATAGATTCTAAAGTAATACTGTAGTCCTCAGATGCCAAAAACGCATAAATATTCACAAAGGCCGAGACAAAATAAGTTTTGTTTTTATTATTCTTTCATGGGAAGACGGAGCCTCTCGCACGTTACTGTACTTGCATACCTATGCAAATACATGCAAATCTGGAAAATGATCAGTTTTCTGGCTATCAAGTTCTTCATTGGAATTTAAGGAGTCGTTCATGAAACACGCGTCAATTAAGCAACTATATAGTGTGGATGATTGTGATAGGTGAACCAACGCAGGAAGAAATACGCAGTAAGGAATACGAAGCGGGGATAGGTAATTAAGAGCGGAGCTCTTTACGCCGGCCGTCGGTTGTAATCCGCGAACAGAAAAACTACCGTTATCATCAGGTACGTATGAACTTCTATGAAGTGCGTGGCAAACAGTTCTTTCGTCACTTGTGCTCATGGCCGCAGCCCACTATTACATGAAGGCTGATGGGTTTCAGAGCATAGCGTAGATTGGTATAGTAGAGCAATGGGGTAGGAAATAGAAGTGATGGTGAAAATGAGGGGACAGAATAAAGCACTGCATAGCCCTGTACGGTGTAGTATAAAATAGTACGCAGTGGAGTGGGAGAGGAAAGTGAGGAGGGGGAAGAGCAAAGCGTATAGTAGCCCTCTATAGTATACCACGGTCGGTCTGCATGGAGGCGCGCGCTCGCTCCCTCCTTTGGTCTGGAGGCGCAAGGAGGGAGCGAGCGCGCACCTCCAGACCGGCCGTGAGTATACCAAGGGGTGGGAAAGAGAAGTGAAGGCGACGAGTGAGGGTTGAGCAAAGCATAGTATAGGAAGGGTGGGAAATGGAGGTGAGGAAGGAAAGGAGGAGGATGAAGACGTCTCAACCGCACATCATCGCCCGCCAAACCGATTTGAACCAAGACACGTGACCCAAATAACGCAGCATGACGTCACAGCTAGTCAAGTGACACGTTCCTGCCAAGACCACGTAACAGCTAGTCACGTGCGAAAATCGCGTGACTTAGTTTTCGCCGGTACCCGGTTGAGCCTTCCTCAAGGACCACTATTCCCCGGCAGACACTGAAGACAACCCAACCTTATAGCGAACATTATTGCGGCTACTCCGGAATGCCGCCATGAGTTTGTTCTGCACTGTTGATTGTAAGGCGTCCTGTAATTGTTCACTAGAAAACAATGGTCTAAATATGCCTTTTTGACCATAATACCATTTTAGCTTCAACTTGCATATACCTAAAAGTAGTTCGTGCTTGAGGATGACGAGCTTCTTGAAAATGGACCGACGATGCTTTTTGCGTAATAAACGAACAAGCTGGCCTGACAACAAGCTGGACCGAAAAATATCTTAGCTTGTCCCGCGCAAGATAAACCGGCTGTTCTTGAGTGGCTGTCCGCGACAAGCTGTGCACACATTCACGAACTGTTTTCGGCGTTCCCCTAGGCCAGGAGCCGGCGCGAAGTCCACCGTAATACTTGGTAGCAATACCTCCCTCGAGATAACGTAAATGCATTCGATACACTATAGTACATACCCTCGTTTCCGAGACATTTCTTTTAGAGCTTCCAAGAAAGACGCCAGCTGGCTTAGATAGATGGACGACATTATGAACGGTGTTGACACTGAATATATTTCTGCAAATAACGTTCGCGCATATCTTAAGTGCCCACCTCAAATGAAAAAACTGCACATAATAGCTGACCCGTTTGTTTCGAGGAGGTTTTTGCCGTGACCACTGTGCCCGCATAACATATTATAAGCGTCCGGTGCTGAAAAATGCCTACGCATAGAGTTTGATATAAACCTTTTAATTATAGTGTCGCTGGTGTATTCACTGTATTTATGCAGCATGGTCAACTGCAATGTTTCAACCAAGTATCTCCGTTGCGCTGAAATCTTTCTATTAATTATTAAATAGACGTACGTTTAAAGCTTTCACTGACCAGAGGCTCTTAATGAATGCTTTCAATTCCTCTAAAGTCGCATACTATTCGAGTGCAAAACGTTATTATGCAGTATCACGGCGACTCAGTGTCTCGCAAACGCGCCGGCGGAGTTTTCTGAATACTTCATAACAGAACGCTATTCCCAACTCTTGCTTTTGACAAAATTAGAAATATGCGCTTGATCGATCTTTAAACTTACGTAGGTGCCGTTTTCTCTAATCTTCTATTGCAGTTGGATCGTGGGACCAGCGGTTGTGAACGCGTTCTATAGTGCAACTGGCAACGAAATGGGTAAGATAATATTTACTCCATTGTGATTTCCCAACTTGGCCCACAGATTTTTTTTTTTTTTTTACATGGCTGATATCACTAGGTAAATACCGCATCTCTCAGTACATTCACCCTAACAAAGCCTAGTATGTCCTCCTTTCACACCAAAGTATTTGGAAAGCAAAGTGTCTACAGCGATATCATTGATCGACCGTATTGTCGTCTGATATTAAGTTGATCAAACTCTCAGAAATGCATCAACTGAATGAAGAAATGCGTGCCAGCTCCATGAAATTTTTCAAGACAACACTACCACATTTACTTGTTAGTATCGTTAAACTACATGCAATATAAACAGTACAGGATGAACTTATAACGTCAGGATAGGCAAGCATGGGGAACAGAATAGCATAAGTGTGTTTAACAGAAAGACGCACTTACACATTATGGTTTATTTTACAGTGTACCCATCAGGAATACTTCAAGGTGTGTTTTATCAGTATGGTCTCCCACGGTAAGTAGCACAGCGATTCTGAATTGCTTTTAACGTAGGCCGCGAATGTAGCGCCGCAAACATAGTTTGAAGCAATGTTATCATGACTGCAGAAATGTCATAAACATTGAACATCCGAATAATTCCTTACATGTAATAAGTGATGTCATGATGTTCACTAATGCCATGAGAGCACTAACTAATCTCGTGACGGTTCTGAAAATGCTGCAACAATTCACTGCTTAATTAGGAGGTAATGCTCATGTTGCTGCGAGCCTACTGTCTTCATTTGACATTTCACAAGACTTAAATGTCACGTCAACTCCAAGCTATTCTCTTCTTGACAAGTAGAAAAGAATGCAATACTCATACTGTAATTCAAATCACCGTAACTATAATCTTTACCGCGATCTAAATCAATTCAACTTTCACTGTCCATATGCAGTTCTCTTAACTTTGGAGCGATCGGTATGGTGGTCGGACATGAGATGACTCACGGCTTTGACGATACAGGTAAGTATATTTCTACAACTTACCTATGTTTAAGAAAAAAGGACTTATACCACCTTATCCATCAAGCAATTGCCATTTTCATCTCTACTGTATAACGAAAATGGTGTTTTGTACATCACCGCACTATAAAGATTCGTAAGGGAAGGGGTCAAGGGCTCGTTCTTTATTTGTTAGAAACTTGATAAGCAAACAGACAATGAAGCCTAGCAAAGCATAGGGGAAGTTACACTTATGGTATTGTAATTGTGGAGAAAGTAGAAAGGAATTAAAGTGGACGAAAAGACAAACCTTGCCTTCGGTGGGACCCGAACCCACGACCTTCGGATGTCGCGTCCGATGCTATACCAACTGAGCTACGTAGGCGGTCGTCTCCCTGTCCGCTTTATTGCGTATTTATGTACGTATTATCCTGGGAGTGTTAGGTAGCGCCACTCGTAGCCAAGGCGGCGTGTGTGGAACACACTTTCCATTTACCTTGCACTTTCTTGCCAGGAGGCGTCACGTAGAACGTGAACTTAGATGAGGTGGCTGCTGCCCAATAAGCCCTCGCATGTTACGTAAGGCACCAGTCTGCCGCTACGAGGCCCAAGCTATGAAATAACGAAATTATAATACAATTACAATACCCCAAGTAACTTCCCCTATGCTTTCCTAGGCTTCATTGTCTGTTTGCTCATTAACTTGTTTCTAACAAATAAAGATTCGTGTAAAACAAGAGGCACTGCGATTTAGTTTGCATGTCCCTTTCGGAAATTACAGCGGTTATTTTTCCACAATTCCAGTCTAACCAAAGGCAATCATCACATTGTCACCGGTAGAATACACGTAGCTCCAAGACGGCGACAGCCCCGTCTTAATGCACATGTGTCCTTTTTAGGGGCGAAGCTCCTCTTAGTCTAACCTTGTCACGCGTCAGGCGTCAGTCGTCAGGCGTAACCCGCGTACCGGGAGGCACGCGCTCGCCCTCGGCGCGTGCTTCCCGGCGCGTGCCTCTCTCTCTCCCGGCGCGTGCTTCTGCTGTCTCGTGAGAGAGAGAGAGACAGAGAGAGCGAAAGGCGCGCGTTGGCTATGGAAACGCTCTTTCTTAAGGCCGTTTCACATGACGCAGAAAGACAGCGATTTTGCTTCGGCGACTAGAGCGATCGCGATTTTTTTCAAAAAGAATCGCGATCGCTCTTGTCGCAACGGTCTGCGACGAGCGACCAAAAAGTTGGAATTTCGTCGCTCTGATCGCAGCGATCCGAACGATTTCCCGTCGAAATTGCGCCGAGCAGCAGCCCCCGAGCTGTTTCGCTGTCATGGCGGTGGAGTGTGTGTTTTATGATCGGAGCGATCGGAGCCGTGGATTACCGAATCTGGTATGTAGTACTATTAATAGCGACACGAGAAGGAAAAAAATAAAACCTCATACTTCGGCATTCCTCCACTTGTATGTTTTTATTGAAGCACTGGGTTGGTGTTTTAGCTTTCTTGTGTACTATACGTCTAGCTTTCGCTTCGACGTAGTACAACACACGAACGCATTTTGTTCCGTGCGCGGAGAAAGATTCCCGCTGGTTGATGTACTCGAGTTGAGACTCGACGCTATCGAATGTGTGCGACTTGCCTTGCATACACAAGCATTCTTTTTTTTCTCTCTCTCTCTTTTTGAGATTGCCTGTTGTTGCCGCACAGCCAAGGTATTACAGCACATACCTTGCGTGCACTCACACGCGCATTGCGCGTTGTGAATGCTATGAGCCTGCGATAATAATGATTGAGCACGACGTGGTCGCGAGGCATCCGATGGCGGGCTGCTTTTTTGTGCGCCAATTCGGCGAATGCTCTTGCTTTTCTTCCGCATCGAAATGAGGCCGCCGTGGCCGGAAATCGAACTCACATTCTAGCGGCGCGACACGAACTTACAATTAAGGTGCTTTGTCAAGAAGCCGAGACCTTTGTATGTCGCCGGAACTTTCTGAACTGTTAATGCATGCAGTTTTCATGGATATGGGGCGCGCTAATTAACCAGAAATACTTCGCCTTACACCGACGCCGTAAATCGGGCACGTCATTGTTGGACTGACTATGCGACCAGTAACTAAATTTAGATAATTTTGGTGTATTAATGTGTGCTTTATAACGTACCATATCAGGAATGCTAGCAGCGTCGTTGATTTACTTTCAAAGCGTTGATGCGCAACAAGTATTATTAATAGCAGCTTTTTCTTCTTTTCTTATCTCGTGGACAACATTTTTTCCTTCACATATATTTATACGCATATATTTATAGGATTTGTATATTTCCTGCACCGGTTCTCACTTTATATAGTTATAATTAATTGTAAAACCTTCATGGCATGTAACAACACTTCAAAGAAGATTACTTGTGCACGTAAATGTTTGCAGTGTACTTGTTTTCTCTTGTTTATGATATTCATTATAGCACATCACTTAAAAAGAAACACACACACAAAAAAAAAAAAGAAAAGCGGGCAAACAGCCTGCAAAGTTCTTATACAGTTCTTCTATAGAAGAAAATGTGAAAGATCACAGCTAATCAAAATCATGCAGGGAAGTTGCCTTGTTGCATCCTTTTTCTGTAGGTTATAGTTTCCTCTTGGGTATGGACCAGTGTTGCACATCAATAGCCATTCAGGTGCGAACGTGCATATTTAGGTGTGAAGCCATGCCAAACTAAATAGAAACAGCTTGCCGACATATCTGAGAATGGTTTCATTATTACATAAATCCTGCTTTTACAAGTGCATAACTTTATAGAATTATGCATTTTTCGAACATATCTTGTGATGAAATTAAAACACCATGTAACTTTGTCATGGCATTATAAAACTGATTTCTGCAAATGAAGTGTGTACGTTTGCACATTATGTAGTTTAATTTTATGTAATACGTACTGCAAACAAATAAAGGTCCAACCAGGAAAGAAATTGTGAGAACAACACATGTACATGAACCTCTTATTAAAATTAATAAAGGAAAAGCAAGTGTGCATTAATGCGTAAACATGACCGAACTAAAGTACGGCACAATGAACTAGGGATACATGGCAGAAATGGTGTGTCTCGGCAGTGCATGCTGTTTTGCAGCCATGCCTGGGAAAAAAATATACATCTTAAACAAGCGTGTTAAAAAATCTGTGCACTAAATGTGCATGTTAGTCGAGGGACTCTTTAAGTGTTGCATCTTTACTGAAGACATTACAAGGCCTAATTACCAGCTTATTAAAGTATAGGAAAGATTGCGATATTTATAACATTTGAATGCAAATATTATGTCACACAGAAGGGTCTTGCACTGCTTGTTCTTATGGAGTTGCAAACAACAGTTTAGCAGTGATGCCTCAACTGTCGCATTTGTCTTTCACAAGACTGTTGGCCTAGTTGATATAAAACAAGAAGAGAACAATAGGAAGAGTGGCACTTCCAGCTACTTTATTCAAGGCGCTAACCCAAGAATATATACAAACAGCAAGCATGCGCGGTCCCTTTCCAACCTCATATCATGCAGCAATCAAGCAATCTCATCTCTGGTGCATATAACATAACTGATGTATAGCTGATAACTGACAATTTGTACAGGCAACAAAACATACAATGATTCTTTTTTACAACTTGCCATTTTATATATTGTTTTAATCTGTCACTTGCCATGGTGGCTGTGCCAGTTTGCAAAAACAGAAAGTAAGCTCACGCTATATTAAGGCAAAAACCTTATATTACTATGTTTCAAGGCTGTGTTGCGCAGTACAAAAAACCAGAGTGTAGGCGAGCATCGAATAGGTGGAGTGCATCTCTCGCTTCACTGTAAAGCTGATAAGTATATCTTGCTGGTGCGGTCAGCTTTGTTGCCTTCGTATTACAACAAAGTTGACCGTGTCTTGCTGCAAAATCTCATGCCACATCATTGTAGGTGAAGGTGCACAAGGCTCTAGTTGCGAGGAAGACCGAGAAGGCACAACGCTGCAGAAGAACCTTAAGCAACTCAAAATGCCATTTGTCACCACTGCTGCTGTAACAAAGCAGCTATGTGTGAAACAGCAGCAGCAGCCCAAGAAACAGATCAATGGAACTTGGCATTTGCCTTTCACATTCCCTTGGAAATTTCTAAGCACCTGGTATAACAATAGAGCGTAAACCGGTATGGGCTTGTTACAATGCTCAAAATTGGTGACAATGGTGCCTGAAGCAGCTGTCCGAAACCGCTATCGCTCATAATGAGAAAAAGTCCATACCCCAACTCACCTGAAGGAAAACTAGCAATCTTTCAGTAATGTTTATCTCCCTTTCTGCATGCCTGTGCACATTTGAACCCAGCCCAACAGGAGTAGTAGCACTCACCCCCGACTCGGGGCCTTATATTGTTGTCAGTCGTCAGCTATGGTTCTATCGACAAAGACGAGGAGAATTGGGGGCCGGGGGAGAAAACACAGAAGAGCAAGGAGATGACGGCAAGGAAGGAGAGGATGCAGATGACAAATGAGAAGGAATTTGAAAAAGAAGACAATGGAAGAGGAAGAACAAGAGGGGGGAGGAGAAGCAGGAATGGAAGAAGACCTAAAGAGAATAATAAGAGCACATGCAGGAAAGCTTACACTGTCAATGTGCTGTGTTCTTTGCAAAGGCCTGAGAGTGTTCTTACAATGCTGCCCTAACTTGTCCCAGTGGCCCATTAAAGAAATTCTGTTGACATTGTGCAGTGGAGTTTTTCCTCTGAAAATGCGCACCTATCAGATTCATGATAGCCACCATTGGTGATTACTTCTCTATGCAAGTTACTTCAGGCAGTAAAACCTTTGCCAGGACAAAGAAATGGAAAAGGCATCAAGAGAGTGCAGGCGATTGCTTACCCGCAAAGGTTGTTGTGCAACACCAAAAAAGAAGCATCAAAATTCAATGTGAATGTTGTTTTTGTGCCCCTAACAAGCTCTCAAAGGTGTGTTCTCTAGACAAAGTGGCTGAAATGTGCAAGATGCACAGGAACAATTTCAGCACTTGCCAGTCACACAGAGCAGCTTGGTTGCAGCAGACAAGAAAACCTGGCATCCTACGAGCAAAGTGACAATGTAGGTGGAGACATGGTATGTCCTCGAGGCATGGAGAAGGCAGTATTTGAGGAGAGGAATCTGCTAGGCTGTGGCAGCGCGCACCATGGCCCATTCATGAAATGGTTTGGCAAGGAGGAAATTGAATTTTCTTTGCACCACGACAGATGAAACTTCCGGCAAGTGGTCATCTTTTACATGTCATCCTATGGGTGCAATGCATAAAAACTGCGATACCGTCTCATATATTGCAAATATTCTCAGTTTTCTGTCTGCAGCATCAATAAGTAAACTCTGTGGGCATTTTGGCTTTAGTTTGTAATAAATAATCATTTCAATATATGCTATACAGCACTTGTAATGAGCTGCATGTAGTGACTCCAGTGCAGGTCACACCTGCCGCTGCAAGTCCCTCGTTTGCATGTTGTGAACAGGTATGGGTAAATGGCCTTGGGAAGAAAAGGCATGCAGGATGCTGCATATTTTTTGTGATCTGCTGACTTTACAACTCTCACGGCTTCTCAGACTTTTAAGTGCACTTTTCGTGTTGCAACAAAGGCTTGCGCTCTCTGGGGTTTCCATCAGTGCCATTTTAGGATGGGACAGAAATGTGTTGCGCCAAACTACAACAGTAGTGCATCTAGCAAAGTGAAGCCGATTACTTTCGACGTTCTCAGTGGCTTGATGAAAGTGGAAGCATGGACTTGTACAATACTAAGGAAAGGTCGAGAGCTCATGCCCCGTAACTACGTTTGCTAGAAGCATTTCTCAAACAGTGAAATGGAGACGCAATGAAGGTGATCTTGGTGGTGAGATCTCTCTTGACAAACCTAAGCTGCCTGTTTTGTTACTAGATGCCATGCTGTCACTATTTTTGCACTGTCTCAGCTACCTGTCTCCTGTTCTCAAAAAGAGAAAAGAAATGAGCCAATTGGACCTGGCGTGAAGTGTGGAGAGCATGCAAAGACAGAGACTTTGGTGGTTAATGACACAAATATGCTCGCTGCTTGCCACTTTGAGGAAAATGATATGGTGCATCCTCTCGCCTCCCTTTGCCATGAGTCCAATGCCTCGAACAATAAGCAAACAACGGCATATGTGCGGTGGAAAGACAAGGAACGACACTGTACCAATAGTTCTGGTAATGACCAAACCAGTCAAGCCAGAGTTATTGAATAATTATAAGTTTTACATCCCAAAAAAAACATACTGTGCAGATAATTAGGTAATTGCTGTACATGCAACACCTTTTTTCGTTTATATAACAAATAATTTGCAGCCACCAAGGTCGCACAAGAAGCACATCAAGTACGATGAATCGGCACTGGCTAGCCTTGACAGGTGGAACCGGCAAGCTTCTGCAGAAGGCGTGAAGTGCGTGTTTCTCTCTCTGCGCCAAGCCGACTCGCAAAACAGAGGGTGTTTTGGCACCATGCCCTACAGCGTGATTTCACTGAGCTTCACTGAGCCACCCAAACAAATACTGTTTCACCTTCTGAAGAAATGCTCTGTGCCTCAAGGCCAATACAGCAGTTTTCTCTATAGCGGTGACCATCACACAAATGCTTCTCAATTCACAACAAGCGCATTTGATTGAGGAAATGCTACGGCAAGAAAACATTCTAAACTTCGAGAGACTCCCGAGATGGAACAGGATGGAGAGCAGTTTCTGAACCATTAGACAATGAATGCATGTCACAGAAACACAGTGAGCCCTGTTAATATTTCTGCTTGTCGACAGAATCCTTTTATTGCAGTAAAACCACGTATCTAAATATATAGGCTGTTTGGAGATAGTACTTAATTCAGGCCCTTATTGGCTGTTTTTCTGTTTTGCAAGCAATTCGGTTCTAGCAGAAAAGAGGCATAGCAGGGGAACAGTCTACTACAGCTCTAAGTGCATGACTACGCTACTAACTTGTTATAAGACTATACATCAAAAATACATTTCGTGCACGGCGTGGGGAGTGCAACGTATTTTGCTTCTTTAGACAGACTCCCAGTAATCTACTAGCATTAGGAAACTAAACGACATCCGTGTCTTCACAATGTAGTGACGCAACATACAGGCTTCAACACAGGTGACTGCAGCTCCTTATAAACTCGTGATGCTAGTTGTTACACATCCACACCACAGATTCCACGACGGACGATCCGCGACATCGATGTTCACAAAACAAACTATTCAACATCATGCAAGCACACACGCGCACGCACGCGCACACACACACACACACACACACAGAGGCGTCATTTTTCGCGGCCTTCAAGATGCGAGTTTTCGGTTACATGCGTGTTGCCGCGTTCGGTCACAACACAAACTAACCGTATTCCGTGCACAGACACACACATATACATCATTTGCAGATCCATAAATGTGGGCTTTGGTTAGATGCCGGCGTCGTCCGGTTCGAAGGCACTACAGTGTAGTAGGCACTTGCGAGCAAGATACACGAACCATTCGTTGACAACTTGATGCTGAACACGGAGGATCATGCTTCGCGCGCACGACGACTTCGAAGAAGAATACGCGGACCCTTCCTACGCGGCTACATCCATGGCGCAAAGTATTTTTTTCTTCACGACGCGAAGCAGCCGAAGCAGCTGCTGCGCCGCTGCCACCGCTATTTTCACGTCTTTACTGATGTGCGGGAGCCGCTGTTGCGCACACCAAAATAATTTACCCACTTGCAGCCGTTTTTAAATTACAATACATGCATATTCTTCAATCCTGTAAAACAAAAGTTAATAATATTGTAACGCACGGTTATTTAAACACATTTGAAGATAGCCGGTCGCTACTGTCGCGGGAAAAACAGTCGCTGCAATCGCAAGTCATCTGAAACGAAACCGCCATTAAGCGACGGGAGCGAACAGAGCGATTGGAACGATTTTCGTCGCTGCAATCGCAGCATGTGAAACAGCCTTTAGAGGAACGCTACCAGCTCGCAAAGAAGGAGAACGCGCCCTCACGCGCGAGAGACAATGTTGGCGCAAGCAGCGTCTCCTAGCGAGTTTCTTGATTGAGAAATACCGACTGCTCGCGTTGGAGAAGCGTTCACCGGCAACCCATATATATATATATATATATATATATATATATATATATATATATATATATATATATATATATATATATATATATATATATATATATATATATATGCACTGGATCTTGACTTGCAGTGAAGTGCCGGTGGGAGATTTCGGCACGATCTACGATGAACCTCCCGAGCTTCGCCCACTCATCATCATTCACTCCGTGGATATGCTGTAACTTTTTTTCTCTACCTTCGAAGGAAGCCAGTTTGACGCAAGGGGAGCACTGAAGCAGTGGTGGAGCAATACAACTCGTACCGAATTTACCAAAAGAGCTCAGTGCTTCATTGACCAGTACGGGAACATCAGCGACGAGGAAGCCAACATGACGGTGAGCAATAACCGTAAATATCGAACGAAAATCTGGCAAACTCAAAGCACCAAAACAAGCGCTCGTGTGACAAAAAAGTGATAACAACATTCCTCCTAAACAAACCAAACAATCGCACGTGTCACTATCGCAGATGCCTGTCTGGTTGGGATGGAACTGATAAAAAGTTGGAGGGCGCTTAAGCTTCGCCTTTAACAGTGGAACGCAATAGCACCATTGGGCCCCATTCGCACTGCCTTCTCAGACAGGCCAGACAGACCAGACACAGCAGACAGACAGACAGACAGACAGACAGACAGACAGACAGACAGACAGACAGACAGACAGACAGACAGACAGACAGATTCCAGGCCCCCGACGTGTTTTAGTCCATGGCCTTCTGTTTGAAACAAGCAGAGAAGTGGGCTCATTGTTTCATCTGTATCCGTAATAGCTGAGTGCATTGAGGACGAGGAAAACATAAGGAAGACAAACAGAAGGAAGGCACACTTGACCATCGAGGTTTGCTTCACCACATCACATGAAAGAAGACTGAACAAAAGGAACATCCGCGGGACAAGTGTGTCTTCCATTTCTTTGTTATCCCCTTGAATGCGCTCAAATTCTTGAAAGAAGTTTTTTTTTTTTTTAACAATTGCTTTAAACTTTTCGTAATGGCTGGCGCTCTTCATAACCAATATACTCATCTCAAAGGTAGTAGTGAGTTCAAAGCATCACGTGTCAAACCCACCGTTAAGGTTATGCCGCATATAAGACGACCCTCTATGCAAAAACGAAGCCTTGATATGCCCTCATACTTTCCATATAGTCTGCAGAAGCATCAAAATACCCGAGTTTTACATACTAGAACGAGCCCTTTTGTTTGTTTTCTCGTAATCCACCTCGCATCGCAAAGATGTTTGAACGTTAGAGGCAGGCTAGATAAATCTATTTCGCATACATTCAACGTTCAGAGAAATTACCTTTTATTATATGTAATAAGGACAGGTTGGTTATTAATCACGATTTCTTGATTCCCGGTACAGCTCAACGGGCGGAACACTGTGGGCGAAAATATCGCCGACAATGGCGGCATACGAATGGCCTTCAAGGTGAGTTCAACGCTTTGGGTTTTCTCAACATATTAACTCCAGCATTAACAAGCTGCAAAGTCCGTCAAATCATTTCAGTTCATTTTGCATTCGAATATCATTAACATTTTCCACCCTTCCGCATCTCTGGTCGTGTCAAAGCTTATTCGAGGAGTGACTTTTGCCACGACTGCTTTCACTCTCACTATATCGCGCCTATTAATACAATGTATAACCGGGACATGCTCGCTTCGAAACATGCTGTTTGTTAGCTGAGGGACTCGTGGCGCCTTGGGTAAGTTCGAAACCTACCACGAGTGACTGAGTTTGGCGGAGGCAGACATCAAGTACCGAATTGCATTCTCAAAAAATAATAAATAAACAAATAAATAAAGGTGACGCGCTCGACGATCAGGTAATGATAATTCGACTCCATATGACACATAAATGTCGCATTGAAGAATCAATCATCCCATCATGCGCGCCAACCACTGACATTCCCCGCAGAGTTTGACTGCAGTGAACGAAACAAATTTCCCAGGCCTGCGCAGCCTGCTCTCTCATCCTTGTTTGGTCTTTTCCCTGTTCCACCTTCCTTCTCCTCCATTGTCTTCCTGTTCAGCTTCCTCTTAGTCGTCATCGTCCGCTCCTCCTTTCTGAAGTTCGAAGGTTGATTTCTTGCTCTCTTGTATTCTTTCTCTTCGTCGTTGCGTTATTTGTCGTTGTCCTCTCTTCTTCGTACTACTCTACTATACATCGCCTTCTGTTTTCCTCTTCTTAGTCTCCTTCATCATTCTCAGTTTCAAATATCATTCATCACTTTGTTTGGCAAAGACACAAGATAAACTCGGGCAACTCAAGATCTTATTAAAAGTTCGACAAGGACACTCGGGCGATGTCCCATAAATGAGGAAAAAAATACGCGGGTTGGCAAGGCATTTCAATGCAGCTCGTGACGCTCTTATGGGCAGCGCTGCGGTGTATGGAAAGAAGACTTGCGCACACTTTGGAGGAAAAACGCAAAGTTTACCAAACTGTTCCCGCAAGCCCCTGCTGCATATGTCCGTGAGTCGACTTTCATGAGTATTTTTGTGTGCCAGATGCGATTCCTTTTCGCGCATTTCTCATTCAGCTACGGCGGGGCGACGTGGCCGATGCCACGAGATGGCACCACATGCACTAGTCCCACAGAAGGTTGGTCACGTCACATCACATCCTCCTCCTCCTCATCATCATCATCATCCGAGCATCCTTTATGACGTCTCTGAGAAATATGCAGCATTAAGCTGCCTACGTAGAAGCTTGTATAGATGAATGGTAAAGTGCTTGCTTAATACTCTGGAGGTCCAGAGTGTCAGAGTATCAGAGTCCAGAGTATCCAGAGTATCTGGAGGTTCGACTGGTACCCATACCGCAATATTCTATTTCGAAAACCAGAAATTGACCTCGCTTCCCATTAATGTAGTTGACAAATGTGGCATCAATCTGCGGCGTCGTCATATGACGCCTTGTGACGACAATATCATTACGCAACTGTGTAATCTAACGAAAGGGAACGGGTCAAGGGCTCGTTCTTTATTTGTTAGAAACAACTTAATGAGCAAACAATGAAAGCCCAGGAAAGCATAGGGGAAGTTACTTGTGGTATTGTAATTGTGAAGAAAGTAGCAAAGGAATTAAAGTAGAAGAAAAGACAAACCTGCCTTCGGTAGGAGCCGAACCCACGACCTTCGGATGTCGCGTCCGATGCTCTGCCAACTGAGCTACGATGGCGGTCGTCCCCCAGTCCACTTTATTGTGTATTTATGTACGTATTATCCTGGGAGTGTTAGACAGCGCCACTCGTGACCAAGGCGGCGTGTGTAGAACACACTTTCTTGCCAGGAGGCGTCACGTAGAACGTGAACTTAGATGAGATGGCTGCTGCCCAATAAGCCCTCGCAATCTAGTATTACGTCATCATGACCTTGTCACGACGCCGGTGATGCAATCAGCAGATGGTCATACTGCTCTCATTGCCATTAGTGTTCACGCCGGACGGCGGACGCACAATTTTTTGGGGTTACAAGCGAAGTAATGCTTCAGAAGCTGGATGCTCCTTACGAGAATTAAATGCGCGTCAGGTGTCTTGACGTTTAAGCGCCCTGTCACGCATAGGCAACGTCCACACTGTTAAGACATCTATGTATAGTTACACCCACATTACGTCACTGTTTGTTCCCGTCACCTTGCCACTCAAAGTTTACGCGTAATCCCGTGACTATGCCACGCGACGTGATTACTTGGTGGTGTGCTCGACTTCGGCACAGTCAAATTTGAAGGTGGGCTATGACAACCTTTGTGCAGTGGACCAACTTAGCACAAACCGGCATAAAAGATATGCGTAATTTCGAATGCATCTACGTCCCCTTGGAATATTTTTTGTTTATTTGTTTTAGAAGGCAACGTCTACCGTGGCCTCTTTAACGGCTTTTATGTAACGATGTATAACGTCGATGATGAATTCTAACGTGCTAACCGCTAACATGTTAGCCTATTATCTCTCTAACCTGTTTACTTGGCTCTCAACATTGTTCACATACTTCATGTATTTCATTTTTATTTCTGATTGATTAATCGATTTGTGGAGTTTAAGATCCAAAACCAGCTCTGATTATGAGAGACGCCGTAGTGGAGGGCTCCGAAATTTTCGGCCACCTGGGCTTTTTTAACGTGCATTGGCGTCGCACACCACACGAGCCTCAACATTTCGCCTCCATCGAAATGAAGCCGCCGTGGCCGGGATTCGATCCCACGACCCTCGGATCACCAGCCGAGTACCGTAGTCACAAGACCACCTTGACGGGATTTTTTCTTCTATAAGAAGAATGGAGCACACTGTTCTGAAACTATCGCCAATGCGATAATGCCTTCGAAGTGACGCAGGTATTCTGTAAATAAATAAATAACAGTTAACATTGAGTCGCTGTTAGCCAGTGTCGGCCGCAAAATCACTACAAGATGTCAGTACTGTTAGCCATCTTTGTTAAAGAAGCAACATCACCCACTTCATTCAATTTCCCTCCAATCACAACGGTCCTCTACTTTTTCTTTTCATGAAACAAATTATAGGAAGCTGAAGCATCGCCTTTCAAGAGTGCAACGCGATAACGTTGCAGGGCCCCATTCACATCGGAACTCTCTCATCAAAACTCGCACGGAAATTAAAGTGAAACCATAACATAAATGTATAACGTAAATTCATAGCACTCCATATGTGTCTCTCCGCGTGGCGCTGCCGAGGAGGCGAGCGCCATCTGGACGATGTTTAAGTAAGTAACGTACCCGGGCCAACGCCTCCTCTACACAGCTGGCGCTAATTCTGTTAGCCACTGACGCCGGTGCGGCATTTTCTGCGACCCGACCTCATTACCGCTATGGCATTAAAAGCTATAGTGTTCGAAAAAAAAAACGCGTAATTCGGAATACAGTCAAACATTCCACAATGCGCTCAACAAATCGTCATCATCATCAGCAGCATCATTAGCATGTCATGCACACTGCAGGGCAAAGGCCTCTCCCATAGATCTCCAATTATCCCTTTCCTGTACTAACTGGGCTCAATTTATCCCAGCAAACTTCCTGATCTCACCTGCCCACATAATTTTCTGCCGCCCCCTGCCACGCTTGCCTTCTCTAGGAATCCAATCAGGTTGGGCTAAGACAAGCTTCGGCGTTTCCCTGAATGACCAACGGTTGTCTTGTCTTCGCATTACATGGCCCGCCCATGTCCATTTCTTCTTCTTAAGTTCTATTAATATGTCCCTAACACACTTTTGTTCCCTAACCCACTGCGCTCTCTTTTAGTCTCTCAAGGTTACACCTTCCATTTTCCGTTCAACTGCTCGCGGCGTCGGCCTCAATTTAAGATGAACCCTCTTAGTCTCCAAGTTTCTGCTCCGTGAGTACCTACGCTTAAGACATAGTGCCGTTTTATTTGTTTCAGGCTTACGAAAGACTGCTGAAAGACGAATGCGATGGTGAGGACACTCGTCTACCTGGCCTCGAGCACCTGTCCGGCCAGAAATTATTCTTCATCGCAGAGGCAATGGTATGATCATTATAGCACCGGGAGCGACTCCAGCGAAAATCGGGGAAAATACCATAATCATTCAGAAAAAAAAAACAAGGAATAGCAAGGACAATGCTGTCTCAGCACCAAGGCATCACAACCGAGTGCACGGTCATCGCTGCCTTTAGATCGTCCCTGCTGTAAATTACAAATAAAACTTCAGCATATGCTGGAAGCTACCGCCTAAAGGCAAACTCCGGCGATATTTCGAGGTTACTAGATCTCAGCAAGGTTCGCTGGGTACATTTCTTGGCACGCTCCTGACATTTGAGCAAGATTACAGGCTCGAGAGTTCCGCGGATTGTTTGGAATTGAGTTTTTACTGATTACATCAAACCACCCACCTGGCTTCCTACCATTATTGGCCACACTGTGTGTTCACGTCATTTTTAGGCAAGGCGACAGAAGCGCACCCGTAGTATGTCATGGCCTCCGAGATCTGCACGCGCCGGCCAACCTTCGCGACGTTACCGCCAGGGGAAGGGCGCATGCGCTGTCGCAACGTGGAAAAGGCAAGGTTGGCCAATTTGACGTCACTTCTGGGTTGGATCTCGGCTTCGCGCTTTATATTTTGCGATTTCAGAATTTTTTTTTCGCCTCTGTTGAGCATTCTTACGACTTAGGACAGTGACGGGAACACCTCAGGAACATATAATCGCCATTGGCCTTGACATGCTCAAAGTATCGCCGGAGTTGGCCTTTAGAGGACATCGTGAACGAATATTAAATGAGATCTGCAACGATTTTTAAACATAGTCAGATACGGTGCCAATCAGTCGTGGACGTTCCCATGAACAGGTGGTCTAAGTATTATTGCCCACTGCGCACCAGAGAATGCGCAGCTCGGTTCCAAAAACAGATGAAACTGCCCTGCTCTGATTCCAACTAATTATACGTCAGAGAGGCACCGATTTCGTTGCTTTACTTTTTTTCGCTGTTTTTAAACACAAACGCCGACACGTTCTTTCTTTTTCTTTCTGAACTCAAAGCCTACAAACAGAGCATTACGAATATGTTTCCACTATCACAAAGTAGAAGACGCCAGTTCTGTCTCAACCGACGTAAACAGTGCTCCTTCGGACGACATTTGTTGCCAGAAGAGCGCGCGGTTTCCGCTTGAATAGGGAACCAAGTTCAATGTCCTCGTGACGCGGCGCAGTAATATATATCACTCAAATGTTCACTCAAGCCGCCACGACTTATCGGCACCGTTTTCTAGGTTCACGAAGTGTTGCAGGGCCCCTTTACGAAAAATCCGAATAAACAATTTTCGCAACTTGTTAGAGCAGCAACTAGTGTACACGTAAGGTTTGGGTGCAGGGGACTGGTTTTCTTAACTTTCGACTGGATACCCGGTTGTCGATAGAGTGCGCGGATAACAGCTGTAGCTTCGGGCTGAAGCTTACTTGAAGCTCGGGGCCAATAGGAGCTAAACGTTTGCTATTGTTAAGCGCGTAAAACAAACGCTTGCTTAATTAGCGCAGTTTATCCTTGAATAAGTACAAACGCTACAACCAACTGCTAACAGGGGAGATGTATGTTTTATAGTATAGCACTATATCCTAGCCACACTATGTTTCGTGGTCGGCATCTCCCAATCGCCTACGCATGTGGCTTATCAAAAAAAAAAAAAAAGAAGAACCTCCGACAAAAATAAAGCATCCCTAAAAATGTTTACAGTTCTACGGGGTAGGTATCATACCTGAGCATACGTTGAGCAAAAGAGTCATTTAAATATCAGAATAATGATTGAAATGAAATTAATTCCATTGGTGTAGGTGCGCAACGAATTCGAAACAGTCAGCATAATTCGCGTATTAGCCACGGGAAGGAAAGAAAGAAAGAAAGAGAGAAAGAAAGAAAGAAAGAAAGAAAGAAAGAAAGAAAGAAAGAAAGAAAGAAAGAAAGAGAAAGAAACGCCTTTATGTAACGCCTTTATGAGCCCTGAGGGTAATGTAAATAAATAAATAACTAAATAAGTAAATAAATAAATAAATAAATAAATAAATAAATAAATAAATAAATAAATAAATAAATAAGTCGTATTTGCATTGGATATATAACAGTGCGCGACAGTTCACCCGCTGGCAAGAGTTCGTGCTGTGGTGTGCGACAGGATTTTGTTAAGTTCGCAAAAAGTTCGCCTTTAACTTTGTGCAAACTCTGTTGGTGTGATGCTGCATCCAGTGGTGCAGTGCTACTGGGATGGGCGAAACCCAACTCACCAACATGCTTTTTCCCTCAGGTGTGGTGCGGTCAAGTGCGCAAACAGAGAAAGCGGATTTTGATTCAGTACGACACACACAGCCCCGACAAATACAGGTATGTATTGTGAGCGGCACCGATTTAACGAGCAAAGAGGTGCGTGGGGCTACAAGAAGTTGGTTTTATGTGCGAATGACCTCACCATGACTACACAAGGAAATCCACGCGTATAACACAGTATTTCAGTCAACTTAAGTCGAACTTTAAAGATGTCCGTGTGCGCCCTACAAAAGTACAAGGACCTTGATATTGTCCACGGTTATCTTGAACATCTCAGCCTGTATTTCAAAGTACGCTGATGTAATTAACTATACGGCTTCATTAACTGACACTGAAGCTGGTGCTTTAAGCACAACGTACTCAATGAAGAAGATTTTGGTCATTTTTATTGGTGTCTGAATAGCTTTTCTTGATACCAATGGGTGCGGCAGTTTTAGCATTTCAGAGTTCTTAAAAAGTGCGCCACATCTCAAAACGTACCACGTGGCTAAGCGCTTGCGCAGCGTGGCATTGGCGCTGTCAAACATCCCACCGCACAACGATCTAAACGTTCTGCCAAAAGGCAAACGCGCGCCCAGAATGCGTTAATCGTTGTCACGTTGAAATAACACCACAGGAACACTTAAAACTCCAAGGCCTGAGCAGAGGACGAAGTACAGTAGCAACGCGCGCTAAAGGATTCGCTCTCATTCTACACTTTGAATCTTCTTCCGTTCCAGCTTCTCCTCCCCTTCTTCCTCTTCCATCGTCTTCTTTGTCTGCTTCTTTCTCGTACCCCTCGTTGTACGCTTCCCCTTTCTTCGTGGTAGTCTTCTTTCTCGACCTCTCCCGCTTCTTATCCTTCGTTGTCTTCTTTTCTTCTAATGCTGTGTTACAATTCTGGACAGCATAGTAGACAGCCCACGTTGACAGCTTCGAGGACAGCTTCGAAGACAGCTTCGCGCCCTTGTTGTCCCAGTAATGGAACGCGTCCGGATGACGTTTGCGCGACAAAACACCACCTCGCGTAGACAAAAGAAAGCTGAAAAAAAAAGCACACGATTTTCGTTCATTTTGCTTATTTCGAGCTCCAATCTACAAAATACTCAATGTAGCTCATATTAAGAACATATGAAAGCGCCTATTTGCGGGAAGACGACCATTCCGGCGAGGTCAGTGGATATTCAAGCAATCCGCTCATCCGCCATCTTGTTTGGACAGCAAAGTAGCCTACATCGTGTTTTCCTTCGCATTCAGCCTTCGTGAAGCTCTCTGTTTTGCAGTCTACGTGAAAAATACGGAAAATGGCAACTGTCTAACGCAGCTGTTTATTTAGCCGTCTGCCGTGAGTATTGGAACACACCCTTAGTCACCGTGTTATTCGTCGCCTTCGTCCTCTCTTCCATTTTGTACTCTGGTACGCCGTCGCCCTCCTCTTGTTCTTCTCTTTCTTCTCGTCTTTTTTCTTCACTTCATTGTCATCGTTGTCTTCCTCTTTTACTGTGTCTTTCTCATTTTCAGCGTTGTCATCGTCCTGTCCCTATTCTTTTATTTTTACTCGTGCAAATCATTTTGCCTGACTTAAGCAGTGTACAAAAGCTAAAACTACCTTTTCTTTTTGTTTCAGAGTCAACATACCAATGCGGAACATGCCAGAATTTTCTTCCGTCTTCAACTGCTCGTCTAATTCGTCAATGAACGCCATCGATCGATGCCAGCTATGGTGAAGGATGCCGATGTACGATGAGAAAGCAGCACAGAGAACTTTCGTTACCTCTGTGCGGTAACTCACGGTACCACTAAATAATAAATTCATAAATAAAACATTTTATTCGCATGAAACAGTGGTTCCCGCTCCCGCGCGAGCTTCTGCACTTCGACTTAAGCGTTAAGGCTCGCTTTTCGGAAAACATTGCAACGTTACCATACCATGACCTTCGACATCTGCGCGCGCAGGCCAACCTTCGCGACATTACCGCCAGGGGATGTGCGCACGCGCTGTCGCACAATGCAAAAGGCGTGTTGACTGATTACACGTCACTGCTGGGTTAAATTTTGATTTCCGTTTCGCGCTTTGTCGCTAAGAGGATTCTGACAAGGGCGCCTCATGAAAATAAAATCGCCGTTACATCAACATGATCAACAAATCGCCAGACTTTGCCATTAAAGCAAAGCGCTGATGCTGGTCTGCTAATGATCGGAACGACTTGAGCTGCTGGAGCAATGCATTTGCACAAAATCAGCCAAACCGTTTTAGCGTCCCTTTAATTGGCAACTTGGCAGGTTCTAGGCCCCGCCACGGTGGTCTAGTGGCTACGGTACTCGGCTGCTGATCTGAGGGTCGCGGGATCGAATCCCGGCTGCGGCGGCTGCATTTCGATGGAGGCGAAATGTTGAGGCCCGTGTGCTGTGCGATGCAGTGCACATTAAAGAACCCCAGGTGGTCAAAATTTCCGGAGCCCTCCACTACGGCGTCTCTCATAATCAGAGCTGGTTTTGGGACGTTAAACCCCACATAACAACAACAACTTGGCAGGTTCTGCTTCACACAGTAATGTTCTCTCTCTCGCTTTGTCTTGCTTAGGGTGGTGCAATATTAAGGCAAAAGCCTAATGTGCCTGGCTCGAAGATATTCTTGAAAGAGCTAGCAACGACATTGTAGAAGACCCACTGTCAGTGTAAACGCTAGAAAAAGAAGCAACATAACCATACGAAGCCAGTATGCGCACCATACTGGCTTCGTATGCCATCGCACGACGCCATCGAGACGCCACAATGACGTCAAAAAAGTGAGATTACATTGTGACGAAACAATGATCTCATCGGAATTCGCCCTTTGTGCTGTCATACGATGACGTTAGTGTAAAAAAGTAGCGTCTGATGTCAATATCTTTGGGGGGGTTCTCGCGAACCATTCCAATGCATGGTCTTCAAAAGATAAGCTTCGCGTCTGGGATAGGAATTGAAACCAGGCCAAGGAAGGGCCAAGAAATTCCGCTCCTGTTCAGAGCCAGCGCGTCAAACCAAGCACGACGGCGTTCATACCAGAATTTCTAGTCACAAATACTCACTGTAGGGTGTTTTTGTTCGGAGACAACCCCTCGCAAGGATACGTCAGCCGCTTAATGTTCGGCAATATGGGCCACGTGGCAAAGGCAGCCTTTAATCGACATCCGCATACCACAGCGACTGCCGTTAAGTTCAGAAGTGTAAAGGGCAAATGATGTGGGGCTTTTAGAAGAGTGGGCAAAAGAAGGGAAGGGGGAGGGGGGTTCTAAACGCCATGGGCAGCGTAACCTCTGTCATTCGTGTTTTCTGAATGAATCATACCCACTAACATTTTCCTTTCACGCAACTCAAGTGTTGTGCGCTAGCGAATCGCCGTGCGAGCAAGAAAATTCGCGAAAGTCTAAAGGGCTCTGTGTAGTGCGTCAAAGCAAGCATCGGAGATAAAAATAAAAAGAGAGACAACGTTCATAAAAGTTCATCGACAACACGTGCTCCTTGGCAATGAAGCGTCCACCCCTTCGCAAGCCGTAGGGCTGCTAAGCTTCAAAGCTGGACGGACACAATACGACGACAGAACACGACCGTAAGTGTTTCCCTGCGTAAGCAGGAGTCCTCGCACGTGACCTCAGAATCATAAGAAATCGCTAAACTCCGCTAAATAAATTACTGAGCTGACGATAGCAGTCGTAAGTGAAGCCGATCGGCAGTAACAGCGCGCGCAAATCTTAATCGAACCCAACACCGTGCTTGGATAAAGGTGGGTTAATGTTAGATTAAGGCGGGTTACTTAAGAAATGCATTAATGTGGATTAAGGTGCGCAAGATAAAGCTTTGACCTTCGTGTAACTTGTACGACAGCCGCGGGACTGCTAAGAATTTTTCGAGCAAGGCCACCACTGCGTATTGTTGCTGAAATTTCGGCTAACGTTGCCTCGCGTTGGTTATGGGACTGCTGACGTTGGCCGTACATTAGCATCAGCACCGTCGCTACTCAATATTTCGTACCACTTTAAAGTAACACTGGAACACTTTTTTTAACAAATTGAGAAAACGTCTGTCGACCAGTCGTGGATGCTCCAGTGCACATGTGAGCCATTTATTGCAGTGCACGCACCGCAGGGAATATGTAATTTGGTATCAAACGCAGCTGAATTTGCGCGCTCATCTTTAAACACATGGCATTACATGCGGTGCCGACTAAGTCGCTTGGCTTTTATGTGGCTCATTAAGACAGACACGCACATTTTCTTCATTTGTTGAATTCAAGGGAAACAGAAAGCGTGGCAGACCATGCTTCTGAGCTCACGAAATCATTCAATGCTAATTCAGCCTAATGCGATTTAGCCGGCGCCGCATGTGACGTCTTAAGTTGAAAGAAGAGAGGGCGCTTTCCAGGTGTGTGACAGAAAATTACGAATTCTCTAGAAATCGAAATCCAATAATATTTTATTGATGATCCGATTGATTCTTTTCCGGGGCTTTACTTTCCTAGTGACAGGCTTAATAGCCTGTCACTTTCTCATTGTCATTTTGGTTATTCATTATGTCCAGCACAGTCTGCTGTAAACGCGTCGAAGTGTACATTTTGGGGGGTCGGAGCTAGTCAAGCTGCTCGCCAGCTTTTTCTCCCTGCCTCCCTCATCTTATGCTTGATTAAAAATAAAGGACCTATTATTATTATTATAAACCGCGGTGTGAATATTAAAGACGTCGCAGTGGAGAGCTCCGGAAATTTCGACCACCTGGTTTTGTTTAACGTGCTCTGACATCGCACAGTAACCCACCTCCCACATACCACCTCGAAACACATGCCACCTCGCCACATCGACACCATCTAGGTATTAGTGTGAGAAAAGCAACCAACACCTACCTGCATCACGAGTTTGTTGGCAGCCATTAATCTTGCGAGCGCTCTCTCCTACGTGACCTTTTAAGAGGGCGCGAGTGCTCTGTTCCTACTCGGCAGGCTGTGTGTTCTGGCACTGTTGTCACACCTCGAAAACGGGCATTTAACTTAGCTGGACTTTGTTACCACTTGGTCGCACAACTTTGCCCATGTGGCCGGACAAAGCACAGGACGCGAATGGAAACGGGGCATAGCTGAGTTTCCCGATTTTCCTGTTACCCATACAGCCGGGAGAAACGGTCGAAATCCGGAAATCTCCCGGAGGAACCATGACGCGGCTTTGACGACTCTATACAAACGCACTGAGCCGTCAGCGCAAGTTCTCTTGACCATTAGCAGACAAATAGCGGAGCCCTGCGTTAACTGCGTAATTTACGGAAAATGTTTATATATGCGCGCCGCTACATGTAGGAGCCACTCAAGCAAAAGAGCTTTGAACTGCCCCAGTTGTCGGAACCTGGCGTGAACAAGCAACGTCACTGACCTGGCTTATTTTACTGACTTGTCCACTGACGTAAAGAGTACTTTCCCATCTTAATTGCGAATAAACGGGGTTCCTGACAGCTTCAATACTTTATTACTCGTATTCTTTAAGAAAACAGCAACAGAAACGGTACATACGCTATCGCCTACTTGAGAACAACCGATGGACAACGGACATTGTCTGCCTATCTTACGACTTGCTTCATGCTGACGCCAGATGCGCGGTCCGTGTCGACCTCTAGGTTGTTTTTTTCTCTATATACACATGAAGAATCATCATTCGGCGTTCTACACTGCGATGCTCATGATCAGTTACATGTGATCCTGCGACGTAGTGTGTTCCTGCACGGACACTTGACGAACAGTGTCGCCGCGGCGCGTTGATAGATTTGGCACTCGCGCTATCCTATCAACGCCAGGAACAACAAGCTCGCCTCACCCCCGAAGATGCCGCCATAACCTCGGATATTACACTTACGGTTTATTTAACAGCGCTGCATCGGTTGTCTCCGTTGTTCCATTAGGTGTTCCTCACTCCGTTTCTTTTTCATTTCAAGCTGTAATTGTATGTATGTATGTATGTATGTATGTATGTATGTATGTATGTATGTATGTATGTATGTATGTATGTATGTATGTATGTATGTATGTATGTATGTATGTATGTATGTATGTATGTATGTATGTATGTATGTATGCGTCTATGTCACCGTGTGTGCATGTACATGTAACTATGTGTGTGCCACCAGCGATATCTTCGAGACCTTTGCAATGTTCCCAAAACTCCAAAAGAAACGGCTTTCAGTTCTAAATACCAACAAGATCTCAATGTTTCCTTGCTTTTGCTTCTCAGCTTTAAAGGTCATGCCAACATTGCTGACGAACATTTCTTATGCACGTTTAGCCTTTGACCACCGCGTTCGTTTAATATTGTTTTTACCTTGTACACACAGGCGACTGAATGTCCACCATGAATGTCCTGATATTTGCAAGCCTCATGGCATTTCCCAGTCTGTCGTCATCAGCCCCGGCGGGAGAGAAAAAATCCGAAGGCAAGTATCTGAATCTAATAGGTCACATTAAAGCCGAAACCACATGTGCGCGATTTTGTGAGCGACCGCGACATGCAACGAAATTGGCCGTCGTGCGACGGGTCGCTTGGTTAATCGCTCGCCTTTAGAACGCCTAGAAACGGTCGCTCATTGCTGGGAAGCTGCACGAGCGACAGCCAATCTCAAGCAGCCGGTACAAGTTGTACGCGAGTGGCGTTCTGCCGGTTCTCACACTAGCGCGCGCGCAAGGAACTGTGATAAGAACCGACCACTAAAAGAAAAAACTAGTAGAATATAATCAGAAATATTTATTGTTACTTTGCACAGCTGAACAGTTGACTTTAAATTATTACTGCGTGCATCATACAGTTTGGTACACAGTAACTGGCAACACGGGAGAGCCATCGCTTCAGCCATTGCTCGAGCCGTCGCTTGCATGGGTTTTGATATTGTTGCGGTTCGGTGAACGCACGGCGTTTGTTGATAGAGGTACGCGACTGCAGTTGTACTCTAACAGGAGGACCGCAGAGGCAGGACTCGTAAGAGCGTCTTCGTCTTTGTCTTTAAGAAACGTTCGTGGTCTCGAGCATGTTGGACATCGTCTTCGTCGCGCCAGAGTACAGCTGGGTACGGACAATTGCGCGGCATTATCTCCATTCCAGTTCGCGCATCGTCCCGATGCTCGTCAAATAGCGGTCGGTGTGCAGCAGTGAGCGAGTTACAGGTCACTCCGCAAGATAAGGTTTCATGCGAACGACGTGCACCGTTTCAGGCGAAGGCTGACGGCGTCTTGAGCATGATGGGCTGTCAGCAACGACGTCGTACGTGACATCATTGAGGCGGCGCAGAACCTTGTATGGCCCGAAGTATCGGCGTAGAAGTTTCTCAGAAAGGCCTCGGCGCCGCACAGGCATCCAAATCCAGACCCTTCCGCCGGGAGGGTAGTCCACGAAACGACGCCGGAGATTGTACCGTCGGGTGTCACGGTCTTGTTGAGAAGCTATCCTGACAGCGCGCGCGCTGTCGTACTCTTCGGCGCGCTCAGTGAAGGCAGCGACGTCATCCTCTGTATCGGTAAAATCATGGGGCTGCATAGCGTCCAGCATAGTTGTCACTTCTCGTCCATGAAGGAGGCCAAACGGTGCATCATCCTTGTCGTTTCCTGACGTGCCGTATCATACGCGAATGTCACATATGGCAAAATTTTGTCCCAATTCTTGGGCTCGATATCGACGTACATGCATAGCACGTCTGGGATGGTCTTGTTGAAACGTTCCGTAAGCCCGTTGGTTTATGGGTGCACATGGTGGATGACTGATTTGGTGTTTCATCCAGGTTGAATTTTGGTTGGTCGTGCTTTCGCATGAATGCTGCACATGAGGATCGACTATACCTGCTTTCCGCGACTTAGCGCAAGCAAACTTCGACAATTTTTTACACAACAAATCTACATGACTCTCTCATTCCTTTTATGCGTGCGCGTCGCCAGGAAACCTATAGCGCCCCCGAGAGAGCAGTGGAAGAACTAACGAGTAAAAAGCCTAAATGCAACAGGTGTGTGTGTGTGTGTGTGTGTGTGTGTGTGTGTGTGTGTGTGTGTGTGTGTGTGTGTGTGTGTGTGTGTGTGTGTGTGTGTGTGTGAGGGGGCGCACTAAGCTTCACGCGTGTGCGTGTGTGTGTGTGTGTGTGTGTGTGTGTGTGTGTGTGTGTGTGTGTGAGGGGGCGCACTAAGCTTCACGCGTTACGCCGCTACACCTTCGCTGGTTATAGTCCTTGCCGGAGTGGAATTGGGCCTCATTTTTTTAAAACAATTTATCCCGAACTATTGTGCACCGCTTGCAAATATCACTGAAAACGCGCACCATATCAATCTTTTTAAATGTTATTTCTAAGATATTTCGAACTTGGATGACCGTGGCTGCCTTGCTGAACTGCTAACGCTATACGTATAGTACTCACAACGAATTAATTTACCCAAGGCCAGCTGTGCACCTACGTAAAAGACAGTTACCTATCCTTCATTAGGTGAATTATGAATGAAACCAGAAATAACTGCTAAACGTAACCCCCAAAACGCCCACATTGCGCCATACAGTGGCGACTTCTGCATATCCTTCCTTTTATGAGTTTCGCCTGCATGCTTGGTCGACTCCCACGCAGCACACGCTCAACAGCGCTGACCTGTCAAGTGTCAAGATAACGTATCGCCTATCACGAAAATTAATCATGTATCGATGCAAACTTTAGTATGCACAGTTCTAACAGGCGTCGCTGCGGTGCGGTACAATGTAAAAAGCATACGCATGTAGCAAGCGCCAACCATGATATACCTGTGAGTTCACTGATGTTGCCTACCTAGAGTAGCTAGCCAGGCGACAGGTGAAGGCCCAGATGGAAATATATATTCTAATTAAAGCAAGCACGTGCACGGCAAGGAAGCGCGGTAAATGACGTGCAAGTCGAAAACATTACTGAGCGAAAAAGGCGAAGACATCTGTCATAGTATGTCTTTAGGTTCTTATAACAACCACATGATCGCGAGGACAATCTGAATAGACAGGCCTCTCCGCTCTTCTGAGATGGGTTCTAATGCACTCCTAAATTATTCACACTTTTCTTTATAGAAAGCTACAGAGTCTGTCGGGAACCAGTCTGCTTCGAGAGAGGTAAGGTACTCATCACTCTACTTTACACTTTCCCATTCAGTGTTGCAGTGGCTCAATTCACCAGAAGTCAGACATCAGAGTTGCACTTATCTGGCTAACACTTAAAAACCGTTGTCGCTAAGAGTTCTGTTTTCTGGAAAGAAATAGCTTTCACAAAAGCTACGTAAATTTATTCCGAAATGTGATAAGACAGCTGTGTATTCACGCAGCTGTTTTATTATACAACGCTATGTTGTTCGGTGGATGCAATAAAGCTATGGCACATCCATGAATCTTCTGTTGTTGTTGTTGTTGTTGTAGTTGTAGTAGTTGTTTTTGTAGTTGTAGTTGTTGTTGTATAGTTGTAGTAGTTGCAGTAGTTGTTTTTGTAGTTGTTGTAGTAGTTGTTTTTTGTAGCAGTTGTAGTAGTAGTAGTAGTAGTTGTTGTTATTGTTGTTGTTGTAGTTGTAGTTGTTACGACAGTAAAACGTGGTAATATGCGTAGTAACTACTCGTACTCATATTATCGCCCCTATTTGTGCGAATCGAGGAAAGCGACAAAAGCGCAGCACAGGTAGATAACGTTGTCTGAATCTATGACGGCAATCTCACAATAAGCCCACCTGTATACAATAGGCACACAGCAAAGACTACCACGATGGTGCAACGCATATCCGACCTTCAACGTAAGGAGAACTTGCGCAAGCGGCGTTGTCGATAGCCGAGCTCGACCACTGCACCTCAATAAGACTTTAGAAAAAGAAATGCTCTAGGCGTACGTTTTCATCGCATGTCAAAGAAAACTCTGTCGACAAGATTCATGTCATCTCTACCACACCATCCCACTCCATTCTCAATGTGCAAACTTTCACAGACGACCCCTTTCATGAAGCACCCAATCTTGTAAGGGTCTTTTTTTTTAATGAGTACAAGAGTAACGCAAACAATTCTTCCCACGGTTAACACGTAGGAGACCATTCAATATGAAAAAAAAAAAAGATCTTTGGTCCGTGGCCTACAGTGGGCCTTCAGAAAAGAACACTTCATGTACTGAAAGAGTTCACAGAAGACACGAATATCCTATGAAAACATTAATTTCCACTTTATTATAAAAGCCGGATAAGTTTACACTGTGTATAATTGCTTGGGTTATGCTTTTGTAGCGCATAGTAGTCCGTATCAAATATTCGAATTACATGTGTACACGCGCGCACCTACTCTTCCTGTAAGTGAGCACCAGTGCGGAACTCCAACTCGTGCACTGTCGAACTGCGCAGTGTCGACTCTCTGGTGATTCTAGTGTGCATATGTCTTTAGTAATCGATTGTTTCTTTTTTTTTCATTTTGTTTGGATGGCTAAGCAGGAAAGAGTAGTCGTTGCGATGCTGAAGGCACCAACCTCTCGTACTCATATCAAACATTTCAATTAAAAAAAAAGAAAAGCGGAGAAACTAGCGACAAACAGATTTAAATAGTACGTAGTTGAGAATCTCTACTTATTCTGAATACTGTGCTAAAATTACCTCGGTAACTTGCACATCGCGGTGTTTAAGTATCTAAGGGCAAGAAATGATATGCGCGCACATCACGCTTTCATTTTCAAGACAAAAGGCAAATATTATTCGGCACATTCGTGCCGCCTGTGGTTTACTTCGACGGGCATGTATGGCGTAATCCGACAGACGTTGAATAATGCCCGTTAATGAGTAATGACATTAATGAATAATGAATAATAACGTTAAGTTTTGCTCGAACCCCTTGATTCACCTTCGTATGGACATTTATCGCAACTGCCCTAGTAATCAAACTCCCCCTTTGAGGGAGCGGAGCGACCGGAGCGATGGGAGGCTGCTCTGCGTAGCCCACGTCCGAATGATCAACTCCGAATTGTGCGCTGGGCCACAGGGGTCGCAGAAACACTGGACTTTCGGCCACCTGTAGGGCGGCCTGAGGGCCCACCGTTTTCCTTCTCCCATTACCTTCCCTCATTTCACCAAGTATCAATAACGTGGTTGCTTGAACACGGTGCCCAAGCTCGTCTAAAGTTGAGGTAAACTAACCATAACGTCCACCAAAACGCTTCGTACTAACGCCATATGCAACACTTACGTTAACAGGTCCACCTTTTACTTTTTTTTTCTTGTTTTTTACATGTAGAACTGCGCGCCGTTTTCTTTCCAGCGAGAATGATCAATGACTCACTGAACACATCCGTCAATCCTTGCGATGATTTCTACGCATACGCCTGCGGCGGCTGGATTGCGAAGCACCCCATACCAGAATCGAAGTCCAGTATCGGGAACTTTGACTTAGTCGACGATGAACTGCAAAAGACCTTGAAGAGTAAGGCACCCGTTTTTTTTTCTTTTTTTACTAGACTACTCTTGCAAGCCCGAAATCAACAGGGAACACTTGAAATAGTATACCTCAACCACATTAAAGGGCCCCGCACAGTTATCGAACACAGTGACGAAAAGATGTCGATAAATCGTGGGGGCTCCTATGAACACGTGAGCGAAATATCATTGCCCTGCACGAACCAGGGAACTTACCATCTGGTTCCAAATAAATTCGCGCGCGATAATTTGGTGCTCCGCGCATGCGGGACTGGAGGGTAACGGAAGGGCCGACAGGCTCGCTCGCCAAAGAAGTATCCAGGCACCGGCCGCCACCGTTGAGGAACCTCCCAAAACATCACGCGACGTCCCCGGAAACAAGATAGGCGAACGACAAAAATACAACTGTCCACGTCCGCTTCCTGTAGGACAACGGGCGGGAAATTCGCGCCGATTACAAACGAACACTCACGCCAACTTACGAAGTTAACAACTCATAAATCCCACGGTCTATGCGGCCTTTTGTCCGTGGAGCGGGGAACGGCCAACCCTTAGCCACATTAGGTTGGAGTGCGAATCGCGGCCGCACGAAATCAACACCTCGAAGATGGCAGTGGGAGACCTGGCTTAGTAGTAGGGATCGAGAGAGTCAGCTGGCTCTGCTAGACCAAGCTGCTCGAGCCGTAACGGCCAGTGGAGCCCTGAGCTGAAGATCCCACCCACTCTCCCAGAAACCTCGCAGTAAATAATGTCTCCTGCCTAAAGCTCGAGACCAGCTGGACTTCTTCCACCAAATTGCACTATTGGGCGCACCGTCATGTCGTTCAACTTAAAGATAGCAACATCCATGTCCTTTATTTGTCGAACGATAACCGAATAAATTAAGCATGATTGAGGATGGTTCCCCGATCACAAAATCAGCCTATGCTAGTTCTGCCTGAAAGGATGTAGTCGGCGATCCCTCTGGCAGGATTTCTTGACAGATGAGCAGGCCATTTCAACTTATATTTGAAACCAAATTGCGAATTCCCTGGCGCGTGCAGTGCGCCTTATGCGTCAAGGCCCTGACAATATATAAAGCATGCATCGCGTCAATTTCATCCCTCATTACCGCCACTAACAAACATCATAGTCTCATAACGTTATACTTGTCCTTCGATCAATAGCTAGAACATTGGGTACCAGATCCACACCAGAAGCGTATGACGGTACCAAAAATCATAACGGTAAAAAAAGTGAAATGACCGACGGCATCAAAGCAAAAATAACGTTAGTTGCGTTAAGCGGTGCTCCAAAAAAATTTGCAATGCATGCAAAGTAAGCAATGGTGAGAGGCTCATTAGCCGATGCTCTGCAACCCGCGAAATTTCTCAATAAACATGCCTGTTTCTTTCAGATATATTAGGGAACATGACACTCGTACAACAAAATCAAAATATAACGGACAAGCTTGCTGCGGCCTACAACGCATGTCTCGGTAAGTGGGATGTTTACCACAACTCCGGTGCAAGTCGATTCAGCATCTTGAAGCGAATCGGCCAGCGCGGGAAAAAAAAAAGAAGAAAAGAAAACGTCGCGAAGGACAAGCCACGCAGAAACACTGGCAGCTCCGACTGCCGTTCATTTTCAAGCGTCCAGCCGAGATTTCCACATTTGAGCTTCAACGAAATGCTTTAACAAGCGTACCTCTGCAATGGTACACTGCTACATAAAACAAACCCAAAACTTGTCACCATGTCAAGCACTGACAGTGACTGTGCGCTGATGCATTCATTCTTCACCTTAGTGCTATCGGGCACAGCACACGGGCCTCAACATTCCGCCTCCGTCGAAATGCAGCCGCCGCGGCCGGGAGTCGATCCCGCTACCTTCGGATGAGCAGCCGAGGGCCGTAAGTACTTGGCTATACTTGACTATGCTTGCCTACACTACTGGGTTGTACAGAGTCCTACAAAGGATCTATTTAGGCGTAACCAACGTCGAATGGACATAACATCAAGTATAGTATAATTCTACCCTAGCGAAGTTCGAGCCGCGATCTGTAAACTGCGCCCACCTGACGCAGTTTTTCCTGTGTAGTAGTGGGCTGAGCACGCGAGATTTCACGAGACACGTGTCAGGGGCGCGTCAGCGTCTGCGGGCGACTATGTTTCGTGGCGCTCACCTCAGCACAGTTAACGCAATGCCGTGCAGCTAGGGACACGCGTGAAGTGTCGCGTAAGTGACCGCTGTGTCGCTATAAAAGCTATGGTCTAAGAATGAAGGCCCCGGTCATCGGTGCCTAGCAATGCAATTCGGCGGAATGACGCCTGGTACTCGTAATGATATGAATGGCGCTGGCTGATTCATGATCGTTCCGGCAATGCGCTTCTGAAGGACACACGCAAACACACGAATTTACAGGCCAAATCTTGGCAGAACGCAGCGCAGCTTTGCGTTCATCCTCTGAATGAACCGGTAGTCTGTGCCGAGGAGGCTCGCGAGCAACTGCGGTGCCGCCTGTTCGAATATGCGGCAAAAGAAATGTTTGAATGAGTCAACACCTGGACGCAGTGGAATGAAGCTTGGTGCGATTGAAAGAGAGAACGTCAGATATTGTAGTGGACTCAAGAAGCGCACTTTCAATTTGGGTCCTCGAATCTAAACAGGAGTTCTCAAAAATGGCAATGCTTTTCTTCCAAAATACAACTGAGTTTCCATAAAAAAAAAATCACAGCATATTCACGGGGTGAATGATGATGAGTGGGGCGAAGCTCCGGAATGAATCATCGGTAAACCGTGAAACTCTTCCGTGGAATTCGCCCCACAATTAAATGTGAAACACTTGAGTAAATGTCATCAAACTATTATAACATCTCGCATCTTTCATCATCAACTACAAGTACCGCCATCTAGTTTTATAACATCTCGCGCATGCTGCGAATCCTCACGGTTCAACTAGGCACAATGCACAAGTGCAATCTCCCACCGGCACTTCATTGCAAGTCAAGATCCAGTGCATATATATATATATATATATATATATATATATATATATATATATATATATATATATATATATATATATAGGTTGCCGGTGAACGCTTCTCCTCAATCAAGAAACTCGCTAGGAGACGCTGCCTGCGCCAACGTTGTCTCTCGCCCTCGGCGCGTGCGTGCCTCCCGGCAGGCACGCGCCGGTGGCTACCTACTACTAGGGACGCACGACCCACGCCTTAAAGGGCCCCTAAACAACCCCGAGGTGTAAAATTTGTTTTAAGGATATAACTGCGCTCCTGTGCGATGTGAACATGCTCCCGCAAGAATTTTGCGAATAGGTGCAATAATGAAGTTACACGGGTTTAAGTGACCGCTTGCGTCGGTTTCGTTTTCTCGGTCGGCCTCCCCACCCTTCTCTGCTGAAGAGAGGGTAGGGGCGGCGCGCCGTCGAGACTCCGCCCACTTTTGACACGTGACCTGACGTGATCATTTGACGTCATTGACGCTTGCGCTGCGGAACCGGTTGCTCCCGTTCTAGAAACGTTGGGTTGCTCCTGCGCTCACGCCGGTGGGATGGCCAGGGGATCTGACAATAGACGTTTCGACCAATCAACGAGATACAACTACGCAAAGTTGTTCGCGGTACACCATGACGACACCTAGGATGCGAGCGCGACTGGTCAGTCGGCGGAAAGAAGCGCGGGAATTGTTTTTTTTTTTTTTAAATACGGCGTCTGTGTGGCGCGCAGCGCTGTCATATTCGCAGAATGTGATCGCCGCAACCTTCTCTATGATTGAGTTAGCTTGTTTGGGTGGCTTTATAAAAATGTAGGAGCCTGTTTAGTGGCCCTTTAAGGAGCTTCGCCCCTAAAAAACTGTTCCCCCAGCATTACGAACTTTCATCGCTGAACGAACCTCAACCGTGCAAAGCACTCATCACCCACGATAGGAACAGCAAGAGTTACGTTGAATCGACTGACCCGCAGATGCGAGCTGTGTCACAGTGAATACGATCACCGTCTTAAAAATTGGCCGCGTATCTGCGTGCTTCGTGCAAATGTCGTCGAAAGACGATAGTGTTCTGCCGGCCGTACTACGCAGCGTGAGATATGGACGCCATCTGGCAGCGCCGTCGGGAAACATGAGCTTGTGCGGAATCCCTGGGCAACTGCCAGGTGGCAGCACCAAATCGTCGGCAGAGGCCCTTTTTCGCGCATAGCGTCGCATTTTTAGCGCAGCCTAACAAACATTAGGGTCTTTATAATTACGTATCTATGTGTTTTCTAGTAAAGGAGCCCGCTACCTAATACTTACGTATTGATGTGGCGCCTCAGATATGCGTAGTATTTGCTTTTTGATCGACAATGATCACAAGTATGAACGCAGCTACCAGTTCAAGATGGCTGGGCGTTAGGCAAGTGCTTAAACTTTGGCCGGTTGGCTGAATCGTGTGACAGACCAATAGAAAGACAGACCAAAATTTCTGCGTTCAAGTATCCCAAGAAAGTAATAAACAGTCTTTAGACGCGCTTCGTCTATGTGTAGTTCTAAGTGCGGAGCACGTAGGGGCCTGGAGTGTTGGTATGTACTCATGTCGTTGTCAGGCTCAGAAAGCAGAAGTTGAAAACAGCGCCAAAACGTGCTAATAACCGACCAAAACCTGTTTAAAATGGATCGAGGGTAAGAGCGGTTAAAATAAACCAAATTAGTATGATAACATAAAGGATACGCATTAAGGGTACATAATTACATTATGAAATCGAATTAAGCGAAAATACTTCCATAACGCCGACGATAATCACAACAGAAGAACAAGGGACACACGCGCTAATCACTACTCCGCAGTTCGAACAGCTTCCACTGCAATGTAACTGGCTTTTATTTTTGTTGTTTTAACACGAAAGTGTTTTATGCCGGGGCCCACCAAGAAATCAGTGACGTACTTCCGTAACGGAAGTGGATTTCTAAAAAATTAACTTAAATTCACATTAAAGAAGTTCCACTCAGGCGGCCTCTGACCCACCTTCACCCTTCATTTGACGAGAGGAGCTGGAAGCTCCACCGAAACACCATCGCAACATTGCTCATATGGGAAACAGATGGGCCTTATAAGTTCACATAGCGCTTTACATGTTGCATTTAATTGTCGTCCGGTTAAGGTAGAGGTGCTTAATATAGTGAACTGTAGTGTTTAACAAGGAAAATTCCTCTTAGATTAACATCGCCTCCCTTATACTGCACTCTTGGTCCCATTGGGTTCACTGCGGTGGTACCGCCATCTAGGAATGAATGACAGAGCAAAGCAGATTGTAATGCTAATTCGCGCGGGCAGTCAGCGCTTCGGTAGTCCTCGCGCCTCGACCGCCGTGGATGTTAAGGGCGTGGCGGCGTCGTGACGGTGCGTTCCTCGGGCAAAGTAAGAAAGTGGCCACTATAAAATTTGTCTTGTGTGGCCAGGCGTGTTGAGCTGCGACGCGCACTGCTCCAGGAACGCAAGGACGGCCGTCGACAAGCAAATGATTGGCATTTCGTTTCAGTGGGCCGTGTTTTTACAAACCGTTCCGCTGACAAGCCGTTCGGTTTCACTTGCAAGGCGTCAGCGGACGCTCCTTGTTTATGGCAGGTTTGCGCAGAGCTCTGGCGCGTGCAATTCAGGTTTCCGGAGCAATGTAAGTCCTTCGAGAACTTTCCCTCGGGTGCAACTGTCGAGGACCCCTGTGCCGTGTTGAGGTGCCGCTGATGTCTACATGTAACGTGTTTACATATTCACAGCATCCAAACCATCTCCCGCCCGTCGATTCGCCAGACTGCCGCTTATGCTTTGCACAACTTCGCGAAGACAGGTTTCACTTTCCTGTTAGGCCGATTCCTGTGACAGAGGGATCAACCCCATTTTTTTGTTTTTTTTTTTTTTTGTTTTGTTCTTTTTTAGTGCAGCTGATACCTGCACACACGAAGGGAGCATGAGCTACATCGGAGATCCCAATTTGATACGGAAGTACATTAATTAATCTTCATTATTATCCGGACGCCTAAGTGCCTATCTCCTATAAAAAGATATTGCCTTGGCATCTTAATGCCCGTTTGTATTTTTAATCGTTAACAATGGTTTTTCATTTCATTTCTTCCTCAGTACTGTCGGGAAGTGAATCGCAAGTGCTGCGCAGGGGTGTCACTCAGTGCTCGTGCCACGGAAAGGACTGGAATAAAAACCTTTCCCACACGCTATGTAACTCATTAATTCAAACGCTTTCGAAGTAGGCCTACTCACATCATTCCTGGCAGTCGAGCGTTCCGGAAGGTGGCCTGCCTGCGAATAACAACAGACGAATACGAAATGTCCGTCAGCACCTAAGTCTTCTGTGATACGTTTTTCTTTTAGCGCAGCACACAACACAAGGACTGCGTAGTAGACAACAAAGACGGCCCCGTTGAGTCGTGCTCTGCGCCCAAAGGCTGAAACAGGATACTGCCTTGCACAAAAGCCCTTGTTAGTTTGCGTTCTACCTCCCTTCGAAAGACATGCGGTGGATGACAATTAGTCCCTATCAAACGATCGCCGCTTCGATCAAAACGATCGTGCCTAAGTCAACCGCATGAAACTGTACGATTAAACTTCTACAGGCTGCGGCACTTAAGATCATGCGCGGATGCAGAAGGATGTCCAAATGTCTTGAAACACGCTCGCTAGTGTTCGAAGGCGAAGCGCCCAGGACAGTTGACACACACCGACTCCATATTCAAAGCACTTACTGTGCCGTTGGCCTCGAAAAACGCGGGCTGCCCCGCCACGGTGGTCTAGTGGCTATGGCACTCGGCTACTGATCCGAAGATAGCGGTATCGAATCCCGGCCGCGGTGGCTGCATTTCGATGGAGGCGAAATGTTGAGGCCCGTGTGCTGTGCGATGTCGGTGCACGTTAAAGAACCGCAGCTGGTCGAAATTTCCCGAGCCCACCATTGAGGCGTCTCTCATAATAATAGCACGGTTACGGGACGCAAAACCCCAGAAATCAATCATAGACGCCGGCACTACCCCAGCCGCAGCGGTCGCGTTTTCGACGGAGGCGAGGACGGTGGATGGCTCTGTACTGTGCGATGTGAGTGCACGTAGCAAAACCCTAGTTGGTCAAAATTTCCGGAGCCCTCGACCACGGCGTGCCTCAGAGTCTTATCACAGTTTTGGCACGTAAAATTTTGGCAATTAATATAAAGGTGGCATTGGAAAGCTCACACATATTAAGTGTTATTGATCGAAGCACGCCCGCAAATTTAATTCACCATCCATCCCGATCCTAAAATCCATTCATTTCTGGCGTTTTATACGCCAAGACCACACCACGATTACGAGAAACGCCGTAGTAGAGGGCTCCGGAAATTTCGACCACTTGAAACTCTGTAACGTGCACTGGCATCGCACACTACGTGGGTCAACATTTCGCCTCAATTGAAATGCAGCCGCCGAACCCGGGATTCGATCCCGCGACTTTCTGATCTGTAGCCGAGTACCATAGCCACTAGACCACCATGGTGGGTCCGATATTACAGTTAGACAACCTACATACATAAAGAAAACGAAAAAACCAGCAGCAAGCTTCCTTTTGATGAAAAATTTAATGATGTCCTACATAGTATGCGGTCTTTTTTTTCTGTTCTTTCTTTGTATCGGCTATACGCTGCTTCCAAGACAGGACAAAGAGACACGCTGTACAACCAAAACAATTTTACTGCAGACAACAAAACATGTAAATTTATCAAACGCAACTCCTTATGTGGTATTCATTTTCAGCACGACCAATCTCGTCAGCTATAGTGAAATTAGTGCAGCAGTGCTGGTATTATTGTACAAATAATGGAACACTTTTACTACATTAAATTGCTAATGAAACTATATAACACAGCTTATGTTTTTATCTCTCACATCTTGCTTTCTCAGGGGTTCCGACAAAGGGAGATCAAATCGAAGTTCTACACCGTTTAATGAATGATTCTGGATTTGATCAGTGGCCAAAGATGCCCGCTCAAGGCAGAACAGACGCCTATTTAGGAAACTGCACTGATGTACTCACCAATATTCCCATTCATGATTTGATCACAATGTACGTCGAGAGAGATTTGAAGGAGCTAACAACATATGTGATTCAGGTAAGGAATCTTCCTCTAGAAACGGGCAGCACAAAGCGGTGGCTTTTCTTTTCGATGCAATGCACAGACGTAGAAACGTTTAAACAACGCAGAAAAGTACACGAACGAAAGCAGGCTAATCTTGCCTGTTTGCAGTTATTGTTGGTAGAAGTTATCGAAGGGCGATAAGCATAAGGATGAGGAACCGGTGAGCGCGTAATAACACAGCACGCCAGCATGCAAAATGAGAGTACCTAATTTAATCCAGAGTGAACTGTTTAAAAAACATTCCAACTCAGAACTAGAAGAGAATCTCAGGGGAAGGTGGAGGCTTGAATCGATGAACAGATCGCTAAAAACGATGGAGAACAGAGAATGTCAAAGGAGACAACGTTTCGACAGGTGGACTTGTCTTCGTCCTGACGAAGACAAGCCCACTTGTCGATAAGTGGACTTGTCTTCAGATAAGACGATAAAAGATAATGAGACAAGACGTAGCGCGTCCGGTTAGTACAGTAGGACCTCGTTATAACGAACAATGATACTAACAAATAATCGGTTATAGCGAACCAAATACATCTTTTGGTTGGTAACGCTTTGGTCCAGTGACATGCCTTCTCTTTTATAAAGAAACCGAAAAATGCAAGAGCCGCCGCGATATCGGCTGTAACGAGGACATATTTGGCTCGCATGAGGTTCAAAATCTGTTTGCTTGTGCACCACTGTTGCCGCTGTGCTGTGCGTACACCAGCGTCGTGCTTTACCAGCCCGCTTGATGCAATGCATAACTACTGGGATCTTATGTTCTAAGTGCCAAAACCACGATGTTATGGGGCAAGCCGTAGTGATGAACTCCAGAAACTCCAGAAATTTCCGAATCCCTACACTACGGCGTCTCTCATAACCATATCGTGGTTTCGGGAAGTAAAACCTCAGAAGCTATTCAAATCAAGTTCACCGACTTTCCTGCGTGCAATAGGTGCACGCATTGGCAAAATACATGCTCTTACCCCTAGATACATGTACTGATATCCGCATGACTTCTGTAGACATCTTTGACTTGACGAATACCTCCTTTCAGCGAAGTTGATTTGCCAACAGTTTACTATAAATAGTTGTGTTGTGAACTATGTTTTGCCTATTGGCTACACTATGTACGAAAGAAAGATGGCAAGTAAAGTAATATATCGGACAAGTGATGACGCTCAAGGCAATTCATTAAAACGAGGTACGAGCCTAACGTATCAGAAGCACATTGGAAATAGTTTTCACAAGCGCACTCTTCGGGCGCAGGGAGTTCAATATTATGTCACACCATTCAGAGCAACCCCAAGAACACACCATCTGTAGTTTGCAAGCTGTACGCTACAGTGACCATGAGGATATCAAGCTTTCTAAAAGGCAATCAAGAGTGAATACATAAGGAAAGAGTTATTACGCATGTCAGTGTGAAATAATCGTAACTGATAATTTTCAGATGGATCAATTGGATTTTCCTATGGTGGGAAGGAATCAGCTCATCCATCCAAATGACACAGACAGCGAGAAAATCATCGCGGCCTACAAAGAACTTGTTAAGACGGCGCTGAAACTGATGAGGAAAAGTTCCACAGAAGAGGAACTTTCTAAGCTCGCCTACGACCTTGTAGATTTCGAGGGACAGTTGGCCAATGTAAGAATATTTTCCTTTCATATTCATTCCGTCACCATATTTTCACGATCAGAGGTGTTTAAGACGAAAAACACGTCCCCACTGTGCTCTCCACGTAGTAAAACGTTGCATTTGAACTAAAGAAGGCGCACACTGAAAGTATGCTGGACAGAGATATAATTTGCTCTACTTTGACGCTCCGAACTTCGAAAGGTGTCACGGATGAAAGACTCCCGAGTTCCACTCAGAGGATGTAGCACAGTCACTGCGCGTAAGCTAGATTTCGTCGCGTGCTCTATCATGATGGTGATGATAATGATGCTCCTAAAAACTGGCACCTACCCACTTAGGAGTATAAGCCAAAACAGAAAAGAATTGAACATTAATTTACAAAAAAAAAAAAACAACAAGGATATTAACCAAAAGATTGGTTCGTTCTAGCCATAGAGTTCCCTTAAAAGTACAATGAAGAACTGTTGCGCTAGTGCCCAAGGTAGTTGTAACCAAGCCGTATCAGCCAGCGCGGGAATGATGGGTAGTACATGACCTTGCCTAGTCATCGTTCTGCTGGCATCATACGGCGTTGCCGCTTTAAGAAGTGGGTCATTTGCGACGAAATGCTACGTTATAAACGCAGTAATTGGGGCGCGCACAAATACATACTTACTTTATCGCGGTTAGGAAATAGGAACGCTCAGATATTTATGAATGTGATGTCATAACCCTAATTTTGGCCTCTTATATTCGTGCCCCGATTTAGCGCGCGTTTGCTCGGCGTTCAGCTGGTCAGATAACGCTGGGGAAATGCTGTAGTACAGGATATACGAACAGCCTTGTCACAAGGAATGCAAGTCGGTCCTGAAAGCATCCTTGCACTAGCAGTTTGTCTCGCGTTTGACGCAAAATAAAGGGAAAGAAAGAAAGCAGCAAAACAGCACCGCTAAGGCTCTTGAAATCCGGTGGGAATGTTTGTAAATTTACGCCAGAAAACAATACAAAATGTTCGTGCGAACAAAAATAAACGAAGGACTGAGACAAACATCACGGCATTTCATACTTGAAAACAAATAATGTAAATAAAGTGAGAAACCAAACCTCTCTAGCAGTAAAGCGTCCACTTCGTCGCGTAAAGAAAAAAAAAAGTACCGATCTCACTCGCGTCACTGAAACCGAAAGGAGGTAATAAACACCGCCGCAATAACGTTTGAAGCCGCGAGCACGAAGAAGAGAAAAATACACGTACTACCCGGCATTAACATAGTAGCTGAACGGTCGCAGTCTAGCACGTGATTTTGAGTATAATTAGTGGATTCTTTTTAGTTACGAAAAAGGCTCTCTTGCTGTTCTCCTTCGGTGTTCCTGCGTTCCTGCTTCTCGTCCTTGCCCTCTTCCGTTGTATTCTTTTTCTGTGTTCTGTGTTGCTGCCGTCTTCAATCCTCTTCTTTTTCGTCGTCATCTTCCTATGCTTCGTCGTCCTGTCTTCCTCCCTTTCATTTTATAGTGTCAAGAGTTCTTCAAGCTTTGACTACTCCTTTACAGCTCACGACGCCTCCGGAAGAGCGGCGCGACTTTTTAGATCTTTATCACAGGACCAATATCAGCGAGTTAGAAGAGAAATACCCTAATGTAAGTGAGCCTGTTTCTATACTGTGACCAGAAATGTTTCCTACACGAACACACAGTCACACACAAAAAAAAAATCACAGGGTCCCTTATCGCATGTTAAAAACGCCCTGAGAGCTAAAGCCATTATGCATTAAACACAAAAGCGTCGCTTTGTCGCGTTAATTACCTCCTCAATTCGCTGAATTAGTCCTTGGTCCACCCTTAATTACCTTTTGATTTACCTAAGGCACAAAGTCGACATGCCTTATTTGCGTCTTTAATTCTATGAACTCTCCCTCAATACACATCATATTCGCTTTAATTTGCTTTCTTAATTATTTTAGTTCACTATTAATCACAAATCAATCAGCTCTCACGGCATGTAAATGGCGTGAATTTTTTCTTCTTTTCTGCGGATCGCTCAAGGCTATCTTGACTTTCCTCTGCTGGGCGTAGTACTTGACCTTCTGCGCCGCATTGAGCAGGCTACCCTTTCCCCGATTTTACTCACCTCCATGTGCCTCCATGCTCCGGAGCTCGGTTCCCTCCAGAAAGGTGTCACTCAGGGCGAGTTGGTACATATCGTCATTGTAAGACAGCAAGTGTCCTTCGTGTTCTTCTGTGTGTCTTTGTTTTTGTTTTTGTTTGCCAGCTTCTTACGACGTCGGCTTTCTCGCGGGGACAGGCTTACACCCGGGACATGTGTATGTGTACGCTTGCGCGCGAATCTAGAGCACTCGGGCGGAGCAATCGCCGGCCAGGTCTGCCAGGCTAACACCGCCTGTAGCCACAACACCACCACTACTACTACTACTACTAGAGCACTTGTCAAATACGTCCACTTCTTGAACGCCATTCCTGTGCTCTGTGTCTGTCCGTGTGTTCCTTTGCGCTACAATTTTTCCTTCAAGAAGTCATTAATCAACTAGCCCAAGAAAACGTTTTGCTTAGCTCCACATCTCGCACACGCATACGGCAGGCATGTTGTTTCCCATATCATCTGTTGACGGCACAATAATTTAGGCATTTTTCTCAGGTGGGCATTGAAAGAATTTCGGTCAACCTGGAAGTACGGATATACGTCGAGAGGACGGCACGCGTCTAACACAAACAGCGCATTTCGTCATCCTCATACCACACTGACAACAAACTGACGTCAGGGCAACCTGAGGAAGACTAGTGGTGTCACTGTCTTCATCAAACGAAGCCAAGTGACGAAACAGCTTTCGAGTTTAGGTGCATCATATTTGAAAGACAAGCGAATCAACTATATAGTCGGTCACAAACCTAAATAAAAATATCAGCTCCGCCCGCGGAAGCGCGGCGCGCATGCCAATCAACTGTGTGAAAGTAGTGGTCTCCTTCTGAAGCGCGAGTACCTTCTAATAATAATAACTGATGACGTTTTTACATGCCAGTACCAGATATATGATCATCAAGCACGTGCCGCAGTAATGGGCGCCGGAGAAATTTAGACCACCTGGGGTTCTCTAACGTGCACCTATATCTAAGTGCACTGGTATGTTTTGCCTCCATCGAAATGCAGCCGCTGTCGCCGGAATTCGATCCCGTGACCTTCGGATCACCACGCCCCGCAAGTACCCATTCTATGCAAATGTAGACACCACGCATATTGACAATGAAATGGTCGTCGTTCCTGCCTAAAATACCTTGTTTGTCTGAGTAGTAACGTTACAAAGCTTAAAATTTTGCTGGACGTTTTTTGATATCTTGGGGGTTTTTTGTTATGAACTTCTTGTACATAGCGTTCTACATCGCGTTTTATTTCTAACCATTCTTATGTATTCTGTTACTCTTTTTTTTTCCCCAGATCTAATCCGTACCCTGTACTGCGTTTTCATTTTTATTCTTAACGGATCGAGGGCGCTGTTTGCACTGATCGGCTTTGGAACTCTTGTCCGCATAACTGCGTGTACGAATCGTAGTAATATGAATGATTCGTAAGCTGAAAGTGACGCAAATGCAAACCTGCACATCCACATCCAAAGTCTAAAACGCGCAAAATGTGCGTGACGCACGTCACTAAACTAAGCAGCAGCTAAGTGCATGGCCCATATTCAGATACAAATTGTCTCTGGGTGGGATCGCGCGGTGGGTGTAGGCAATTAAAACTTAAATTTATGCTTAGGTTGTAGCCGACCACATCAAGGCGTACTACCGGCCGTAATTCCTTGATGAACAAGGACCTTTTAGAGCCAGAACTTGTACCTCTCCGAAAAGGACTAAAGAAAAATGGATGGATGGATAGATGGATGGATAGATGGACACAACTGTACTTAAAAACCTGCAGATTGGCGGCCTGGCCTAGGCCACCTTGGTGTTCGCGGTAAAGTTTAGTCTTTCCGCTGTCGCCCGGGCCTGCTGGATGGCCCAAACTGGGTCTTGCTGAGCTGGTCAGAGCATCGCGCCAACGATCCTCAAGCAGGTCTGGATTATTATGGGCAAAGATGTTTGTAATCTGTGAAACTTCGCTATTTCAAGTCCAGCAAGTAAACAAAATGTTACTGGACCGAAGCTAACTCTTGAGAGCTGGCAACTACACGGAGTACTTCTAGGAGCAGATAACGCCCTACTAACAGTTACATAATATTTCCTTAAAAAAAAAGAATGAGTAAACCTAAACAGCGTTGAAAGACTTAAGGGCCCTTATCATTCGGCGACAAAATTCTTCGCACTGTAGTTTTTGTTTATTTCTTTTTTTACCGGCGTTCTAAAATCCTAATGTACATATTTGTTTTTCTCAGGTGCCTCTGTCAAGCATGCTTAATAAAGAGTTTTCATACGTGAATATCACGTTAAATAAAAGTGAAATTATAGAACTGTTCGCTGACGACTACTACGGCAATCTAAACGACTTCCTAGAAGATGTCGACTGGTAAGTAAGCATAGAGGTTTGAGTACTTTGCTTCCGTAGCGCACTGAGTACTGCGTTTTAAATGTAAAAGAAAAAGCAGCCCTATTGCTAGCGAGGAATGTTGTACATTTTCAATACCTTTTTCTTGTGTGTGTAATTAAATCGTATTGTAAATAACACAACGTACATATGGCCAGTAATACCACCTGAGTAACCTGCAAAGTTAAACTCGGTCCCACTTTTTTGTGGCAGTAGCATAAGAAATGCACGACCAAGTTTAGCTTTGAACGCGGGACCGGGGAATGACGTAATGTTTCTCCCAGAGGACGTAAGCTTCACCTCCGGATGTGGGTCGTTACGGAAATTTTAAAAATCTCGGAAATGTTAGAAAAAGAAACATCAAGTTATGAGTTGAACTAGGCAGACGTGCTATCAGAGCATGAGTTCAGCGCAGATAACATCCATTTAACCATTAGGATAACTAACGAAAATAATGAGATGGAGACAGGTATTGACCAGACTGGCTATGTGGGAATGGGTAACACGAAAGAAAGAAAGAAAGAAAGAAAGAAAGAAAGAAAGAAAGAAAGAAAGAAAGAAAGAAAGAAAGAAAGAAAGAAAGAAAGAAAGAAAGAAAGAAACTCGCGGGTCACCCGTGCTCGCGCTGGATAGTGAGTATGAGCAAGCCCATTCAAAGTTAACCTAAAGTCTATTCGATTACACCAATAGTGTGCACCCAGTTAACCAAAGGTGCACCAAACAGTCGGTACCAGCGCCATTCGAGATAAGCTTCAGTGAACATCAAGGCTACCTTGGGAGTTTAACAGGCATAACAATTTGTAACAGAAGTTCCACAGCGTAAAAAAAAAAAAAAGACGGCAGAACTAAAAGTTTGCTTTAGATTAACGTTCGTTAAATATATTAGGATCCAACAGGAAGTCCGCATGTAGTACCTTTCTCTTTCCAGCGATATGCTATACAACTACGCCGGTCTGCGACAGATTCTGGGTTGGGCGGGACGTGCGTCGGGGGAATTCCGCAATGCCTCGCTGAATCTGACAAAGGCCTCCACAGGGGTCGCCGCCGACCAACAGACATGGGAAAAGTGCGTCTCCACGATGAACGACCTTATGCCGGAGATCGTTGGCTACGTCTACGTCCTAGACAAGTTTAGCATTCAAGCCAAGGAAGAGGTAAGAGGGCATTGACACACAAACTTTTGGTTGCAACTCTCATTAACAAGCGGTGCTCTTAAACGATGAGGCCATGACGCACTTATGAATTCGGGAGCACACAGAAAAATAACGTTCGAGATAAGCTTCAGCTACAAAAATTAAGCCAGCAGGACCTGGGAAGGAACATTGACTCGTTCGCATCCTCAACCTGCAGAAATAGGGAACGGTCAAGCACGAGAGATGAAGTGCGATCTTATGCTATAGAATAGTATTCCGGATGTTCTTCTGGCAATCCTTCGATGCTATGTTCTGAGATAAAGCACGCAGTTGATGCCACAAGAGTTTGCTACCATATAAAGCAGTTTCGGTTGGTTTGTATATGATGATCTCCATTCTGAGAAGACCACGGAGTGTAGAGATCTCTAGGAACAGATTTTGTAGTTTAGTAGGCTGAACATGGTGCAGGCTTCAGTTGGACGCGCTTGCGTTCACCACGTCTTTGATTTACGTGACATTAAATAATAACAAAATGTGGCTGATCGCTCTGCCAGAGGAATCGGTATAACATGAAAGTGAAACGTGTCTTGCACATAAACAGTTGAATGTTTATTGTACGTCGACATTAACTTAGGTAATTCTATCGGTGTTTCGCTGGTACGGCACCGTTTGACGTGGATATGAACCCACGTTCACGCATCGCCTCCTTAACATCCCTCACCGTGGCCATCCCCTTGTGGTAACTTCATTAGTTCACGTAATAACTGGACACAGTCGACAGTAAATGCATGCTACGCGGCAAATGCATGAATCATGTTTACTGGCCCGTCGACATCGTTGCCGTACTTGGGCGCTTAACACAGCAGTCTTCGTGTCGCCATCATACTCGAAGTGCAGTCGGGGGGAAACGCCGTCTGAGACAAGAGGCGCGCTTTGTAATGGTTGTGCAACGGTGCCGCAATGCAGGAGAGGCGATATGAAGCCACGGCCGGACTGGAGAGGCCGTGGCTTCACTTCGCCTCTCCTGCATTGCGGCACCGTTCCAGGCACAGTGCACCTCGATGAGCGCGCGCGGAGCATGACGAACACGTCGAGAGACAGGAAAGGGAGATAAGAAGGACATGCAAGCCGCGTTGTTACAACTCCGAGCACGCGCGCCGATGGCGCAGTGGTAAAGCATCGGCCACCTTTCGTCGCTGCGAGTTAGATTCCCGGCGCCTCAAAGGAAATTCATCTGCGTGTTTTTCTTTGTTCTTATATGCGCGGTTTACTGCGTCACTTCCGTAACGGAAATGACGTAGTAGAGCCATGGTGGACCCCGGCATGAAGCACTTTCATGTTTAAAAATCAAGAAGAATCTCGGGTTCCAGGGCTTATTTCAAGCCCGCACTTTAAGATCGGCACTGTGAGCACAGGCTCTCTCCCTCACAGTGCTCTTGTAGGCGGTCTTCTTTGTAAGGTGCCCGCTGTTCGGCAACTTATGCTTCGCCCACCCGTGTTCAGGTCGGGGAGAAATGCTGCACGCACGTTCGGATAGGACGGCAGAACGTCACCAACGCTGGAGCCAATGACGCGTCTGTCATTCTCTTTACTACGCTGCGCAGCCCTCCAGCAGCACTTACGCTCGGCTTCGAAGTAGAGGGCGACGTCACTCACGAAGTATGCAACGGCACGCCTCTTTCTTACTATGCTGCGCACATAACAGGAAGGAACCTTATCCCCCCTCTCTCTTTCTCTGGCGGCTGGTCAGCGCGAGCTCACGCAGACCACAGGGAGGTGAAGAGCTCGTGGTGCTTCCTTTGCCTCTCTTCCTCTATCTTCTCAAAGTGTTGTCAAAAAGCACGACGACTTAATTCTGCCAGAGCTATCTTTATTGTGGTGCTATCAGTTCTCAGGTACGTCATGCAGTTATTATATGCTACTACAGGTGGAAGATCTTGTAAGGAGGATCAAGACTGTATTCAACGACACTATCATGCAAAGCGACTGGATGGACAACGAAACCAAAATTGCAGCAGAACAAAAGGTACAGCTGTCTTCCGGCATGTCAATCTATTTTTCGCTTACTTGTTTTTTTAACGTATGCTTTTCACATTTCTGTAAGGTAGCTTGGCCAGGTGCTATTTAGTGAATTGCCTGGGGAGAATCATCACGCGAATTATCTGTGAGATGTACGCACGGCCTTCGAAGCTTCGCTTTTGTCGTCGTTCAAGGAAGTTCCTTCAAAGTTACTGAAGCCTGTAATGAAATGATCACGAATGGCTAATCACACATGGAGAACTCACAGTTTACGCTATCTGTGGTGACGGTACGTTCCTGGCATCTTCGTTTTGATCAGTTAGCCTCAACACAACGTAGACAAGTTAAAACGAAACCGCCTATACTACCCGTCATATATTGCCGCACAGTGCGATTTGCTAAAGGCACCCTAAAATACCGTAATTGTAAACAAAATGTTACTTTTGCAAGAAGTTGCCATGCGCAAACTTCCGATCAGATAGGGCGTTATTCTTAATAAAAGGCTTCGAAAGCGTAATGATAGCGCGTGCACCCCTGTGTTCGGTCACCTGGACACTCGCATACACTCGTTAATCTCGCATGAAGGAACACGCAACGCGCACATCTCTGGACACGCAAGACACGTTAGCGACCTATATTCTCGTTTGTCGCCCAGCACTGTCCTGGAGATACCAAGGTCACTCGATCAATCTTTGTATATTCCAAGGGATGTTCGTTCAGCACACGATGCAACCACTGAACCACCGTCAACAGCACCGCTGTATATGAAACGAACATGCTGCAAGGTCTTCTCGTACTCAGTGAATCACAGTGCAGCCCCAGTCCCCGTGACGTTCCACAAGGTACCAACACTTCCCCTCCGTGATCATTCACGAACCTTCAAAGATGGCCGCGCTATACGGTAGAGTTAGCATCGCTTGTTGGGGGTACCATGTCTGGCCAGGAGTTATGTGTCAGGTGAAACAAAGGACCACGACATAGCGTGGGGGTTGTCCCTATCGCATGTCGGCCCCCAGTGTTCAAACGCCATCAGCTGTGAACCGTAGCAAACCTCGATGTCACAGGCCTAACGTGGATTACGTACTCTTGCTATAAACGCAGGAGTTAACACACAATATCATCATCATCAGCCTGTTTAGGTCCACTGCAGGACGAAGGCCTCTCCCAACGATTTCCAATCCACCCTATCCTGAGCGAGTTGGTTCCACTTTATGCCTGCAAACTTTTTAATTTCATCGCTCCATCTAGCCTTTTGCCTACCTCTGTGGCGTTTTCCCTCTCTTGGTATCCATTCCGTTGCCCTTACTGTCCATCTGTTATCTTTCCTCCTCATGACATGTCCTGCCCAGGTCCACTTCTTTCTTTTAATTGATATAATAATATCGGCTATTCCTGTCTGTTCTCTGATCCATTCCGCTCGTTTTTTATCTCTTAGCGCTACCCCTAACATTTTTCTTTCCATTGCACGTTGCGCGCTCCTTAGTTTCATCTCTAGTTTTTTCGTTATCCTCCACGTTTCTGCACCATACGTTAGTACTCGGAGAATGCAGTGATTGAATACTTTTCGCTTTAGTGAGAGCGGTAAGTTTCCAGTCATGATTTCGTAATGCCTTCCGAATGCGCTCCAGCCCAACCTTATTCTACGGAGAATTTCTTTTTCATGGTTAGGAGTTCCTGTTATTAACTGTCCCAGGTATACGTATTCGTTTACACACTGTAAGGGTTCATTGTTGATTTTAAATTCCTGTTCCTTAGCTAGGCTATTGAGCATAACTTTGGTCTTTTGCCTATTCATTCTTAATCCAATTTTAATACTTTCCCTGTTTAGGTCATCAATCATGTTTTGTAGTTCGTCTCCATCATTGCTAAAGAGCACAACGTCGTCTGCGAATCTTAAATTGCTGAGATATTCTCCGTCTATTCGAATTCCCCCCCTTTTTTTTTCCAGTCTAGACGTTTAAAGATTTCCTCTAAACATGCAGTGAATAGCATCGGGGATATCGTATCTCCCTGTCTCACACCTCTCCCGATCGGGATTTCTCTGCTTCTCTCATGTAGGAGTAGTGTGGCTGTGCAATCTTTGTATATGTTGTTGATTATTTTCACGTATATGTCAGGTACCCCTTGTCTACGTAGAGCTTCTAGAACTGCTTGAATTTCTATCGAGTCAAATGCTTTCTCGTAGTCGATAAACGCCATATAAAGAGGCTTGTAATATTCCGCGTATTTCTCAATTACTAGGTTGATAGTGTGGCTGTGGTCCATTGTCGAGTAACCTTTCCTAAAACCAGCTTGTTCTCTCGGTTGATTAAAGTCGAGTGTTTCTCTTATCCTCGTAGAAATTGCTTTTGTAAATAGCTTGTATATTACTGGGAGTAGGCTAATTGGTCTATAATTCTTTAACTCCTTTATGTCACCTTTCTTGTGGATAAGGATTATATTCGCATTTTTCCAACTGCGTGGTATACTACATGTCTTGACACATTTCGTGAAGAGCGATGCAAGTTTTTCAAGTACAATATCTCCTCCGTCTTTAATCAAGTCGGCTGTTATACCATCTTCACCAGCTGCTTTACCGCGGGACATGCCTTTGACAGCTTTTTTGACTTCGTCAGCGGTTATACATGGAATCTCAGTGTCCTCCTCAGATTCTATTTCTATTAAGGTCGTATGGTCTGTCTGAGAACTATACAGTGCAGTGGAGAGCAGGCGATTGGCAACTACGGCGTCGGCCATAGGAATAACCGTGGGGAAATGCTAGTACAATTTGCCGAAAGAAACCGACTCCGAATAATGAACACGTTTTTCAAGAAACACAAGAATAGGAAGTGGACGTGGAAAAGCCCAAACGGGGAAACAAAGAATGAAATCGACTTCATAATGTGCGAACAACTAAGTATAATTCAAGACACAGAAGTAGTGGGCACGATAAAATGCAGCGATCACAGATTAGTGAGGGCAAAGATTGTACTTAACCTAAAGAAGACAAGAATTAAATTATTTACTAGAAAAAAATGCAATCTAGAGGTAATCAGAGCGAAGAACGAAGAATTTAAAGTGGCCCTAAGCAACAAGTTCGAGGCCTTAGGTGACAACGGTGACGATGTAGAAGAAATGAACAAAACCATAACGAAAACAATCCTTGAAACAGCGATAGAAGTCGGGGGTAAAACAACTAAGCAAACAACAAGTAAGTTGTCCCATTCTACCAAGGACTTAATAAAAAAACGCCAACAAATGAAAGTAACTTCGCCAAAAGATAAGATTGAATTCGCAGAACTATCAAAATTGATCAGTAAAGCCAGGCAAAGAGATGTAAGAAACTTTAACACGAGAGAAATAGAGAAAGCTGTAGAGAAAGGCACCAGCATTAAAACGGTCAAAAAGAAACTGCACTTGGGCAAAACAAAATGCATACGCTAAAAGATAAACAAGGTAACGTTATCAACGGTTTCAACGAAATAGTAAAAGTAGCAGAAGATTTCTACTCTGCACTGTACAGTTCCCAAACACACAATAACTTTGTTGATATCCTCTGAAAACAAGTGGTCTCCATGAAGAGCCTTTCCGTAACGCCACAATGATTGCGATTAGTTCCTGGAAAACCAGGCGTTCGCTATTTCCATATCAATATTTCTTTCCACACTAGAAGCTCGCATGTCGTTCGTGATGTAATACTAGCAACGCCGCCTTAAAAACCAAGGAAAGTTACGCAGTGCAAAATAGCACTTCTAAAAGGGTGCAAGTGGTATTAGAGTGCAATTTCGAAAAGATTCTCCTATTTCTTATTCGAACGTTTTTCAGTTGGAGAAAATGAGTTCAAAGATAGGATACCCGAAATGGCTGTTGAACACAACGTATCTCGAGCAGCTTTACAAATACGTGAGTACCCACCCATTCAATGATCTGTAAAACTGGCATGGTTCTCCGAGCACATTTATATTAGTTACGTGATGCAGCAAGACTTTCTGCTTTGCGAGTTTGTTCATATTTGCATGAAATAGACGTGTGAGCAAAGTGGACATCGACATAGCAGACACGGATCGTGTCAGCCCGTGTCTTTACTGAGTCCATGTCCATCTTGCGCGTACCCTTTTTTTTTTCCTTGCAAGTATATATGCAAGTATCCACTCAGTTGAGTTAGTAATCGGACCCAAGCGCGAAATTAGAAAAGGAAAAGAACTAATTGTGCTCTGCTTGTGAATGCCACGCTTCGCGAATGACTACAGCAATTGGCTGATATGTTCACTACAGTGTAGGCTAGATGTAGATTATGTGTTTCACCAAGCCCGGCTGGTGTTTCAGGACCCTTTTAAAGGCGACGCCTAAGCGTCGTCGTTTAACATTTTGTGTAACAGACAATAATTTTTACACCCATATGAAAGCGTCCCGCGGCGGTGTAGTGGGAATACAGCTTGATCCGAAAGACGTGGGTTCGATGTCAAGAGTTGGACGGAAACCCGTCTGGTCGGGACGGAACATATTGACGAAAATCGTGAACAAGAATGTGAGGAGATTGTGAACTTCCTTCTAACGAAATTGTGACGAGATTGTGAACAAGGCTCCCCTGTGGGAGCCGAAACGTCATTCCATCTTTATTTTCGTCGGTGCCATTTATTTTCGTCACTACGTGGGTTCGATCCCGACTGCGACGGTCCCATTTTCGATAGAGACCAAAATGGCAGAGCACAATGTACTGTGCCTTGTCAGTGCAGGTTAAAGAAACGCAGGTGGTGGAAATTTCCGGGACCGTCCACTACTGCGTGCTTGATAATCATATCGTGGTTTTCGCACGTAAAAACCCATTACTTATATTATTGTGCACCCATAATATGAGCAACCGTATTGGATCATTGCAGGTTCCAAACCTAGACCCCACCACTTCCTTTCTGGAGATGTATGACCACATAAGTGAGAACAACTGGATGCGACATTTATTACAGTTGGGACAGAACTATGACGTGGAAAATACGTATGAAACACATTTTACGTACATTATTGTTATTTTGGAGAATAGTCAATTCCACTGCAGGCCTAGAGTCTGTACTCAGAGATGCTAATTTAACGTGACTCTTCAATTGAAGCCACGTGGTTACCTCTTTCCTGGCATTCCGCATGCCCATTTGAATACGGTACCGCACAGGCACAAACTTTCGAAGAAAAAGCACATCTTCCTTTTTGATAGCTTCATCACAGATATGCCAGCCGGCAGAGAGCATTCAAAAGGGCTCCTTTTCTTAGTCTATTGCCACAACATCTTAGCTTGGACAGCGATACCCCCTGCCCTCCCCCCCTTTCGCTCAAAGAAAGAAGAAACAACGATATAAGACGAAAACAGTGTGCCGACTTAGAGCCTCCGATATTTGGCGTGAAATCTCGGAGGCTGTACTGACATTGTTCGCTTCGCAATTTGCAAAACTAGCATCCAAAGAAAGGATTCCGTTACCGGAAAACGTCTATAGAGGATTTGTAGTCCATTAACCTGCTGCACAGACGTCCGTCAGTCTCTCCGCCTGACAGCACATGTGTCAGGCATTGGAATATGATAAGCACACCTCTTCCGCACTGACTATTGTTAACGGACTGACAGACAGGCTGTGCATATATTCGCATAATGCATTGCCGAGAGCCCATACACCAGCATCTGTCCTTCGTATCACTGCGCCGGGATTCCAATAGCTTGAGTCTTGCGCTTTTAAAACGAAAGTACTTCAGAGCGATAGAAGTAGCTTTTTTTTTTAATGCAGTAAACAGACAGACATAACCAGGAAGTTTAGCTTCAGTTGTGATAACTCAACGGTATTGGAATGCGGTTTATTTTACCGCAAACCATCGTTTCCGGGACAGCATTCGCTTTACAACTGCAAAAGGCGATGCGCACTGGCATAGTCGGTGCTTTGAAAACACGAAAACGCCTGAGCCGTACAATTCTCAGTAAGCGTGAGCGCAAGAAGGCGTGCACGAGTACTTCAGAAGCCTGCACGTTGAGAACTGCATGTAACAGCTTGCTCGGTTGACCTTTGCAGAGGTCTTCTTGCGGCCAATATGCAGCATAACATTTGCAATTAACCTGTCATACTTATCAACGTCTAAGTACACAAGTAGTGACACACTTAAGAATATTCATACGAGGTATTGCGGACACGACCATGAAGCAGCAAGGTCCTTGCAAACTTTCAACGAAGTATCTTGGTTAGGGAGGGTCAACTATTTATTTGTTTTATGTCCTTCTTCGAATTATACCCATTCATCGGGCTTAAAGATCACAAGACCATCAAAATCATTTCCCCTGTATTTTCAAAGCAGTTTCTCCTCTCCTCCGTCCCTCCCAACATCATTCTCCAACACTGTGTCGTCTCAAGGCGAGTTACTGTCAGGGCACTGCTGCGATTTCTTCGAAAAAAAGTACGTGATGACCGATTGTGACAGTGCCCTGACAAGCGACAGTGATGTTGATGTGTCCCTCAACTCTCTTCTCTCTTTTCCCTCTTTCATTCCCCTTTCCCAGTACAGGGTAGCCAACCGGAGATTCCCTCTGGTTCATCTCTCTGTCTTTCCTTTCCCTCTCTCTCTCTCTCTGTCGTCTCGGCTGTCCCTTCCCGTGCGTTAGCGCTTTTACAAAATCTTTAATGTTTCACCCGCACACAAGCTTACACTTTATTACTTCTAGATGCTTCCCTAGCACATTTATATTCTGAACACTTTCTTACTTGATGCTTCTAGCAAAATTTTGGAACTGTACGTTTAATCAATCGTAAGCACCAACGTAATGCCCGTTTTCCCTCCGCTTCTATCGCAGTTGGATCGTGGGGCCTGCGGTCGTGAACGCTTTCTACAATCCATCTACCAATGAAATGGGTAAGATAGTATACATACGGTTACTCACTTTTCAAACTTGTCAAACATAACGTTTTTCCGTTGCAGGGATAACGTCATGCCGCGACATGTCGCGAGCACCTCTCGTTAGTGATGCTATGACTTATCAGTAATGTTAGTCATAAGCTCGTACTTTCGATGCCACTTTTGGCATTGCCAAGTGAACGAGTCGCGAAGACGGAAAGAAAACGCTTGACAACAATCGTAGCATTCACGACATAACCTCAACTTCCGGTTAGCTAGGGGAGAGTCCCGGTGTGCTCCTTGAGAAACAACGTCGCTACGTGCCGTCGCCATGACAACGAAGTACTCATACATTATATTTTACATTACAGTGTATCCCTCAGGAATACTTCAAGGCGTGTTCTACCAGTATGGGCTTCCACGGTGAGTGAGGCAACTCCATATAGTCTTTGTTCGAGCTAGACCGCGAGAATATATAGTGACGCACGCAGATTTTCAAAACATTATTTAGATTGGCGCACCCACACCCAGAGGAAAAATTAGCTGAGATTCAACTATTCGAAGCCTGGTTACCACGAGTTAAACGACTGTTCGGCGTTTCTGTAACTCACTAATCTGGCCTCCCATTGTTCCGCTGTTTTATCAGGTAACTTTTCATTTGCTTCAGATTCAACAAGCCACGTTGTAGCGTAGGAGACCATGTGGTATGACGCCACCCACACGCCCTCTGGCGGCTCAAGGCCACGCGACCAGAGTAATGTCAATGTGAGACATGGAAAAGTAGAGCTTTCCTTCTAATATCAACTCCTTTCCCTCGCTCCAGTTCATGCATTTCATCGTGTGCAAGACACTGTTCCTTGTCAACATGCTAGACGTTATGAAATAGATCGAAATACACACAGAGCAGAAAAAGGAAACAAACGAAGATGTTTCGGCTCTTGGTACGGGAGGCCTTGATCACAATCTCTCTTATGCTTTTCTTCTCTAGCTTCCCTTTTAAAATCGTTTTTGAGTAACCCCGACCAGATGAGTTTCGTCAAATTATTATCGACACTGGTTATATGCCGTTTATGATCAAGTTCGGCACTACACTACATAACAGTGGGTTTCTATCAGCTCCGAGAGTATGCTCTTAATTGCAGTACATGAATGCCTTCAACGTACTTGTAGTGATAGCGTAGGAATCACTGAACCACAATGCTGTAGAAGTAGAGTTGTAATTTTGCTAGTGAGCAAACTCCCTATCACCCAAGCGCGGTAGCGGATTACCTCTGCGACTGCAGAAATACCCCAGCTTATATGTACTCGGCGATGCTGTACGACGGCGGGGTCAGCGACCATCCGGCTATTGTCCTCAATTTAGAGCGCGTCTTGATTGGTGAGGGCTCATGTTAAATCGCCTTTGAAATGGAACGCTGCGCCCTTCTGAAGGTGCATCCGACTACAGGAACAATAGTGCTCAGGCAACAAATCTATGGGGCAGTACATTCTCAAAATCGTTTGAATAGGTCAAACTCAATTTCAGAAAGGCACGTGGCTTCATTGACTCGAGAAAATCAGAGAATTTGATGCACTAGGCACTTGTTTTTCTGGTCTTCATAGGCGCAAGGAATGTACGCTACGTATTTCAAACTAGAAGAGAAGCTCAGGGGAAGATGGAGGCTTTAATCGATTAACAGATCGCTAAAAACTATGGAGAACAGGGAATGTCGCAGGGGCCAACGTTTCGACAAGTGGACTTGTCTTCGTCAGTCGCTGTCCTGACGAAGATAAGTCCACTTGTCGAACGTTGGCTCCTGCGACATTCCCTGTTCTCAATCGTTTTTAGCGATCTGTTCATCTAGGTATTTCAAGAAATAGTGAATACTGACGTTTAAAGAATTTCCTGTTTCTAAACAACGGCGCAAATTGTCACATACCCATTAGCCAACAGCTACGAAGGCTGTGCTCAAGTTTTTGCGCGCAACGGGCCTCATTAACCGCCTCTGACACACGCCGTGCTTGTGTGTGTGCGCGATTTGACCTCTCTCTTTCTCCCTTTATTCTTTTCTTCCATCCCTTTCTGTCTCCCTTCACCCCTTCCCCAGTGCAGGGTAGCAAACTGGATATTTTTTTTCCGGTTAACCTCCCTGCCTTCCGCCCATCATCTCTCTCTCTCTCTCTCTCTCTCTCTCTCTACACTTGGCCCATAGGAATGTGACATTCTTACTGTTTGTTTTAAAACTGCTGTAGACATTTTCTGCTTCTTGAGCAGTCAATACTTTTCTTGGAGGTGCTTAGTAAGCATGCTTTCATGAGGCTGGAATGCGACCTCATACCAGTGCTGTCCGCTCGCACACGGGTTCTCGAAGCGGGTTCCGCGAGCCCCTTTTCATGAGTCCGCGGCCTGCCGATGTATTTGCCTTGGTTCACTGTTCTCCAAGTGTGCCAAGACGGTGGGTAAACGGTACATGATACAAACTCCCTTCATTACGTGCCCGAGTGTAAAGAAAAAGCATGCACAGCGCATACTAGAAGCCGACCAGCTGACCTGAGGCTGGCCCTGAGTTTTACAGAGCCGTCCATCGATTTGTTCGTGCCGAAAAATTGACCTTCGCTGCATAATTGAAGTGCGTGCACACTCCGCTGCAATAAATTTAACATAACGTGTTCCCTGGCTATAGTTGGCACATGACTTCATAAGGAAAAATGGTAGTGCCAATCAGGATTTCGAATCAATTCCATTCTCCCTGGCCACTCGCAGTTCTCTTAACTTTGGAGCGATCGGCATGGTGGTTGGACATGAGATGACTCACGGCTTTGACGACACAGGTACGTATTACTAAAGCTGTCCTGTCTATCGAAAAATGGACATATTCGGCATTCAGTGCAAAACGAAAGTCGTTTCTTTCACAGTACTCCACTAATAACGTATGTTCATGTTTTCTTCACAAAAGCAAAAAGAAAGACGTCACTTTTATTCCCAAATCAAAGCAGGCAAGCACTGCTCTTCGTATAATTTGGAGCTAAAGGAAAGGAGGATGCGATTTTACGGATTGCATGTAGATGGGATTTGATTAAAACGCGTCAATCAGATGACCACTGCGTACCCTGCACAACTCAACGCACGACTCAACTATGTGCTTCCCTGCTAGTAGGGAATAATACTGCTGTCTTGTCTGCCTTGCTTGTATGTCGTTTCGTTGAGCTACATCACGACGAATTCAATGTCTTAGGTCCTTGGCGCCCGCATTTTCTTAACGCATGAAACCTTGAAATCCCCACTGTGGTGCCTATAGACTAAAACCCCTAGACTGACCGCTAAATCATATCAAAACATCTAGGGACTTTACTAGAACCTACTGTACTTCACGAATGTTACGAACTGTCAGATGCGCTCTCACGACGTTCACATCCTGATATTTATTAGTATTCCAATTATTTTCTTGTCTGTTCTAACTAATACACCCTCCTTTTCTCTGCACAATTGTAGTGTTGCCAACCGAGTATGACCTTGGAATACGCTATTTGCCAATTCATCTGTCTCTTTCTCTCGCTTTCCCACTCTCATTGTATGTACGCTTCCACCGTCTCCATAAAGTAATCACATTCTGTTTGCTCACACGCCTTCTCGTACACGTCCCATTCCTCGTCCGCCTCCGAAGGAAGCCAGTTCGATGCACATGGAGCACTTAAGCAATGGTGGACCAATGAGACTCGCGCCAAATTTAACCAAAAGGCCGAGTGTTTCGAGTGGCAGTACGGGAACATCACCGACGAGGAAACCAACACGACGGTGAGAATCCGAACAGCCTCTCAGACCCAAGTTAAAGTGAACGATCACTGACGATAAGTCTACAGATCAAACAAAACCGTGCATCCCAAAGTATACAAACTTGTTCTGTGTTAGCACAGAGCTGAACCTTAATATAGGCTACTACACAGACTGGATTTAAGAAGCACGTAGGAGAACTTCTGTCCTGCGAAGAGCATAACGATAGCGTAGCGGTATAAGGACAGTAGGGTAGTTTAATTTGATACACGTCCGGTTAGCTACCTTTCAGCTTAGGGAGGGGAAAGGAAAACTTATACGATAATAAAATAAAACGACACATTATTGACGCTGCTTTAGAAAATAAATAACTTTGCGAAGCTACAACTTGCCGTTCTTTCCAATATACATGCATATATCGCGTACTTCTACATCGTCTACAACCAAAAAGAAAGAAAATGCTACGCTTATTCCACTATGTTTATTGTAACAAGAATATCACTTTGGCGGTAAATCTGTTGAGACCCACTTTGAAGGCATGCTCTGCACACACAAAGCATAAACAAGCTGTCACGACTGGTAGTTCAACTAACGCGTTACCGCAAGCACATTTCTGCGCGGAGTTTATTACATCAAAGTCATCATTGCGCCTAAACCACTTTCCCGAATTGCCTCTGAAATATTTGTACCTAACGCTACAGCAGATTAATGCTGATGGCATTTTTAAAATGATGTAACCATACCTGGATACTGAGAGTTTTCTTCCTCTTCCACCATCCCCCAGTGTATAGTGGTAGCCAACAGGAAGGCTGACTGGTTAACATCCCTGCCTTCCGCTCCTTATCTTTCTCTCTTCTTGTGCAGGGTAATCTGTTTAAAAAAAAAAACGAATAAGCACATAATTAGAACACGCCCTAGAAATTCTGCTTATTGATGTGCACCCAAATGCACACAAAATCCAAGCGTCTGAGTCAAAGCGATCTCTAGTTTCAAAAAGAAAAGAAAGAAAGGAAGAAAGAAAGAAAGAAAGAAAGAAAGAAAGAAAGAAAGAAAGAAAGAAAGAAAGAAAGAAAGAAAGAAAAGGAAACAAAGGAAGGAAGGAAGGAAAAGCAGGACGGATAACCGTATGCGCGTCCGATTTGCTACCCTGCACTGGGGAAAGAGATAAAGGGGTGACAAAATGGAAGAGAGAGGGAGAGAAGAGCGCCAACCAAGCGCACAATTGTACGCAGAAGCAGAAGGCTTTTCTAGGGCGATTTCCTAAGCTGTGCTCAGAAACCCCGCTCATGTTTAGAGGTAGAACAGCCAATTCTATGTGTTACAGACAGTCAACATTTATTCAAATGACTCACGGTTTCTCATTGCTCATTACAGCTGAATGGTGTAAACACAGTCGGTGAGAACATCGCCGACAACGGCGGCATGCGAATGGCCTACAAGGTGAGTTTAACTATTTCGCGTTTATACTCGAATTAGTGCAGGAGCACCTAACAAATTAAATCACTATAGAGTGAGATGTTTACCCCATTTGGTTTTGCTGCAAGTAACGAAACAACAGAGCAGTTTCGTCCGAGACACCAAGCCCCTCTTAGTTATTATAATCGTTCTTCAGTTTGGCAGCTTTCTCCGGAGCTGCGTGTTGCAGCAATAATTCGCGTATGAAGTGTGCTCTCCCGGTGCCGATCGAACCTTTAACGTATACGTAACACAAAAAGTGTCGAAGCAGAAGCTCCTCTTCATTTACTTTCCAGGCTTACAACAAGCTACTAGAGGACGAATGCGGTGGCGAGGACACTCGCCTACCTGGACTGGAGCACCTTTCGGGAAGGCACCTATTCTTCCTCTCGGAGGCAATGGTACGGCTTTCTTTCTGATCACAAGAAATGATTCAGCCAACAGAAAAACAAAAAAGACAGAATTTTAAATGGAAACTCCCATATCGCACCGTTTACCTTTCTTGAGATATGGCAGCATCGGCCGGTGCCTACACCACGCTTTAGAAATGAACTGTAGAAGGGCACGCATTTGGGCTGGTTGGTTCATGATTGCAAGAAGACGAAAAACAGCGCAGGACAAAGAAGAGCACAGCGCCCGTGTCTGTGCTCTCCCTTGTCCTGTGTCCTGCGCTGTTTTTTTTTGTCTTCGTGCTTCAGAAGACACGTCTGTTTCGTGTCATCGTCTTTGTTCATCGAATGCAAAGGAAAGGTGAAGCCCAACACATAAATATCTTTTTTTCCCGCAGATGTGGTGTGACCGAATGCGCCAGAGAGACGGAAGCTTCTAATACAGTACGACACACACAGCCCCGAGAAATACAGGTATGTAAAGCCACATCAGTGTAATGGCCATAACTGCGTGCATTAGATATACGCAGTGCGTAACGTACACGCATTATTTCCTCATGCCAACACCAGCTCCTCGCTTCTTCCCTTTGTGTCCTTGTGTGCTTTATGTTATCGTATCTATAATAATAATGATAATAACAATAATAAGCTCAGCTACCTGCAGTGGTAGATTAGCGGCTGCGGTGTTGGTTTGCGAAGCTTTATAGGTCGCGGGATCGAATCCCGGCCACGGCAGCACCGTCTCGATCGGCCAAAATGCAGAAAACACAGGTGTACCATGAACTTAGGTGCCTGTTAAAGAACCACGGGTGGACAAAGCTACTCAGGAGCCCCCCAATACAGAGCATGCCCCATGATCATATTAGGGTTATGGCACCCAGAGCCACATCAATTATTATTATCATCATTACGCAAGCTCAAGTCCAGCGAATAGAAAGGGAAAAGAGAAGGGGCGCTCTAGAGGCAATCCCGAGCCAAGCGGTGCCGAACCGCTTCACTGTGTGTTACCATCTACAGAGTAATAGAATGTAAAGCGTTACAACTGACAACAGTAAAACCTTGTTATAACGAAGTTAAAACGGGAGCCGTAATTCGTTATAACGATTAGTTCGTTATAGCCAGTATCCATGTCATCTATGAGAATTTCAAGGGGAATTGCGATTGCTTCGTTATATATAATAGTTCGTTATATCCGGGTTCTTTATAACGAGGTTGTCCTGTACTTGCATTCGATGGCATTTTGCTGTAATTTTGTAAGGCTTTAATAACGTCCCTTAGGAGTAACGGCCCCTCTAGCGAAATTATCTTTTTACGGTAATCGATTGCAAGATTGCAAACTTGTTGCCACGTACATACGTTTAAAATTTCGTGTCAAGTATCGAGCTGCGCCTTGAAACTTGACACAGTAGCATGCACGCTAAGGCAACCATAGACTAAAATTTGAGGAACGCACGCGCAGCTACCAATTTTTCCGACTCGATTTACTTGCAGCCGCGATGGTACTTGTGCCATGCCATTGGTGTATATATTTGCTGCCTTAATATAAAAGTTGCACGAGGAGAACCGTGTGCAGTAATCGATTTCCATGATCTCTGAGGGCGTAATTTCCATCACCTCTGAGGGCGTAATTTTAAGTACGACCGGTTACTTATTAGACTGAAGTTGTAATAGTAATCGGTTACTTCATTAAGTAACGTGCGCGAGTCTGGCTACAAATCACTTAAATATATTTGAGCAATAATGTCAGCCCACCATAATATGGGCCAAAAACCAGCTTCTTAGAGCCCCGCCACGGTGGTCTAGTGGCTATGGTACTCGGCTGCTGATCCGAAGGTTGCAGGATCGAATCCCAGCAGCGGAGGATGCTCAACTATTTCACCAAGGCCGTGGTGCTTAAGGCGCGCCAAGGGGAACCTGCCCCGTCCTTATGGGACCAATTTTCGAGATCAGTACCCGCAAACAAACGAGCGTCAGGTATGTACTCCTCTACCCGTTTTTAAGCCGGTGGTCGTCCGGCCGGCACTGGGATTTGAACGCGGTACTTACCGCATCGGAAGCGGACGCTCAACCATATCGTCCCCGATGCTGATCACTCGATGCGGTCGCTCGACAGGGCGAAGTCGCACGGGCGACAGAATCTGAAGCGGCCACATACACACGAGCCTGCCGGTTCTCGCACAAGCACGCTTGCAAATAAGTGTCAATAAGTACCGACCACCAAAAGAAAACGAAACTAGTAGAATACATTTTCAGAAATATTTTTTACTTTGCACAGCTGGACAGTTCACTTTAAATTATTACTGCGTGCATCATGCACTTTTGGTACACAGCTACTGGCAAGGCCGGAGAGACATCGCTTCAGACGTGGCTCGACCCGTCGCTTGCATGAGGTTTCATATTCAAGCGACGAGCGGCGCGACGTCGACTTTGGTCGCGTCGCACGCCGAGGTCGCGCGGAAAGTCGCGAGCACGCAGTTCCGGCTTAATTATAGCTCAGCATATTTTCTCTGGCCTATTTGCCAATGCGACCTTTTACAGCGAAGCTCTGCGTGGCTCGTCGGTTAGATTTATTCGTGGTCACAGACAGTAAACCCGCATAAATCAAATACTGGCGCCTCGGTCACTCAATATAGACCATAATTTGCATGGGGCGGTAGGAACGTGCGACCGATAAGTAATGGCATGAATGACTTGAGATATTTGGCATGTACGCAAGGATTAACGGTAATAAATTCCCGCGCGGCTCATGGTCGCATTGGACACGAGGGTATGATCCACGCGTCATTTAATGCTATGTGCCAAATTACATCCACATAATGACGGGCCGCCATAGGTTACGAGTTCGACCATCAAAAGGGTATAGGCTGTCGCCTGTATGCGACACCTCCGGATCCTTAGGATTTCTTTTTACATATGAAAACTCTTGTGACTCGTTGATTCGTATTATGCGTGCCCGCGGATAGGAGACCCCTGAGCCCCCAAGGGAGCAATGGAAAAGCTAAGAAAGTTGATTGATTGATTGATTGATTGATTGATTGATTGATTGATTGATTGATTGATTAATTCATTGATTCTGGTGTTATGCGTCCCAAAATTAGCAACGACCGTAGTGGAGGTCTCCGGAAATTTCGACCATCTGGGGTACCTTAACGTGCACTGACATCGCACAGTACGCGGGCCCCAACATTTTGCCTCCATCAAAATGCAACCGCTGCAGCCGGCACTTGATCCCGCGACCTTCGGATCAGCAGCCGAGTGCAATTGCCGCTTGACCACCGTGGCGGGGCAGCTAAGGAAGTAGGCGGGCGTGCGTGCGTCCGTGCGTGCTTCTTGTCTACGCGCAACAACTGTGGGCCGGTCTTGGAGGTTGTTCTAAACAGTGCGAGTACAATTCGCGCCCCTACAACTTCGCTGATCGTCATCCTTGCCAGAGTGGAATAGCTCCAATGGGTCCTCGTTTTCGAAAAAAATTATACAGAATGCATCTACACCGCTCGCAAAAATCACTAAAGACATCCATTTCAAGTGGAATATTATTTCTTGCACATCTTAAACTAGGATGACCGTGGCCGTCTCGCTGAACTGCTAAAACTGCTGGTATTCAAAATGAGTAAATTCCCCTAAGGCCAGCTGTACACCTAGCACCGGCCACCTCGACCGGTCACTGGACCGGCCACCTTGTCTGCGCACGGCCCGGTGCGGCCGAGAGTCCCATGGCCTTGGATGGGTAACATTGTGTGGTGATACAACAACGCCGGCGACAGCGGCGGTTGGTTTTGACCTGGTTTAAACGGTCTCCTTTATCAAGACCACCTCTACCCGAAGAAGGCTTTCTGAAGACGTGCACTCTGACGACTAGCCACAGGTAACAAAAACCTGCATGAAAAATTGATACTCCGTACGCATTGTCCAAGCCTGACTGGATATTCCAGAACCATGGACCACTGACTAAGCACGTCGACTCGAATCCGTCCATCCATCTGTCCATCCGTCCGTCTGTCCGTCCGTCCGTCCGTCCATCCAGCTGATGTACTCCACTGCTAGGGCGTGAGCGTGCAAATGTATGACGAACATGAATGACCGAGCTTTACACCACAAATATGATGTACTCGTCAAGTGCTTAGTGTAAAATGCGCCTTAATGCCATGCGCCTTAATGTAAAAAACTAGCGTCTGATGTCAAAATTTTCATGGATGTTCTTGCGAACGAAGGAAATTCCTGGTCTTAGAAAAATAAACATAGTGGCTTGGATGGGTGACTGAACTGAGACCAAGGAAGGGCCAAGCAAGCCCGCCGCCGTTCACAATATCTGCAAACATGCCTCATGATACTCTTTCGCACTGATTACCATGTAAGTTTATTTAACGCGCCTTAGTGTCACAGGGCGATAAGTCGTGTGAATACAGGCCCAAGTGGCCATTATTTTCAATATACCCTGGTTGTTCGCTTCTCAACACTCGAAAGTTTCGCATCGTTCCCGCTACTGCAAACGTAGCTGACAGGATGCCCCAGATTTTATTCCTTCGCCCAGTATTCTTCGGCTGGAGGGCCTGAGTGGAACTGCATGTTCTGGCAGACATCGGCTCCATCCGTTCAACCGGCCTCCATAACGACGTGCGTAAAGGGCAACGTTGCTTGGTTTACTGGTGCGTAGGTATCCTATGTACGATACATGGTACACGTAACAGGGACACAGGCAAAAGCCATGAAAAGGGCTGACTGAGCCTGTGTACCTTATTGGTCTCGGTACCTTTAAGATAGTCTTGGCTGTGTCCCTCGTCGAGCGTTTGTGTTGTTCGCACTAAAAAAAAGATAAATAAAAAGAATGCGGAAGCAATGCCTATGTTATCTCATCCAAACAGGTCAGGATCTAGCCAACCGACGCAGGTGTACACCTTGGCTAGTTTCGGTATCGGCGATAAAGCGCCGCCACAACTCTTGCAACCACTGCAGCCATACGAGAATTCAGTAACTTTTGCGCACGTCGCCTTATATTTCCAACCTGCGTAGCAATAAAGCAAAGTGATGTAATTATGTGCGCAAACAAAAGGTGTTTTTAGTTATTTCTTTGTTCCTTTTGATTGTCTGTACATTCATTTGGCCGCTTCATTCATTGCACCACCGGGCGGCGCTTCCGCCCGTTATTCTCTTATCGCTTCGGTTGCCATTTTGTTCATCGACTCCTGCCGCTTTCGACGCTGCATGTGCCCGGTTTCGTTTCGCACGCTTCGAAGTTGAATAATTTTGGTTCTGCGCCCGCAAATGTGCTGAAAGTGTCCGAGAAACTGAGAAGAATGGCCTAAGGCCGTGCTGCTGTGCTGTGCGGCTCGACAACGCGAGAACAGCAAGACGAAATTCTTTTGCTTCCCAGCGGTCGACCGGTAAGCACGTTTGGCCAGTCCTTACGAATAAGCAAGCGCTATCCTTATCAAAGCGGCTATAGGGCGGGTGGAAAAGGTCTCCGGCTTTTCTTTGTTCGGGTTCTTTATTTGTACAGCACATTTTTGGCGGTACTTGTTGACACTCGCCAGGCGATTGATGCTAGGTGACACGCACGTGGAAGTCTTTCCTTTTGTTAGCGGTTGCGTTTAAAATATCGTTTTTCCCATGAGAAGAAAGCTTTCAATTGGTTTGCCGTATGTACTCGAGTGCTTGTGCCGCAGGCTGGTTAGTGGCTTCTTTAGTCACCAGTCTTCTTTAGTCACGTTGCCACCATTGAATATTGGTGAACACAGCAAAATCCCCGACAACCAGTTACGTAGCAGTGACAGTTGCCGTTATGATTTGGATGTTCGAATAATCTGAACGGCAGCCGGGGTGTGCTCTGCTTTTCAAAGTGAGCTAGAACAGAAAATTTTTTTGTTCCTTTCTTCTGTCGTCGTTTGTATCGCATTTTTGCGTAGTCTATTTGTATTCATTACGCCGTTTAGTCCATTTTCTAGGATTGACGCATGGCGGAATGTGACCGAAAGAGGGGACCTCATAAGCCTGGGACGCGAGCAAATGTACTATGACGGCTGCCGCCGTTGCTCGGTCTACTTGACAGGCAGTGCTTATGCCGGCCCGGCCAAAAAAAGGGTGTTGCCGCCGGCTGTTCCTGAGTCTAACTCGTGTGCCCGACCGACGAAGGTAAGAAAAAAATGACTTATTAGCGGTTGCGACTGTCTGTACTTTTGTTATTTTCCTACACCTTATCGAGCCAGACGCGTAATACACCTGTAACATTTGAACCCGAATTCGAAGCGTTGTCTTTTACGCTAGATTTCGTGCAACCGTGTCGGCATATAATTAGTTCTAGAAAAACTTTCTAAAGAGGCGATGCCTATTTATCACAATGCCAACTACTGGGAAACCAGCTGTGCTTAAGCATGTTGCGTAGCTATACAGTATAGCAATGAAACTACTGGTCCAGTTGTAAAGGGTAGGCCAAAAATATCCATCCATCCGTTTTAAGTGTCCCGGGAGCATTTCCCAGGCGCGCCAGTGACGTTCTTATTCTTCTTTCTAGATTTTCTTTCGACATGCGATAACTTACGCACCGTGACAACGGCCGAGCTACCTGTTAAGGTTGCCGGCCGTCGAATCTACCGAGGCAGACGTGCTGTTCCGATAGTGGGATGGATTGCTATTTTTGCATGCAGTGAACGGACGTGGGAATATGTTCTCCCTTGTACAGGCAGTTTCGAAGGCCCGAGTAGGCCGCGGTATCAGATGTACGAAAACAGCGGCTGAAGATTTCCAGGTTGTTTTGCCTCATCCGCGTTCATGAGAGTCTGTTTCAATTAAACGCAGCACTTTTTGCATGTCCATCTAAATGCGAGGCCGTACCGCGTGGAGCATGTCCGTGGCAGCCCAGCTCGTCTTGCGCTGCTGCCGTATGTGAACAGATCTATAGAGGGCATTAGTTATGCGAAGACGCGAGAAGGCCAGGCGCTGTGTACACACATTCAATGCGGTTCCATACCATGATGGAAAGAATATACGTCTCGACGAATTCAGTGTCTTAGTTTTAGCTACCATTGTTTGGATAGTGGTTGCAGTTGGCGAAGAACGGAAGGCCGTGAAATTTTATTCGGTTCAGATGGTTGGCTTAACTGGTTCGCAACTCCGTGAAATTTTTGGCTCGTGGTGATGGTCGTGGTAGCAATAGACTTCTGCAAGCAATTGGAAAAAGGAATTAACCGTTTACAGTTACAATTACTTCCCTCTCAAGTATAACCGATTACAACTACAATTTCAGCCAAAAATGTGATAGAAAAATTACTCTAGATTATTCGATCACTTGGCACTTTCCATACAATGCTTAACGGCTGATCTGTTTAGGTTCGACGTTGATCCCTGTGAGCGGCGTAGGTAATCAACAGCGGAACTGTCACTCGGAAGCCAAATGTTCTTGCCAATGACGCACTACCCGCACAGCTACAGGATAGTGACTATATTCGAAGGACGGTATAGAAAGAAAGAATAAAAAAATTCAAGTTTTCAACATTTAAGTTTATTCACAAAAGCTGCAGAATAAAATACGTACATGAACTGAAGCAATTTGAGGGGGTTGAGAACTAAAAATGAAAGAAAAAGCAGTTTTATGAAGCACAAGAATGGATAAAATATACATATAAAAGAAATAAGTCATCCATGTAAAACACAAGGACAATGTGAAAACTGCATTACAAACTAATAACAAGAGAGCAAGTGAATTTCCAAAGGCGATCGAAAACTGCCCAACGGCAACATTTTTAAATCAGGGTTCTGCGTGTTCCAAAAAGAAATTGCCCTGAAAGAGGCAGTTCAGTTCCCGTAATTTCTGGCAAGTATAGGTAAGAGAAAGTTATAGGACTGAGCAAACCTAGTTGGGTTTTCATTAGTGACTTGATGAATTGGAAAGACACCAAGAGAAACCTAATGGTCGATAACATCATACAAAAGGACCAGCAGACTAGCTTTATATGCGCAAACAGGAAGTACACCTAATTTTCGAAATAGCGGCTTAGATGATGAACAGGGGGATGTAAATGTTATAATGTTCAATGCGCCTTTATCTATGCCAACCGAGCGAGACAAATGAGTCTAATAAGTATCTCCCCAAGCACAAACACGGCATTCGATACGTGCATGGACGATAGCGTGATAAAGCGAGAGAAGTGTACTAACGGTAACGAGTTGTAATTAAACGTAAATAAACGTAAGTAAATGGCAACGAATGTAATTAAAGCTTAAGTTTTAATTAAACCCTTTATGCCGAAGATGACCTTAACTCAAGAATTAGCGTGAGAAACAAATTTTATATTGCAATCTGCAATCACTCCTGGGAATGTCGCACAGCTTAATTTTTTGTATTTCGACATTCTTTATCGGTGTGTGTAAATTGGATGTCCTGAGTCTTTGAGGGGAATGGAAAACTACTGATACTTAGTAGAGTTTGTGCCTGTATAATTCTTATGACAGCACTCATGCGGCCTGTGTACAGTGCCGTTTAATTTACCTAAGAAAGTAATGGTGTTAGTGGCGCACTTTACAATCGTCGTGTCATTGACCTAAAAAAAACTTGCAATTATTTAATTAGCTCCAGAGTTCATTAATAAATGTCAAGAATAAGAGCTGACGAAGAATCCTTGGGGTACATTGGAGATGAGCCTTTGTAGGGAACAGGCACACTCAATAAAGACATTTTCATAAATGTTTGGAAGATTGTTCGTAACAAGTACTAAATGCGGTCCAGTAGCGCCATAGCTGTCTCACTTAGAGAACAAAACATTCTGGTTGATATTGTCGAAGGCTTTTCAAAATCGGTTAATACTGACCTGCTATTAATCCATTGTCCAGCTGTCTTCTAATTCAGCTAGTAAAGCTAATAACAGCGTGCTCTTACATCAGTCCACTGCCAGATGACAGTGGTGATAGAGCCCACAGGGGCGTCTGCATGTGCAGGCGTTTTGGTGTGTGGCGACACCACGTAGCCGAGCCAACGGCGGAGTTTCGACCCCCTCTGACTTGAAGCCGTACGTGGCTTAGCCGTGTCCGGGAGAGAGGGTATCCTGAAGGTTGAGCCAATGCAGGATGAATGGACCTTTAAGCCCTGCAGCGGCGGCAACACACTCCTTCGGCCCGTGCTTCATGTCGACGTACGGCACCCCCGGACAGACTCGCCCGGATGAAATCGGTAGTCGCCTCTTCCTGTCTTTCTCTCCTCGCATCTTACTCTTTTACTTCCACTATACATCTTTCGTTATCTTCCATTTACTTCGATATTTCGCGGCGGCAAGGGATAACCTTGTGTGGATAGCCAACCTTGGGTATGCCATATATGGTTATGGCGGCAGCATACAACTGGGTGTCTACACACAACATTCCACACTACAACATTCGCCGATGCGACGCGCAGGGGGGCAGCGCCACACCTGCCCCGGACCACCCGCTCAGGCCTACGTACAGCGACCCGGCGGTACTGCCAACAGCCCCCACGGTGGCTGCAGCTAGCGCAGTGTCGCCACCGCTGTGTAGCCCACCAGGACTCCCCGCGCATGTTGCTAGCAAGGCATCACCCCGAGGTTAAGCTTCCCCGGCGAACACCAAGCTCGCTGGAACGGCCGTCCAACGCTTCTGAGTAGGCGATGGACACAAGTGCCAGCCAGTCAGCGTAGCATGTGCCAATGGAGGCGGTGAAAGACAAACCTGCCTTCGGTGGGAACCGTGGATTCGGTTCCCACCGAAGGCAGGTTTGTATTTTCGTCCACTTTAATTCCTTTATACTTGCCCCAAAATTATAATACTATAATAGGATCTTGGATAACTTCCCCTGTGCTTTTCTGGGCTTCAATTGTTGTTGGTTCATTAACTTATTTCTAACAAATCACGAGCCTTGACCCTTTCGTTGTGTGTGTGTGTGGTGTGTGTGTTGGTGTGTGTGTGTGTGTGTGTGTGTGTGGTGTGTGTGTGTGTGTGTGTTGTGTGTGTGTGTGGTGTGTGGTGTGTGAAGAAGGAAGCGTCCTTGGACCCAGCAGAATCAAAACCGTTCGAAGGCGGAGGACGTGCGAAACGAGAACTTTTTATTTTCCAACGTTTCAGCCGGCACGGCCTTCATCAGGGAAAACAGAATACTAAATGAGCTCTTCTTAAGTACACAATGGTATAAGGGCCCCTAACACGTGCTCATATCACTATCACGCAGTAATCAATGCAGTAGGCCAAATCATGCACAGTGCGAGGTCGCTATGCAAAAGGCGCGTAATCACATCTGACAAACCGGCGTTTCCATGAAGCATATCGCGTCGTAGCAATGTAAAATAGCAATGTTCACCCCAGCCATCTCCTTCTCAAAATCATACTCAAGCACTTCAATCAGTTTTCTTGACGTCACGGTCACCATACGTGCCAATAAACTCACGACTAAGCTCTTTAGGAAACCTACGGATAGCCAATCCTATCTTCATTTCCAAAGCTCTCATCCAAAGCACTGCAAAACGGCGATCCCATACGGTCAAGAGCTACGTTTCAAGAACATATGTTCCACAGATTCCGACTTCATTGAATACTACACTAAACTTTCGGAGGCCCTAAGGAAACAATACCCTCCTGAATTCGTGGATGATGCCATTAAACGGGCTATTGATATTGACCGCAAGGAACTTTTTATTCGAAAGAAGAACGTTGCCCATTCAAACACAAACCTGGTTTTGACACACTCCGCATCAGCACCAAACATTAATAGCATTCTTAAAAAACATCACAATTTACTAATGCAGAGTGATCGCCTTAAAAGCACCTTTCTTGATCCCCCACGTACCGTATATCGTAGATCAAAGAACTTACTCGACTTATTAACCTATTCAAAAATGGCCCCTGCAACTTATTCTGGCTGCCATCCTTGCAACAAGCCCCGTTGCAAAGCACGCAACGACGTATGTCAAGAGCAGAGCTTCCAAATTTCAATTAAAGATAAAAGGTGATTTCGACTGTGGCACGTGCAACGTTGTGCACATGCTTGAATGCTTTATTTGCAAACTTCAATATATCGGTTAAACTGAGAACGCCTTTAAATTACGTTTCAAAAACCACGAGTCGCATGCCACAAGCCTACCTAATCTCCCTCTATCCAAGCATGTCAGTATTCCTGGTCACTTCTTCGATAAACTAACAGCCACTGTACTGGAATCAGGTTTAATTTCGCACCATGACAGAAAAATCCGCGAGTCATTCCTCATACACAAGTTTAACGCTGTCTCATCTGGTATAAATGAAAATGTAAGCAAACTAACGTTTCTTTCGGCGCGGAACTAGCTCTAGTAAGACCGCAGCCTAATCATAGTCATGTACGCGGAAATCTCCGGATTCATCAATAAAGTGTTTCTCTCTCTCTCTCTCTCTCTCTCTCTCTCTCTCTCTCTCTCTCTCTTTCTACCCGCTTTCGTTGAATATCTTTCCCCTACTTTCAGTTGCCGATCTTCACACCCTTTCAAACTATCATTGAAGCGTTCTTTGAAATTCACTACGGTTTATTGCTATAAAACTGTTTCTTCGCTGAAAAATTGGTTTTCTTCGTTTGTTTGTCGGCCTTGTGACGATTTTACATTGCTATTGACGCGACATGCTTCATGGAAACGCTGGCTCTGTCAGATGTGATTACGCGCTTTTGCAGTGAACTGTTCGCACAGTGCATGATTTGCCCTGCTGTGTGATAGTGCCAGAGCACGTGTTTAAGGGCCCCTCATACCATTGTGTACTTTAGAAGAGCGCATTTATGCATTCTGTTTTCCGTGATGGCCTGTCTCCGGCTGAACGTCGGAAAAATAGTTTTCAATATATATATATATATATATATATATATATATAATATATATATATATATATATATATATATATATATGACCTTCAAATAACGGATGGCGCGTTCCTTGTCACATTAGATGTTGCGTCGCTATACACAAACATACCACACGGTGATGGAATTAGAGCACTTGTTAGGTCCTACACGGAAAATAAATGAGCTTCTTCTCCACCTCAAATCGTCATTGAAACACTTGCTATAATTGCCCTCGAATTAAACAGCTTCGAATCCGACAACCAATATTTCCTCCAAATAAATGGCACGGCGATGGGTACCAGGATCGCACCAAATTATGCAAATATATTTATGCACGAGATCGAATCAAGTTTTCTAGCAACACATCCCACGCGCCCCGCTTTTTATAAGCGGTACCTCGATGACATCTTTCCCATCTGGACAAACACTGAACAACAACTACTTAATTTTATTGACTCATTTAACCAGCCACATAAAAGCGTATCCTTCACTCATACATATTAAAAAACTGAAATTGACTTCCTCGATGTGAACGTTAGGATGCAGAACGGTGGGCTGATAACCAAGGTGTACAGGAAGCCCACAGACACACAATACCTCCACTTTAAAAGCAGCCATCCTCGGCACTGCAAAACCAGCATACCATACTCCCAGGCACACCGATTTAGGAGGAATCTGTTCAGAAACAAAGACTTTAAAGATAACACAGAACGCCTGCGTAGCGTCCTCATCAGACAGCAATACCCGCCCCCATAATTGACGACGCAATACAAAAAGCAGCTAACCTGAACCGCCATCAACTCCTACATAATCAGAAGAAAGCCAACAAGAACAGCGCAACCTAATTCTCACATTAACAAGTCACGCGCCAAATGTTAACAAAATTCTCAAAAAGAACTTTAATATCCTTGAGCAAAGCAACCGCCTTAAGAAGCTCTTCATCACTCCCCCTAGAGCGGTGTATAGGCGGCCAAAAAACATCAGGGACTATATTATACTCGAAAATAAACACAACACAAGCCGGTCGCCGACCCTGCGGAAAAAGCAGATGCATGGTGTGCAACCACATGCAAACAAGCACGATAGCGAAAAGCACACACTGCAATTTTAGACATTCAATTCGCGGCGACCTTAACCGCGACCCACCAAATGTGGTCTACCTGTTGGAATGTGGGGTCTGCTCTAAACAATACATCGGACAAACTGATACACCTTTCCGAATCAGGTTCAACAACCACGGAACACACGCGAAGATACAACCAAACCTCCCCATCTCCAGCAGGGTGTCTACCAAGTTGACATTGCTAAATTCCCTGAGATTTCCACGTTTTCCCTGAGTATTTTTGCGAAATTCCCTGAGTGGCACATAACTTTATTCATGTCGATGCGGGTAGGCACCATCACTAATAAGGATTTTGAGCTCTTTCACGGTCAAATAAAGAAAACCAAAAAAAACCCAAACAAACAAAATGAAATAAGCTTTCCCAGACGGTCAATTTGTGAAATTGCAGATTTTGAATGTACGAAATGCGTAAAGTGCGAAAAACATGTTTTTTAAAAAAGAATCAGGAGCTATATTTTCGTGTCAGCATCACTTAAACCGTATTTACTCTAATCTAATGCACACTTCTTTTTTCTATAAAACGGGTCCAAAAATCATATGCGAACGAGTGCGAACGAACGGCGCCGTTACCATACCGAGGCGCGTAGGAAAATGGCCGCCTCCTACACGCTTCGGGCGCTGCCAAACGGTTACTGCCGAAAAAGCAAACTAGCGGCGCGGCGGTCTTGGCGCGCATAGTTTCTGTAGTTTCTATGTCGCGCCGGTCCCCCACGCAACGTTGCCACGACGCACATTACGCGTAGGCCGTTGATAATCGCCGCGCCAGCTTGGCCATTTTGCGGCCAACCGAAGTCTGAGATGCCCAGCGGAGCGAACTTTCAATAGCGTTTGCGGGTGGCCGTAACGGGAGAATAGATGTTCCCATCGCATACGCAAAACGGCTCATCATCGCATTTCTCCCTCGTATCCGTGCTGGAGGCAGAGCCTCTCATCCGTGCGCGCTGCTTGACGTCCGAGATTGCCGCGGCCCCGACCATGCTTAGGCTAGCTGCGCCAGCTTCCGCAGCATGCATGGCAGCATGCGGTAGCAGGCGTGAGGGAACTGCGATTGCACGGAGGAATGCACCACTGCGAGCTTGCACGCGGCTGCGCCCGGCAACGTGCGGAAGTTTCATCGAGACGCAGGAGCTATGAATCGGCGCGCCGAACGTCTTCGAGACGCCGCGGATCAACTACTGCAGTAGTTTAAAGTTAGCGGTGCTTTTATTATGCGAGTGCGTTCATTACGCGAGTACGGCATCTGGTTTTATTAATGTGAAAAGGTTGATTACTAAGCTCTCCCTTTTTCCTGTGTCCCGAAAAATAGGTGTGCACTACAATCGATGTTTGACTTTCTTTTTGTCGCGGGAAACTGGTGCGCGTTACAATCGAGGGCGCGGTAAAATCGAGCAAATACTGCAATTGTTCAATAGTATTTTAGAACGTGGTATTCCTTGAAAACGGGTCTACGCACAGCGCCTTATCGCAGTTGCGCACACAAAAAGGCATCTCTGTTCTCATCTTGGAGCAACCAGCAGCTGTGTTGGCACACATATGGTATCTTCTCAGCGTGTGGCTGCCTTGGGCAGAATAAACTCGGTAATTAAGAACAGCAAGAATCCCTCGTAAGCGTAGATAATTGATTGATTTGTAGGGTTTTACGTCACAAAACCAGCTATGATTATGAGAGGCCGTAGTGGAGAACTCCGTAAATTTTGACCTCCCGAGATTTCTTAACTGACATCGTACTGTACACGGTCCTAAAACATTTCGCCTCCATCGAGATGCATCCGCCGCGGCCGGGATTCGATCCAGCGACCCTCGGATCATAGGCGTCGATAATAAACAAGCTGAAAGCTACGCCAATAAAGATGAAAATCAACTTCCGCCACCTCTAGAAAGGGGTGCCGTGCCGACGAAGATACATCAAGTTCACGCGCCACCGTTGCAATCACGCTGAGAAACCGAAACCACGAAATGGCGTTGCCCAGCGGCGTTGCTACAAACCGCACGACGCGTCACGCGGTGTAGAATCGGCGCCGCGTCTTCTCCCTATGGAGAGGGCGCCCAGCTTCGTGTAGCCGCACGTCCTCTACCTCCACACACAGTCTTTTCCGCAATATTTGTGGAAAAGACTGCTTGCAAGCAAAACGCACATATAACAACGCTCGGCGCACACATGGGATGTGTGTGCGCCGTAACGCGTCCAGACACGTACAGCGGACTTTACATAGAACAAGATGCGACAAGCAAAGCCAATAATAAAAAAAGCAGCCGATTCGCGCGGAAAAGGGGGGGGGGGGGCACTCTTCCCTTCAATTACTGCGAGTTGTGCTAGAAACTCAATCGCAGGTGCATTGTTAGAGCCAGGATTACCGCGACTTTCGTACTTGAGCTGATTTTCCCTGAGAGAAGCCCAAATTCCCTGAGTTTTCCCTGAGATTTTCCAGACTGATCATATTCCCTGAGATTTCCCGGTTTTCCCGGTTTTCCAGGTCGGTAGACACCCTGTCCAGACATATTAGATCAGAAGGTCACAGTTTTGATTCGATTAGAGTAACACTGCTCCAAGGAAACTTCCGCTCTCCCAGGGAACGCGAGCAGCGCGAATCACTTATTCATAAATTCCGCACACTAAAAATAGAAGAATATACGGGCGCTCTTCCTGTTGTGCGTACATTAAAGAGAGAATAGCACGAAGAGATACTTAACATCAAGTAACCAATAACCGACATCAAAACAGCGCTGCTGTTTCAAAGCCGCGCTTCGGTGATCGTACCTGTTGTCTGTGTCAGCTTGAGATATGTGGCGCCCCGTATAACCTCTTCAGTCTCTCTTCACTCGCTTTTCAATTACTGCATTCCCTTATAATCGTTTATTCAATATTTTTTTCTACTTCGCTCACATACCTTTTTTCCCCTTTTATTGATAAAACCACCCATAGAACAAAAATCAGGCCCGTATACCACATATACTCCCAAGATATGTACGCATTATTCACTAGTCTCACTCCTTCATATTTCAGTTCTCTTTTTTTTTTTTTTTCTTTCTGTGGCTTGCCTAACCGCCTTCGCCTCCACTTATCCACCCTCTGCCTCCACCGCCCTTCTTGACGGCCGCTTTGCATAGCGGTGGCATTGTTAACCATTGAGTTCCCCAAAATGAGGAACAATTAGGGCCATATCGTCGCTGCACGTGCTACTAGGCTGGCGATGGCTTTCCAGGATCGCCCCGATGCAGTACGCGGAACAGCACTCGTTTTTGTGTTTTGTTTTTTTTTTTTCAGTGCTTCTGTGAAGCATGTCACATCCTCATAACCCCGTCCTTTGGCGCCGCTTTCTCAAAATTGCTACTGCACGCGCACTCAAAGAAAATGACGGCGCCCCTCTCTCCCTCCCATCTTTCCCCGCTGACTTTCGCCAACACTTAGTAAACAGTTTCCGCCCTTTCTTCCATGCCTATATAAACGAACAGGAGAAAAAAGAATATTGTCTTCAGAAAGGTCAGGCTCTGACCGAAACGTCGACCAATAAGTGGCATATCATTGAAGTGCTACGTCTCATACTTATACTCGTGTGGCAGCCGAAGCCACCTCTTCCAGTTGTGTTGTCTTTCTTTATTTCACTTTCTAGTGCCTGGGTCAACGATGCATTTGGTGTATTTCATTACCCCGCCCTGTATCAGCCTTTGGATAACAAATAACACTTTCTTGCACGCATCAAAGTGCTACGAATCATGAACCTGCGCGCTAAGTGTGCGGATACTGTACACATCGCACTTTCCTTTTTTATATATATATCAGCCGTTGTTAAACGTTCAATCCAAGCATTCGAAAGTAGTAAAAAAGGAGAAAACGGGATAGCCACGTCATGTTTAAAGTCATCCCTAACAAATCAGTTTGCACCAACTAAAATAGCTCTAATGCGCAGGTCGAGCGCCTTTTAGAAGCAGGTTAGCCTAGCCTAGCTATAGTCACTATATCTGAACGCCTAAAGAAGTCGATTTCGACCGGAACGCTCAACACATGATACACCAGTAAAACAAGAATAGAGTCGCGAGTATTCATTATTCACTCCGTTTCGCACAGGCTTAAAGTGGCAGTAGATATGGGGTTAACGTGTTTTTACAGCACCCAATAAGTTTCATAGGATTTGTGTGCCGAGCATAGGAAAATGAGCAGGTGAAAAAAAAAATTAGATATCTGTCAGGTCAAGCACACCGCCAACAATAATTTACCGACTGTCGCATGGGTGCAGTTTATAGATTACATTTAGCTGCGGACGTTCCCACGTAGCGCAGACAGGGCTGTATTAATCAGAGATTAATTGAACATGGAATGCCATCTAATCTATCGATGCACAGCCGGGATAGCAACTGCATGCCCAAGTTAGACGAACGCGCGATTCTGTACAGGCATAAGAATGAAGAATGCGTTTAACGGCCGAGGCCTGGCATATCAGTAATAGTGGAAGCGCGTGCGTGAGTCGGCCGTCGATTAGCCTAAACAGAGAAGAAATAGAATGCCTTAACAGTTCTCTCTCGCGTAGACCGGCAAATGTATGATAGGCGGCCACCTTCTGAGCATGCGCAGATAAGTTGCGTGTCTTTTTCGCTTCAGTGCTTATATCAGTTGATAGTCGGCGTTCGTGTACTGTCCAGTTCTCTTCCCTATGTCCGTGTTTTGCACGCCTTTTCTTTGCATATGAATTCTTACCGACTCGCTCAGCTTCCTGTCCTTTTGGTCTCTCATAATCATCGCGTGGTTTGGGACTTAAACATTCAGAAATCAATCGGTGGCGCTTTGAGCTTTGTCACTTATATACACGATATCACATATCCAATACGGGTATTAGCCACAAGCGATTTTAATTTCGATTAATTATCGCGGTGATGGAGTGCGCTTTACTAAGGACTCAACTCTGATATCGATACTCACCCTGAAACTGAACTGTATACTTCTTTGGTAAGCTTCCTACTAAATTTAATACTACAATTACTGAATAGCTACGTCGGACGTGAACCGGAAGTGCAGCGCAATATAACAAGGGGATCACTCGGTGCTAATCCCACTAAATAACATGATGAAAATTAAAGTTACGTACGTGCAAGAATGATATTCCCTTTATTTACTGGCGACTTTGCAATTTATGCCTCCTGTTGTGTGTTTACAGGTGTACATAATAGAAAGTAGCGTATCATAGGTATCGAAGTAATCCATTAGTCTAGAGTAAAACTGTTCTGTTACATTGCAACTGTAAGCATAATTGGTTAGTTTTCAGAGTGAACCAACTGAAATCGGTTTTTTTAGGGTGCGAGTCTGATTCATTGCAGGCACAAGTAATTGAGTTACAAGGATCGTTGCTCATGAAAGTATTAAAGCCCGAGAAAGTTGCGTAAAGTATGATAGATTACAAGTAATTCATTACTTGTAACGCGTTGCGCACAAGTTGGTCAGCAGGCCCTCTCTCTCTTTCTCTCTCTCTCTCTCTCCTTCCCAAATAAGCGAGTGCATTTCTTGGTGAAGGCGTCACCGCTTTAGATCTTCGATGACCAACGGTGTGACATATTAAAGCGTCATCGGCCTTGTTCTTTGCTTTGTTGGTTTAGTTCTTTATCATCACGCGCCTTGTGAACTTTGAGGATGCTTTTTCTGAGCAGTGGTTTCATCGACAGTCGCATCATCTTTAAGAAAATATTTGTGACATTTGTTTTAAGTTCACAGGTGGCTTTTTCTTCCCTTTTATTTCATCTTTGCCTCCCTACGCCCGCTATAAATAGTACTGCGACCAAGAATGAAATCAATTGTGGGCAAGCGCTATATCTGTGTATGCTGTTCGTTGTTTTGTCTTTGTCTTTCTTGCTCTGTCTATATTTTCCAGAAGCGGCGACCTCGTGGCTCTGAGACGGGAGCAAATATACAATGGCTGCCACCGCTACTCGGACCACTTCGCAGGAATGGCTGACGCGCTTACACGGCCAAAATACGGTCGCTGTGTTCGGTTGTTCCCACTACTCGAATGGAATTGGGGTGCCTGATTGATGGAGGTAAGAAAAACTAGTTGTTAGCGGCCGCGGCAATATATGTTTCTGTAGTTCATTATTTTTCTGACCTTCAATGTCGCGGGATCGAATCCCGGACGCGGCGGCTGCATTTCGATGGAGGCGAAATGTTGAGGCCCGTGTACTGTGCGATGTCAGTGCGAGTTTCAGAACACAAGGTGGCTGAAATCTAAGGAGCCCTCTATTCCGGCGTCTCTCATGATAGCGCCGTGGTTTGGGAAGGCAACACTCCAGAAATCATAGTTTTGTGATCTTATTGTCTGACGAGTTCTTGAAACTTGTTAACATACATTGTAGAAGCGTGGTCAACAAAAAGCCCAGTGCTTGAGGGGCTAATTATTGTTCACGATCCTAACATTGCCATATTGACCGAGACATGGCTCAGTGATCAAGTCTATGATAGTCATTATTTCATTAGGTTACCGAGCTTACAGGAAGGACCGTGGTAGTATGGGTGGTGGGGTTTTTATAACCTATAAAAGTGCGCTTAACATATTCTTAAAGCCTGATGTTGCCAACATTGATTGTTTATTCTGCAAAGCCTATAGTGGTGGCCTTACGTGTAACGTGGATGCCATGTATAGACTCGCTAACTCTGAGGTTTCTACTATGCAAGTGTTGAAAATGTATTTATATGACCATGTCAAACCTGGGGATCAGATAATCCTATCTGGTGATTTCAATTTGCCTAGTATTGACTGGCTAACAATGTCCCCCAAAACTAGTTATGACAAGGTATGAGAGGCAATGCTTGACATTGCTTTTGCCTTAACCTTACTCACGTTGTTGAAGGCTTCACTAGAATTCATGATAGGAGTAAGTCACTACTCAATCTTTTCTTCGTAATTGTTAACATTTTTGAGAATGTCTCATCTCAAATCACTCCAGAAATTTCCGATCATCAGTCCGGCTTTCTTAGCCTCAGAAATGTTAGTCAAGAAAGCTAACGAATTTTCACATTTTCGAAACTTTTCCAGAGCCATGATGAAGCTACAATTGATGTGCTTTCATTGCATCCAGATGATTTCTCTTGGAGTGACGCGAATGTTCACAATCTTTCGGCTTTTATTACGAACTTGTACACGAATGCATTGATCAATTTTGCCATTGATACGTAGGAAAAACAAACGCTTGAATGCTTGGATAAGTCTCTCTGCTATACAGCTGCAGGGAAAATTAGAGGTTGAAAAACGTCGGTACGTCGGTTCCGCAGGTGTCAGCTCGGTCATAGAGCAAAAAAATTTCAGATTTGTCTCGCAAAGTTAAAACACAAGTAGTAGATGACACAGACAAATATTTTTCAGTTTCATTACCTAGTTTTATTACTAGTTAACCGCAGAAGTTTTGGCAAACAATTTACCATTTCTCAAATGATGTGGATGCTTTTACCATTAATGGTATTCAATTACTGATGCCACAAAAGTGCTAATGCCTTCAATAGGCAGTTTTAGTCCTGCTTTACTAATGATGATGTAAAGTTGCCTAATTTTATGTCAACGCTACCGCCGAGTCCTGATATTGTCGTAGGTGAACAAGGAATTTTCAACATGCTCTTGAAACGTGATATTAAAACATCTGGTGGTGCTGACGAAATACCCAGTACCTTTCTCAAAAGGTACGCGGAATGCATTTTCAAATATTCGCGCATTATTTTTACAAAATAATTGAAAAAAGGATAGGTGCCATCAGATTGGTTAACAGCCAAAGTGAAACCACTTCACAAAAAGGGAAAGATGAAGTTAGTATTTATAGGCCAATACCACTACGGCCAACGGCTTGTAAATCGCTCGAGCATATAGTTCACAATATTTTGCAATTTTTAACTGCTCATAATATCCTATCTGAGTCTCAACACAATTCAGAAAAGGCTATTGGGACTTGTACCCAATTAGTTCAGACCATTCATAACTTTGCACTGGCAATTACCAAGGCGTGCAGACTGACATTTTTATGGACCTTTCAAAGGCATTCGATAATGTTTCTCACAAAAATAGTTTTCAAACTAAACAACATGCTTAAAAACAAGCAGCTAACTAAATGGATTTTACCTTACCTATATAGCCGGCAACAATTTGTAGTATTTTTAAAAAAAAAAAGCCTCTGAGAGCGTTCCTGTGGAATCTGGCGTCCCCCAGATTTCGGTGCTTGGACCGCTAATGTTTCTTTTGTATATCATTGACATTGTGAGCGACATACCTGTTAACGCAAAACTGTATGCAGATGACTGCGTTATTTACTCCGAGGTAAAAAATTCTAATGATCAAGTCATGTTAAATGCTGCATTTCTAAAAGTTAAATCTTGGTGCGTCACTTGGCAGATGCCCAGAAACTTCCGCCTCTTGCCTAACTGCGTAGAATTCGCGTCCAATTGTGCAAAATTGACACCCATGTTTTGCAATACCTGGGTAAGTGAGTCGGAATGTGGTGTTCTTATTATCCTGTATATCTTGAATTGCATTTTGCCGTCATTGTCGTTCACGTGGTCGCTAATATTGCATATAGTTCTTCCTTTTGGTAATTCTTTTAACTGTATCCCGCTTACGTATTTTTTGTTTTGCTTCATGTTTTCCTTGCACTACTCATGATTATAATTCCCACTCTGCTATAATCCCTCGTGTGGGATTGCAGTATCTGCCAATAAATGAAAAATTCGCATGCGACATTTTAACATGAATTCAGGGCGTCCCTCTTAAGCTTGTTTTCACGTAACCACGGTAACAAAATACGTAATAAAAATGCAGCTCTGAAGAATTGCTATTTATTTCTCGTAATACCACAATAATCCGAACCAAATATTGAGGAACCAGCTATATAAAAAAAAAATTCCAACAATAAAACTTCCAACGTTGTTTATTAAACTTTGGACGCACATACATTTCTAGTTAAAGACATGCATAGAAATAGGATGGGAGCTGACCTGCGCGAATTAGACGCGCCATTTCACGGAAAAGTATTTTGAAATTTAGTTTAATCCAGCGTGCACGATTGAGTGTTACTTGTTTTTCTTTATTTCTAGACGGTGGCCACAGAGCATCTGCATCCATACACGGAACATGATTTGCTAAAATCTTCCGAGAAATCTCAAGTACTAAGAGATCTCGCATTCTTGCCGGAAGTGATTTCATTGTCGCAAATGAGGAGGAAGCAGGCCTTTGGAAATCCACAAATAGCATATGTAAGAATTTGTAAGACCCCCCCACCACGGGCAGAAAACGAAAACGCTGTGTTCAAGTGTTCTAGAAATTTGAAGTGTTTTCGCCGTTTTGTTGAGAGGACTTAGACAATGAAATGACCGCTTACCTTCAACTAATGGCTCCACTGGTATATAGCTCTGAGATATTTCCGGTGCTTCCAGCAGAGCAGACGACGCTAACCGTATGGGCTCTGAGAAAGAAGACATGTACTTTAGGCACATTAGATGATGGTCTTGGAAACCGTTCGAGAATCTTTCTTGGCTGGCTCTTCGTCTACTGACTGAATGCTGTCGACTTGAGTTACAGAAATATATGTCGGAAATCCTAACCCTCGGTACTGCGTTTGTGCGTCATTACGTCTTATCCAGCCCAAATGACGATCCTTCCTGCGTTTGACAGTTTCTTTTCTTACATTTATTGTGTCTCGGCAGAAACATTTCATTTCTTTTTTTTTTTTTTTGTCTGAACAACATTTTCACGTCATGGCGTGGTCCGAGTGCGCATGTTTAACCCGCCGCGGTGGTGTAGTGGCTATAACACTTGGCTGCGAATCCGAAGAACACGGGATAGAATCTCGTCCGCGGCGGCAGCATTTCGATGAGGCGATGTGCAAGATC